>NSJW01001020.1:0-343258 GCA_019955255.1 Castanospermum australe | reverse complement strand
AATTATTTATTAATTGGCATTCTGAATATTTGCATAAGTATCTTAAATGATAAATAAAAAGAAACAAAATGATATTTAATACTAATTAATGTCATACATGTATTTTCATCATCATTTTTTTTTAAAATTTTTCTTATGAGTATCTTCACATCCTTTAGATATGATCGAGAATAATCCTCACTCAAGATACTGAGGTTATCTTTCTCACGAAGTATTCTCTAATAAAATTTGAATCCCTAACATTATACATAAAGCTCATTTTTATTTGCTTATCATTGAGTCATACATTTGGAGGTCATAATCACTTTTTCTTTAATACATTAAATTTGATTAACTTTTACAGATATAATATATTTTATATGCTATTTTTACTTTAATTTCATTTAATATAATGATTTAATATTATTCAATGTTATGAAGATAGAGAACTACAAATCTATATATTTAATGAAAAAATAATTGAGCTTATTGATTAAATAAATACAAAAAGAATTAGATTTATTTTTTTTAATACGTCCTCTATCCACTTTTATATGTTGTTTAATGTAATTGTACAAGAAATAAGAAAACTATTAAATAGTCTCAATTGTATAAAAATATAGTTTAATATGAATAAATTACCTTTTCTCGCACTTCAATAATATATTTTCTCTCTTTTCTAATTTCACTTATTTCACTAATTCTCTCTTCATTAAAAGATAATTGTAAAGTTAAAAAAATTAATTAATATTTCATTAATATTTTCAAATGACAAAAATTTAAAAAAAATAAAAGATTTCTTACATGACAGATAAATATGGACGGAGAAAATAATAAAAATTACATAATTTTTTAACAAAAGAAAGAAAACAATTATTGTTTCTCTGGTTCTCTTATATATATATATATATATATATATATATATATATATATATATATATATATATATATATATCCAACACCATTTTTGTTTCTCTTTCATTCTATAACAAAGATTCAAAACAAACTAGAAGACTAACCCAAGGTACTACGTCTCTGTTTGCCAGAATTGTTCTCCTACTATGGCTGCTTGTGTTGCCATCAGTAGCCAATGCGCTAACACACATGTGAGGGGGTGACCAACAATTTGGATGGGAATCTGGACCTGACCCTTCACTGCAAATCTGCAGATGATGATCTTGGAGTGCAGCTTCTGCATCCTGGGGCGCACTTTGAATGGAGTTTCGCGGCTAACATTTGGGGGAGAACACAGTTTTATTGTTTCTTTCAATGGCAAGGTGCCTCTCACTGGTTTGATATATATGTAGCAAAGAGGGACTCCCCCATATGCTATATGTGCTACTGGACAATTAAGCAAGATCGACCATGTTTGCTCACTAATGAACCTAGAGAGAATTATCACATTTGTTATGAGTGGAATAAATAATTATAAGTAGTTTGTGTTTGATCTTAATTTGCTGTAGATGATGGCTTTTTCAATTTTATGGTGAGGGTAAATTTAGATTAACTTTTGTATCAATTTAGACTAAGTTCCTCTTAAGTGATCTTAGGGCACACCCTTTACATCAGCTTAATGCATTTAGGAGATGTAATTTCTTTGGGTGCTAACCTAAGATTAGAACTCGAGTAGTTAGTATAGCTCAATATTGTTTTTAGATTTTTTTCATTTTAATTTTGATAATGCGGACCAAAATACTTTCTTGTTAAGGCTCAAATAAGGCCGTAAGTCTTATCGAGCTATAGCACTTGGACTAGTACACTTTAGTAGAAAAAGTTACGTTTTATGTAATGATTATAATGTTTGGTCTAATAATAAGTAGATCCAACAAATTCTTAAATATTTTTCATGCCTTTGAAAGCCGAGAAAGCTCATGCTTGCTATCTTTGAAAAATTAAGAATTGCTTTAAGTAATGATTATAAGAAGGCAACCAACAAAGGAGATTTAGTGAGGAGTGGCTGGAACAGAGACGAATTAAGAAGATAGCTCTTATAGAGCCTGATATTGGAGCAAGCATAAGAGTGGGATCCATCACCTGAGGGTGAGACCCATCCTTGTGTTTCTCAAGGCATCAATATGGACATACACATGTGGTTTCTTCGAGAAATTATTGCATGTTCTTTGAGTAACACGTAGAATTATACTTTTTTCATTTATATTTTGATATCTCAAATCAAATGATTAAAAACACACTTTCAAGATATCATCAAATTAATTATTCCACCTTGATGGGTTTCTTTTTGCAAAAAGTGAGTTTTTTAATCATTTAACAATGAGATATAAAAAAAAAATTGATGGAGAAAAGAGCATGAAATAATTTTTTGAATTTCAAACATTCATAGTAGGCGCCAATAACCCCTAAATGTTTAATAACTCATCACACAAAAAAATGTTTAACAACTCATTGAAGGCACCGTTACAATACGCAAAAATGTTTTATGGGTGAATTGTAAAATAAATCATAATTAAAACAATATTTGTATTACTCGTTATTATTTAATTAATATAAATTAATTTTATGCATTTCATCATCACTTTCTTTTCAATGTGCATTGAACTTTCATGAATATTGATTTCTTTCAATCATCGCTTTTTAAGTGATTATTTATTTTTTAATACCAATTGTCTAATTAATCTCATGCATACATTTTTATCATCACTTTGACTGTCTTCAATGCATTAAAATTTTCATTAATATTCTTCAGTCATCACTTTGTAATTGACATTTATTACTCCGTAGTTGTTTTTATATGTGGTTTTAGGAAAAAAAATTGTTTCATTTTATCTGTTGTTTTAGAATAATTATAATTTTCTAACTTTGTCCTTGCTATTAACAAAATGAGAAAGAATGGAGTGATATTAATATATTTTTTCTGGCATAATGGAGTGATGTTAATATTTTAAGTATTTAATAAAAAGGTAATCTAGTCAAATATGTAACTATTTCTTCATATAATTAAAATTATTTATTGACAATCTTAATATTTAATTAATGTAAGTACCTTAAATAAAAAGAAACAAAATAAGTATTTAATACTTATTAATCTCATAAATGTATTCTCATCATCAATTTTTTTTTTCTTAGAGGTATCTTCACACCTTTGAGTGTAAAACTAATCCTTGCTTTGGATATAGAGGTTGCAGGTAAAGCTTATCATATTAGAACTTCAATGTCTATTGCTGAGTCACACCCTTGTAGGTCTTCATTACTTTTTCTTTAATGCATTCAATTTGATTAGTTTTTTATTGATATAAAATATATTTATATGTTATTTTTACTTTAATTCCATTTTATTCCTAATGATTTAATATTATTCAATTAAATGAAGAAAGAGAACAATAAAATTATATATTTAATGAAAAAAGAATTAACTTTATTCATTAAATAAAAAAATAATAACATTCCATTTTTTTTCTAAAACAATAAAAATTATACCATTTTTTAAAAGAAAAACATTTATTGGTTCTCTGGTTCTGCCACACTTATATATCCAACACCAATTTTGTTTGTCTTTCAATCTATATATAAAACAAAGATTCACTGCAAACAAAAAGAGTAAAATCCCAAGGTACTATGCCTCTATTTGCCAAAATTGTTCTCCTACTATGGCTGCTTGTGGTGGCACCAGCATCCAGTACACTTGTGAGGGTGATCAATAATTTGGAAGGGAATCTGGACTTGACCGTTCACTGCAAATCTGCAGACGATGATCTTGGAGAGAAGCTTCTGCATCCTGGTGCATACTTTGAATGGAGTTTCGTGGTTAACTTTCCGGGGACAACACGGTTTTATTGTTTCTTTCAATGGAAAGGTGCCTCTCATTGGTTTGATATATATGTAGCAAAGAGGGACTTTGCCAAATGCTCTGTGTGCTACTGGACAATCCAGCAAGATCGACCATGTTTGCTCTCCGATTATTCTACAGATAATAACATTTGCTATCAATGGAATAAATAATTATTCACAGTTTATCAGAATAACATTTGCTATCAATGGAATAAATAATTAAACATAGTTTTTGTTTGTTCTTGATTGTAGATGATGGCTATTTATATATATATATATATATATATATATATATATATATATGTATGTATGTATTTGTTGAGGACAATTTCTTATTAACTTTCACATTTGTCTTGACTAAGTCTTTCATGGATGATTTTAGGAGACACTATTCACACACCATTCATCATCCACAACATTTGCTTCTGAATGCCTACAAAACTTTAGTAAATAATTAATCAGTTTTTATTTTTTAGGTAACAAAATTAATCAGTTAATTAACTTTATTTCTTTATCCTTTTTTTTTCCTGTTTTCAAAAACCAATTATATATCCTTCTTTCTTATTGAAGTTTATGTTATACGAAGTAGTGGAATTCAATTTGTTTTCTTAATAAACATACATAGTGTTTGGAACAATTAAAAGATATAATTAATTTAATTTGATTTCAGTTGAAATGATTTAATTTGATTTAAAAATCATGTTCATGCTTGTAAATTATTATAAAATTAAATTAATTTTTTTAGATAAAATATAATTTACACCCTTAAAATTTATCTTAATATCAAATTATATTTTTAATTTTTTTTGTTTCACTAAACCTCTCTGAACTTTGATCTAACTTAAAAATGTTAATTCTTCTACTAAATAAAATAGATATTAACATCCAATTACAAGTTATATCAAACTTCAGGAAAATTTAGTATGATAAAAAAAAATTTTGGGAAATGATTTCACACAAAAATAAACTTTAAGAGTATAAATTATATTTTATTCTAAAATATTTTCTAACTAAATGATAACGTAGCGTGTACGTGGGTTACATGGTGTGCACGTGGGGTGACTTCCGTTTCATTTAACAATAAAATTAACATATTCAAACCAGATCAAAGTTTAAGAGGATTTAGTAAGACAAAAAAACTTCAGGAGGATAATTTGATATTGGGATAAATTTTAAGAGTGTAAATTCCTATTTTAAAACATTCCAAAATAAATATTTTATTTATAAATGAAATCAATTCTTAAAATTTGTAATTCCAAACCTACTCATAATGCCACAAGAATTTGTAGTTATTTACACGAAAATAAAATGCCTTTGCCGCCACTGGTAATTAACAACTCATTCAGGGCACCGTTACAACACTCTAAATTTTTTTATAAGTGCAACATAAAATAAATCATATTAGAATAATATTTGTATTGCTCCTTATTATTTAATTAATATTAATCAATTTTATGCATTTTCATCGTCACCTTTTTTTTAATGCATTGAACTTTTTTGAATATTAATTTCTTCAATCATCACTTTTTAAGTGACTCTTTATTATTTAGTACTAATTGTCTAATAAATCTTATGCATACATTTTTATCATCACTTTCATTCCGATCAAAGCATTAAAATTTTCATTAATCTTTTTTCAATAATGACGTTTTAATTGACATTTTATTACTCTACAGTTCCTTTTTATAGGTCGTTTTAGGAATAAAAATCATTTCATTATATCTGTCACATTTTAAGAAATTAATAAAACAGTAGTATTTTTCTAAATATGTCTTATATGTATTAATGGAATGAGAGAGAAAACAGGGTGATATTAATATTTTGAGTATTTAATAAAAGAATAATCTAATCAAATACGTAGTTATTTCTTCATATATAGAATTTAAATTATTTATTAATTGGCATTTTTAATATTTGTGTAAGTACCTTAAATGACAAATAAAAAGAAACAAAATGATATTTAATACTAATTAATCTTGCACATATATTTTCATCATCATTTTTTTTCTTACTAGTATTTCACACCCTTTAGATATGATCGAGACTAATCCTCACTCAAAGTACTGAGACTACCTTCTTATTGAAGTGTTCTCTAATAAGATTTAAATATCTGACATTATATATAAAGTTCATCTTACTGAAACTTTAATTTGCTTATCATTGAGCCACACCCTTGTAGGTCATCATCACTTTTTCTTTAATGCATTAAATTTGATTAATGCATGAAATTTGATTATCTTTTACAAATATAAAATATTTATATATTATTTTTACTTAATTTCATTTAATATAATGATTTAATATTATTCAATTGTATGAAGATAGAGAATAATAAATCTATATATTTAATAAAAAATGAATTGAGTTTATTTAATAAATAGAAAATAAAAAAGAAATGGATTTATTTTTTTTTCTAAAATACGTCCTCTGTCCACTTTTATATGTTGTTTGAGGTAATTACATAAGAATTAAGAAAATTATTAAATAGTCTCAATTATATAAAAATATAATTTCAATATAAATAAATTATCTTGTCTATTATTTCATTAATACTTTCTCTCTTCCAATTTTACTTATTCTACTATTTCCTTCTCCATTAAAAGATAAAGATAAAATTAAAAAAATTAATTAATGCTTCATTAATTTTTTTAATTGATAGATATTTTAAGAAAAAAATTTCTTATACGACAAATAAAAGTTGATAGACAAAATAAAAATATTACACAATTTTTTAACAAAAGAAAGAAAAGCAATTATTGTTTCTCTGGTTCTCTCACGCATATATCTCCAGCCCCATTCTGTTTCTCTTTCAATCTATGACAAAGATTTTCACTGCAAACAAAAGGAGGACTAACCCTAGTACTATGTCTCTGCTTGCCAGAATTGTGCTATTACTATGGTTGCTTGTGTTGCCATCACCATCCATTGCTCTAAGAAAAACACATGTGAGGGTGACCAATAATTTGGATGGGAATCTGGACCTGACCCTTCACTGCAAATCTGCAGATAATGATCTTGGAGTGCATCTTCTGCATCCTGGTGCATCCTTTGAATGGAGTTTCGTGGTTAACTTTTCAGGGACAACACAGTTTTATTGTTTCTTTCAATGGCAAGGTGCCTCTCACTGGTTTGATATATATGTAGCAACTAGGGATGTCCCCATATGCGAACTGTGCTACTGGACAATCAAGCAAGATCGACCATGCATGCTAGTTACCAATGTATCTACACAGGATAAAATTTGCTATAACTGGAATAAATAATTATACATAATTTGTATTTGATCTTAATTTATTGTAGATGATGGCTTTTTTTTTTTTTTTCGTTTATATGTTGAGGACAATTTCGGGTTAATTTTCATGTTAATCGAGACTAAGTTTTTCATTGGTGATCTTGGGACACACTATTCACACACTATTCATCATTCACAACATTTGCTTCTGAAGGCCTACAAAACATTAGTCAAGAATTAATCAGTTTTTTATTTTTTGGGTAACAGAATTAACCAGTTAATCAACTTTATTTTCTTTATCCTTTTTTTCCTGGTTTCAAAAGCCAATTATATATCCTTCTTTCTTATTGAAGTTTATGTTATACGAAGTAGTGGAATTCACTTTGTTTTCCTAATAAACATAATGCCACAAGAATTTGTATTTATTTACCCCAAAATAAAATGCCTTTGCTGTCACTGGTGATTAGCAACTCATTCAGGGCACCGTTACGACACCCTAAAATTTTTTATAGGTGCAACGTAAAATAAATCATATCAAAATAATATTTATATTGCTCCTCATTATTTAATTAATATTAATTAATTTTGTGCATTTTCATCGTCACTTTTTTTCAATGCATTGAACTTTTTTGACTATTAATTTCTTCAATTATCACTTTTTAAGTGACTCTTTATTATGTAATACTAGTTGTCTAATAAATCTCATGCATACATTTTTATCATCACTTTGATTCCGATCAAAGTATTAAAATTTTTATTAATCTTTCTTCAATAATTATTTTTTAATTAACATTTTATTACTGTATAGTTCTTTTTTATTAGGTCGTTTTAGAAATAAAAATCATTTCATTATATCTGTCACACTTATAAGAAATTAATAAAATAATAGTATTTTTCTAACTTTGTCCGGTACGTGTTTATGGAATGAAAGAGAAAAACAAAGTGATATTAATATTTTGAGTATTTAATAAAAGGTTAATTTGAGCTAAATATATAGTTATTTCTTCGCGTGTGTATATATATATATATATATATATATATATATAAAAGAAGAAATTATTTATTGACATTCTTAATATTTGTATAAGTACTTTAAATGATAAATTAATAAAAAGAAATAAAATGAGTATTTAATACTAATTAATCTCGTACATGTATTTTTATCATTATCTTTTTGGTTTTTTTTTTACTAGTTTCTTCACATCCTTTAAGTATGATTGAGACTAATCCTCACTCAGGATACTAAGGCTGCCTTCTTCACAAAATATTTTTTAGTAAGATTTGAATTCTTAATATTATACGTAAATCTCTTCCTATTAGAACTTTAAGTTTACTTACTATTTAGCCACACCTCTTGTAGGTCGTAATCACTTTTTCTTTAATGTATTAAATTTGATTAATGCATGAAATTTGATTATATTTTATAGATATAATATATTTATATATTATTTTTACTTTAATTTCATTTTATTATAATAATTTAATATTATTCAATTTTATGAAGGTAGAGAACAATAAATCTATATATTTAATAAAAAATGAATTGAGTTTATTTATTAAATAGAAAATAAAAAGAATTAGATTTATATTTTTTTTAAATACTTCCTCTGTCTACTTTTATTTATTGTTTAAGATAATTATACAAGAATTAATAAAATTAATAAATAATTTTAATTATACAGAAATATAGTTAAATATGAATAAATTATCTTTTCTATCATTTTATTAGTATTTTCTTTTTTCTAATTTTACTTATTCTACTAATTCCCTTTTCATTAAAAGATAAAGATAAAGTTTAAAAAAATTAATTAAGTACTTCCTTAATATTTTTCAAATGATAGATACTTTGAGCAAAAAAAATTTCTTACATGACAACTGATAAAAGTAGACAGACCGAATAAAAAAAACTACTCGATTTTTTAACAAAAGAAAGAAAAGCAATTATTGTTTCTCTGGTTCTCTCACACATATGTATATATCCAGCCACCATTTTTGTTTCTCTTTCAATCTATGATACAAAGTTTCTAACTGCAAACTAGAAGGAGGACTAACCCAAGGTACTATGTCTCTGTTTGCCAGAATTGTTGCTATTACTATGGTTGCTTGTGTTGCCATCACCATCCATTGCTCTAAGAAAAACACGTGAGGGTGGCCAATGATTTGGACGGGAATCAGGACCTGACCCTTCACTGCAAATCTGCAGATGATGATCTTGGAGTGCATCTTCTGCATCCTTGGTACATACTTTGAATGGAGTTTTGTGGTTAACTTTTGGGAGAGAACACAGTTTGTATTGTTTCTTTCAATGGCAAGGTGCCTTTCACTGGTTTGATATATATGTAGCAGCTAGGGATGACCCCATATGCGAACTGTGCTCCTGGATAATCAAACAAGATGGACCATGTTTGCTCACCAATGTATCTAAACAGAATATCATTTGCTATAAATGGAATAAATAATTATACATAGTTTGTATTTGATCTTAATATATTGTAGATGATGGCTTTTCTTTTTATATGTTGAGGACAATTTTGAATTAATTTTCGAGTTAATCTAGACCAAGTCTTTCATGGGTGATCTTAGGGTACACTATTCGCACCATTCATCATTCACAACATTTACTTCCGAATGCCTACAAAACATTAGTCAAGAATTAATCAGTTTTTTTTTTTTGGTAACAGAAATAATCAATTAATTAACTTTATTTTCCTTATTCTTTTCTTTTTTCCTGTTTTCAAAAACCAATTATATATCCTTCTTTCTTATTGAAATTTATGTTATATGAAGTAGTGGAATTCACTTTGTTTTCCTAATAGACATAATGCCACAAGAATTTGTAGTTATTTACAAGAAAATAAAATGCCTTTGCTGCCATGTTGATTTTTCAATCGAAGTAAAAAAAAAAATAAAGAAAATTAGACATGATGACAAGACATTTAATTGGTAGGTATTTGGTGAAGCTATTAATTTTCTTTGTAAACTTTAAATTTAGTTCGCATGTATAATTTGGTTTGGTTTGACTGGATGCAAGAGTTTCATCGATTAATTTATGATAAATTTTTTATTAAAAAAATTATTAATATTACAATAAAAAAGTATCACTAATAATAAAAGATATAACAAAAATTTCTTGGTTAAAACTAATATTTTGCCTACTAAAGAAAAAAATTAAGAATCGAACTTAAATTATGACTAAACATGAATGAAAAGTCAATTAAGTGAACTAATCCCCGTTGGTAAATGGAATTGGAATTTTATTTAAACACATATTATATTTTATTAAAAATGAAAAAATATCTAAAAAGAATACAACATATAACACTATAATCTTATAATGATAAAACATTCAACAGAATTAAAAATTCGAGAGTTCTTAAGCCTTGTTTAAACAACCTTATTTTATGTCAAAACAGGCTTAATAAACTAAACCAATTTGGCAATGAAATCTTCATAACTCGCACAGATGATTTAATTCAACACCAATTCATTGGTTTTGATGTCAATTTTTGATACTTTTTTTGGTACATCAAATGACGAAAGAATTTAGAAATTAAAAATATAAGTAAAAAATAAACCTAGTGAGCCAACTACCAATTTCTAAGCTGTTGATTTTTGAGATGTGATTGGTCTAAACAAAACTTATTCGAGTTTTTCTTAATTTGACTAGCTTTAGTTCAATTTTCAAAATATTGATTAAAACATATAATTTTATGTATGAATTCCATCTCATTATTATAGTCAATTATATTTGGAATAATTAAAAAATAAATTTCAATATTTAAAATCTTATAATAAATATGATCTAAATTAATTGAATTTGCAAATCAATTTGGTTTCCTTTAATTTTAGGTCATGTGCCTGATTTTGCCTTCACAACCCACATTTCATGTAAAGAATTTCTTTATTACTTTTAGAATATTATACACAACACTTTAAATTTAATCTAAACTGTAATATGATATACATTCATATTTATTGTCATGAATTATATTTATATTAATTTAGTTTAGTATAAATTTTTAGGACGCTTAAGAATTTCTCTTTGGCGGAGCAAACAATCTTCCCAGGCGTGGCAGCATGTGATGCCCGCGAGCTCCGTACCGTACAGCTTCTTTCTTTCTGTCTTCTCACATAAAACACGCACGCCTCGTTCGTGCCAAACTACTAGACACGCTCGTCTCCGCACACACGACACGCGCGAGAACCCTTGGTAGGGGCACCTGGCATGCTTCACTCGCACGCTTATCCCTCGCCGGCCGGACCTCACCAGTTACCCGCTGCCGGAGGGCCGCCGTATCTTCTTCCGATTTCGATCCTCCCGGATTCTGTCCCTTCACGGTGAATCGACGCCGGACCGCGGCGCCGTTCGCCGGAAAATTTTGGTAGCCGACGGAATTGTGAAGAGTTTGGAGTGGGGAAGACGGATCTGCTGGAACTTTTGCTAAGAGAGCTATGATTTAGGGCAGGAAGGTAAGTTCGTAGTGAAAATTATGGATTAACACGATTTTTCAGATTTTCTGTAGGCCAGAGCTAGAGTTCTGCGTTAGAATTTTGCGCTGTTGATGATTTTGAGGTGAAATTGTTCGAGAGGGAACGAAATTGAGCTAATTGACTAACTAAATATGGTGAATTGAGTGTATCTCTGTGCTTCTGATTAAAAGAATGTTCATGTTTAATATATGTTTTTTTTTTGAATAAACAATTAGTCCTATAATTTCACTCTATTTATATTTTGGTTCCGTTATTCTTTTTTTTTGAATATCAGTCCTTATATTTTTACCAATTTAGATTTTGGTTTTTATTGCTAAGATATCAGTTCTTATATTTTTCATGCATTTGTATTTTGATCCTTATAGTTTTTATTCATTAAGGTATTGATTCCTATTTTTCATGAATGATTGGTTCTTATAGTTTTCAATTGTTAAGATATTGTGGTCCCTCAGGGACCAAAATCCAAACAAGAAAATTATAGGAACTGATATTCGAAAAACTATAGGAACCAAAATTCAAATTAAGTGAAACTATAAGGACTAATTATTTATTTTATTTTATTTTATAAATCAGTGATATGAAGCCTTAAAATGATTTAGGGGAAGAGAAATTGTCACCTGGTGTTGTTGTGTTCACTAATAGTGAAGTACTAACTGTTGCTTTTGGTTTGGTGCAGCCTTTGAAATTCCTAATCACATGGCTTCTCTGGTTTGAAATGGAGGCTGTTTATAAACTTTGATGCCATTGGCAATCAACTAATCAGTAGGATAGTTTTTAAGGGAATTGAAGGTTCAGACTAGGGATTATGGAAACTGATATGCAGAAGTTTATTGCAACAAGTGAGGATGATGATGAAGAAATGGGAATGGATATGAAGGAAGAGGATGATGATGATGATTATGAAGAAAATGGAGGCAAGCATGGCAATTCTCCAGTGATGGTAGAGATTGATGGTGGGATAGGAACTGGCAGTGGTGACAATAGGTTTCAACAGCACCAGCAATTTCAAGAGCAAGTAGGCACCCCTGGTGGAGGTACTCGAAGATGTAGACCACTAGAAGAGAAAGAGAGAACGAAGCTAAGAGAACGGCGTCGAAGGGCTATCACTGCAAGGATCTTGGCAGGGCTTCGCAGGCATGGCAACTATAATCTTAGAGTTAGAGCCGACATTAATGATGTCATTGCTGCTCTAGCAAGGGAAGCTGGATGGGTGGTTCTTCCAGATGGCACTACTTTTCCTTCAAGGTCTCAGGTACTTATTCTGTCAAGGACTTAAGCTAGTTTTTTTTTTTTTTTCTGATTCTGAAGATAATCTTGAGTTGGATTTGGTGTCCTTTTTAGTGTGCATATGCTAGGTATCTATATTTGTGTCGAGTTTGGAGAGAGTGGGGGTTCCCCATGGGGGGCCTAATGGCTATGGCCCATCATGTGATTTTTTTCCTTTCTTTATTTTTTTTTTTGGTTTATACTTCAAAAACCATGACCTTATGCCCATTTGTTTTGGAGGGGTCAATTGTTGAGAAAGTAGATTTAATTTTAGCTGTACATCATTTGCTCTTGGTACTTGTTATATCATCAATAAGAAGTGCTTTAGTTTTTTCCTAGATGCTCCCAGTTTTATATTTATGTTCTAGATGTTTGTTAAAAATAGTTCTTAACTTATTCACAAAAAAAAAAAAAGGTTCTCTCAACATGGCTGTCATTCTGGACTGGATCTTAGATTATCTATGCATGATTGTACTTGTAACTTGGCTTAGTCTAGTTAAAACTATTTTGGAATTTTATATATCTTATTGCTGTTGTGCATCTGCAAATTTCAGTTCTTCTTACAAAACTCAGAAAACACCCAAATTGGAATCTTTTCTTCTCAACCTTACAGGGTCAGAGGCCAGCTGGTGGTAATTCTACAATTGTCACTTCATCATCTTCCCATGTGGCTTCACAACAGACTCCACCTGCTTCCCTCAGGGGAATCGCTTCTGGCTATAGGAGCCCATTGGAGTATAATGCATGTCAAATGAAAGGTATTTTTATACCAGCTCCATCTCCTTATGATCTATCCTCAGGTTCCCGATCTCAAACTTCATCCATGGTGGGGGATGGAGAAGAACAAAGAGACAATCATCCTCTGATTGGTGGTTCAATGGACAGTGTTGATGATAAGCAGGTATAGTGACAAAGTCATTTGGTAATTATGCGGCCAATATATTGATTTCTTTTAAAAGTATGTTTCTTCCAGTTGCTGTGATAGCATGAACTAGTGGTTTCATGATTATTCATAAAATCATAGTTATATTAGTGTCCAATTAGTCATTTATGCATGTTTAAAAGCACAGCATGTTAAATAAGAGTGGCCTTTATTGAATACATATTGAAAGCCTAATATTTTACTTGCCTGTGAATATTTATGGGTGCCTTCATTGTTTGACCATCTTTTGTAATTTCTTCGACTTTTTCTATTAATTATGAAGACTTGAAATGATACCCAAGATGAACGATTATCCTGAAGCGGATATTCTTCTCTTTTATTTTGTATATAATTCCAATATGGTGCCTTAAGCAGGTAAGGCCCTTGGCATTGTTTTTATGCCTTCTTCTTCTTTGCAGATTGTTGACATGCCCCACAGATTACCAGAGTGTGATTTTGCTGGTACCCCATATGTTCCAGTTTACGTGATGCTACCGGTAAGCTATTATTTTACCCTTCTGTCTATTGTTTTATTGAAGTTCTGTTCTTTGATTTCTTAAAGCTGGCATCTCTCTATCTAAATATGTTAGTAGTGAGTCGTTCTACTGAATATAATGGTATTCTTAGTATAGTGTTTTGGAAAATTTAAAAGAAAGAGAAAATTTAATAAAATAATAATAGTTTATTATTATTATTATTATTATTATTATTATTATTATTATTATTATTTTGCTAATCTAGCTGTAAATTTTGATTTAACATTTTATAGTCATATTCTCTCTCTATTGTTATTAGTTGGGAGTTATCAATCTGAAGTGTGAGCTTGTTGACCCTGATGGTCTACTAAAGCAGCTGAGGGTGTTGAAATCAGTAAATGTTGATGGTGTTATGGTAGACTGTTGGTGGGGAATAGTGGAGGCACATGCTCCGCAAGAGTATAGTTGGGGTGGTTACAAGAGACTCTTTCAAATGGTACGTGAGCTTAAGCTTAAGCTGCAGGTGAGTTTCATAAGCTACTCTAATCACTGTGGGTTGTTCTCTTGTTAATTCAATCTGACTTTGGTAGTGACTTGTCCTGCTGAGACTTGGCCAGGTTGTGATGTCTTTTCATGAATGTGGAGGCAATTTTGGTGATGATGTTTGTATTCCATTACCCCATTGGATTGCTGAAATTGGTAGGAGCAATCCTGACCTTTTTTTCACTGATAGAGAGGGAAGACATAATCCTGAATGTCTTTCTTGGGGAATAGATAAGGAACGGGTTTTAAGAGGTCGGACTGCTGTAGAGGTAAGAGTGACACGATAATTATTATTATTATTATTGGATACAATTAGTAAGAAATGGCTTTTGATATATGATGACAAAGCCATATCTATGTAGACTTGCTTCAACCACGCTTGAAGTAATTATTACCATGTCATAGAGATTTTTAATTCATCATATGTACATATTATGATGTTAGTCTTAAATCACCTTTCTTTCAAGCGAATCTGTTTGAATTAAATATCAGATTTTTTATTTTTTGGGGGGTACAGGGTGGGAGGCAGAGATTCCATTTTATGCTATGCCAATAAAAATTAAGGCATGTAATTTTGCATGTTGCACATTGTTGTAGGTTTATTTTGATTTCATGAGAAGTTTCCGGGTAGAGTTTGATGAGTATTTTGAGGATGGCTTCATCTCCATGATTGAAGTTGGACTGGGTCCATGTGGGGAGCTAAGATACCCATCTTGTCCTGTAAAGCATGGTTGGAGATATCCTGGTATTGGTGAATTCCAGGTAATTATTTTCTTAAGCGCATTATAGTTTGTTATCAAAGTCTGCCAATTTTCAAATTCAGATTTTCATCATCACAAATGCTTTCTTTGCAATTCCTATTCATGCACATTATATCAAGATAGTGAAGATACTCTGACGACAAATATAATTTGGTAATCGTAAGTCTAATATATCCTATTGAGCTATTTGCCATCCTTACTTCTTTTATTTTTTTTCCACGTACCTTCTTTGACGTTATTTCTTAGGACTGGGGTCTTCATTCGACCTCAATTGATATATAAGGACAGCATTTTTTCATAGCAACATGGAGTATTGTCCACAGCCTGTGGATCATTTTGGCCGTCTTGTCTTCTCCTGTTCTCCATTTATTATTGCTGATGTCCTTTTGCTCATGCATATGTCTTAGATCTCTTTTCACCACTTTTCTCATTGTCGTTTATCTCATTTTGGGCAGTGCTACGATCAGTATTTGTTGAAAAGTCTTAGGAGGGCAGCAGATGCAAGGGGGCACTCTATTTGGGCTAGAGGACCAGATAATGCTGGTACCTATAATTCTCAGCCACACGAAACAGGTTTCTTTTGTGATGGGGGTGATTATGACAGCTACTATGGCAGGTTTTTTCTTAGCTGGTACTCTCAGGTTCTTGTTGATCATGGAAACCGGGTACTTTCTCTGGCAAAATTAGCTTTTGAGGGATCCTGCATTGCAGCAAAGGTAAGTTAAAAGAAAAAGAACAGAAAATCGTAATTTGAAAAAATTGTAATCTAAATTTCAAATAAAGCTTCTTTGATTCTTTTCGGCATTAGAACCTTGATGATTTTGTCTTACTACATTGCGAATTGCATAATTGATGCAATCCTCATCTTATATATGTGGTATGAATGTATGAGCATTGTCCTCCTAATTCTGAATCTATTTATGACTTTTTAATGCTTTATATGATGTTAGAAAATAATTTCTGAAAAGATATTTTCAGTTCATAATATTTTCGTACAATATTACTTTTTCGAAAAAATCTTCTCAAAAAACAATACTCTCCTAAACCTTTCTAATGTGTGATATGTTCTTGAAAATTACTTTCCCTTAATATAAAGACTCGTCTTGAGTTCTTCAATATGATGCATTTTTTAAATAATACAATTTCATCAACAACCACAAAAAATAATGCATTTTCTGCACCAAGTACCGGAAAAATGAGTAGAAAACATCCTAGTTATGTTCTATGAAATAAACACAATATTAATATTTGTCTTAGTTGATATGTACGTAAGCTTTTGTTGTGGCTTAGTACGGTCTGTTTGATATATTTTAATTTCTGAACAGCTATCAGGTACTTATTGGTGGTACAAGACAGCTAGTCATGCTGCTGAATTAACTGCTGGGTATTATAATCCATGCAATCGTGATGGCTATGCTGCAATTATGGCAATGTTAAAGAATAATGGAGCTAGCTTAAACTTTGCTTGTGCTGATTTGCATACAGTGAACCAGCATGTGGACTTTCCAGAGAAATTTGCAGATCCTGAGGGATTTGTCTGGCAAGTACGTATCTAATCCTTGCTAGAACTTTAATATCTGGTTGGTTTCCTATAACCAAGTTAATTGGGATGAACTTGTAAGAATAATATATGTTTTTCGTCTAATATAGACAAATTTGAGGCATGCAAAATACTGTTTTAGAAGTAAAGCTGTATGCTCTAAAGCATTCATCCTAATTGTGTATTGCAGGTGTTGAATGCTGGATGGGATGTTTGCCTACCAGTTTCCAGTGAGAATGCACTTCCTTGCCTAAACAGAGTTAGCTATAACAAGGTTTTGGATACTGCCAAGCCCATGAATGATCCAGATGGAAGGCATTTTTCATCCTTTGCTTACCTGAGGCTTAGTCCACTTCTCATGGAACGACACAACTTCATAGAGTTTGAACGATTTGTCAAGAGAATGCATGGTAAGGTGCTGCAGACATTTTAAACATATTTTTAGCCACTTATTGATTTGTGGAAATATCTGTGAAGGAAAGAAGATAATAGCTTTCTCTGGCCTTGATTGGATGAATGAACATGTGTGTCATTTGGGACTTTTTTTCCTATCCATACTCCATAGTCCAATCAGCAAAATCCTGAAGACAAAAATTTCTTTAATAGGCAGAGTTCAATGACTCCACTACTTTTATATTGAACTCTGGATTTCATTTACTGGCTCCGCTGATAATGTGCTTTTTCCACATGCATTTTACATACAACGGCCAACTTTTTAATTCTAGTCATAGCATAAGCCTTTTATCTGATTGGAATCATTTTTTTTTTGTAACAGAATATGAAATGAGTTTTAATATCAGTTAATAGAGGAGTACAACTCTGGCTGAAATTCTGCTTTTCTTATGGCACTCTGATTATGGCAATGCTTTTAGGTTGATGATGACTGCCTCTTTTCTCACTGCAGGGGAAGCTGTACTTGATCTTCTGGTTTAGCTGGTGGAAAAGAGAATCTGGTAGAATTTGTATTCTTTGTAGTTAACCCTACGAAATGGTGGGGTATCCTGTTACAGATTAGGAGAATAGGATTGTCATTTACTGTAACACATGCTAGTTGATAAGTAGTTGATTAGGGTAAGCTTTTCTTCTTTTTTTTTTTTTGGGATCAAACATCTCACATGGGAACCCGGATGTTAAATTTTGTCCATACATCGTTTCAACATGTTATTGAATCAACTCATTGAGCTTTTGTATTAGCTACTACTCAGTGATCTGCACCATTTTAGTATATGCCACTTTACATCAGTATACAAGAATAAGATAGGCTAGGTTGCTACTGTCATAGATGGTCAATTGGATGGAGCAGATGGCACTACAATTTTGCTCTGGCCACCACTTAAAACCCATCGTAAGTAATGCTTGCCTTGGTGTGCACATAGTTTACTTGCATTCAACTCGTGCATCTAATGGAAAACATAGCAAACTCTTCCTTGTGCCATGGAAACTTGTGTTTTGTTTGGTAGCATGGAGGGGGGAAAAAAAGAAGGGATGCAATAAAAAAGAAAAGAAAGGAAGGAAGAAGTGAAAGAGTTATCATTCATCTTAGTTTGATATCATCCAACGGAAAAGAATGAAAATATATGTAAATTATTTTATTATCCTTCACAATTTATAATATTATTTAATTTTAGTATGGATAAAGTAAAAAAATAAAATTTTAGAGTTTTTCTTTCCCTTTCAATTCCTTAAATAAGGGAATGATGTAAAAATATTGGGTATACAGAAAGTTCATCATTTTAAATTTTTTCTTTTTTCTTCTTAAATTGATACCACACAACGAATGAGTCCAATTCTTTAGTTTTTCTTTTCTTTTCTTTCTATTCAAAAAATGCATATCCAACAAGGGCTTAATTAAGTTGTAGATGTCTATGGTTCACATAGCAAAGTTATTTGTTCAGATGAAGTCATGACCAGAATGCTGCTTCTGTAGAAGGCTAGAGCATATCTATTCATTTGCCCATCTAGGCCATCTCTTCGAACGAGAGTAGCAGTATCCTTTCCCCGATGTCCAATACCAAACCGATTTCAATAATAAATAACTGCATTATAATGGCAAGAAGAATGCGTAAAACTTATTGAATCTGCAGCATAATCAATATCAGATTTGGATTTTAAGCGCTTCCTTTGACAGCTATAAGCAAGCATTATGCCTGGAGTTCCTTATATGAAAAATTTTTATATAGAAATCACTTATTATAGACACTATTTAATAGTTATTATATATAAAATTTGATGTATCATGTTATAAATGTACTTTGAAAAAGTTGATAACATATGTAATCGTTGAATGAATGTTTAATGTAATTAATGTTTATATGCTTGATTTTGGAGTTAAAACTTTTATGAACAATGCTTTTTTTTTTCTTTTGAAAAGAAAGTCAAGAAAAAGAGAGTGTCTCGTTCAAAAATCAAAGCATGTAATAAGTTTTAAAATACTTATAAATTATATATTTGAGAGGGATTATTAGCAAGACTAACTTTTTTGGGTCAATATAACTTGACTTTGCTAATTAAGTTAAGTTTGCATGGATGTGGTTATATATATATATATATATATATATATATAAAGACCATTTGCATATTTGTATGGGTTTGGATGAAATTAAGAAAAAAAACTATATTTTGTGTTTTTTAATAAGTTTTTATATTTTTGAAAGAAAGACTTTTTAAAAATATAAAAATTATTCAAACATTAAAAATTATTTGTTAGATATTATATTCAAACATTAAAAAGCTTTATTTTTTTTATAAATTTTTAAAAAAGTTTATGAAAGAGAGTTTTTTTCTTTTTTTAAATTTCATCCAAATAAATAGGGATATACTCAAAAGTGCAATGATGCGTTCGGGAGAATGGGGGAAGATGCGTTATTGCTTACTCTTCTTCCTCTTCCCTGGTGTTAGGGTTTGCAGAATTGCAGTGTGCCTCCGTTCCTCCATGGTTTCGTTTGATAACTCGCGAAATCGAAAGATATCGACAGTTTCATGCGATAAGGTACGATGTTTTGCTCCTTGGGGTTACTTTCTGGTTTATGCTATGGACTTACTGTTTAATTTCAAATGCTTCAGATTCACTCTTTTTGTTTCTGTACTATTTAATTATTGTCTTAGCGAAATGCTGGAATTCGATGCTTTTGTTCGTGTGATTTGCAAATATGGTAACGTTTTCTGGATTGAGGTTGGACAAACTGAGTGTGAATAATGGATTTTGAATTCTATGATCGGGAAACTTTACTTCTTCATAATGGGGTCAGTGTCTTCCTTAGATTTTCCATTGTTTTACAGACTTCCCTCATTTGTTAGTCTTATGTTTTGTTTTGATTGACATTTATTGTGTTTGTGGTAATCCTGATTGCTGTCTCTTGTCATCATATCAAGTATTGCATTTTCTAAATCGCGAATCGCCGTTAACTTAATTGACTATGGGGAAAAATTAGTAATTGAGGGATTCAAAAGTTAACGTTTTGACTTTAAAAATAAGACATGAGATAGAACATCCCAAAATTGGAAGGGAGACATATAAGATTCGAATGAGAGAGTACACTAAATCAAATATATATTGCTAAAATTTCAATTAAGGTTTTTGGTGTAGTTGATCTTTTAGGTGGGGCTCATCATATTGTAGTCATTGATTTGTTGATATGATACATCTTCGTTTGTGTTTGGTTTGTTGCAGTAGATGTCAATAACTCAAAATTTTATGATTACCAAATGGTGGGTCTCATTTAATAGATCAATTATACTAAAAAATTTTAATTTGAACATTTTAGCATTGAATTTGTATAACTTGTATATTTAATGTGTGGAAGATTTTAATTTCTGAGAAGTATGGAGAAATTTGATGAAAGTAGAATTGAAATGTAATAGTCAAATTTCATCAAGAAATGATCCAATGAATCTTACTATGGCATGAGGAACTCATATATATGGACATTAAACAATATTTTTATAATTTTCTCCCATTATTATATGTCTCAATTTTCTTTGGATGTCTCTAATTATGTCTTGTTTTGAAACTAAAAAATTTTAGGGTACTTCCCAATAGTGTTACTTGCTTTGATGTTTAAATTACAAAAATAGTAATAATTTTTTAAAGGATGTGGTTACCTTTATAACAAAATAAATCTTCTTAAAATCTGTGAAAAGTCACATGAGACGCATAAAGACATAAAATGGTACACATTTATCTAATAGTTAAGCTTTATTGTGAATGTAGTTGTGTTGTGGTGAAATCTTCTTGTTATGAGGAACATTGTTAGTCACTGTTAAGTATATAATCAAACACGAAACTTCTTTTGCATGGAGTTACTTTTGATCAAGGCCGTTCATAGTTTCATACTATTGTGTAGCCCTAGACTGTGGAGGTCAAGACAAAAAATTACCCCATAGAGCCTAGATTTATATTAATGGTTGCCTTAGTTACCAATGGTTGAGGTTAAGGTACACTTTATTGTTCTTTTCTTTGTCTCATTGGGATGATCTGTTAAAATAAATGCTTATACAGTTATACTTTTAACACTTAAGATATATTGAGTAAGCATTTGCATAAATTCGGTATAGTTTAATCTATTTAGAAGAGCTCTACACGCACGCGCGCACGCACACGTACACACACAAGCATCATACCATATGATATGTCAAAATCACACAAGAAGAAAAAAGCTTTTCCTTCCCACATAAGCATCATACCATATGATATGTCAAAATATAAAATATTATCATCATTTTGAGCAACATATGTGTGTAAAACAAATTCCAACTCCTCTACACCAAACATTTTGAAGTCTTGTCTCCCTCCCAAAGATTTCTCAAGTTGGAATTTATTGAGATCATAAATGTCACTCGCTACAAAAGCAGATACAGAAAAGTTTTTAGTGGCAGAATTTTGAGCTATTGGAAGTGGACTTCGCATGACTCTGGACAGAAATTTCTCCTTTGCTTGTTGATACTGACAAAACTGGCCAATGCCATTTCTTCCAAGTCCTGCCCCCATGGACATCCTTCACCTGAGTCAGAGGTTTCAAAGTTTCAAGCAGGAAAAGTGTTGACGGGAGACAAATTTTGTAGCTGATCATCTCTGTAACTCTGGTGCAAACGCTGGTACTTCCATGGAGTTTCGGTTGATCCTTTGGTGCAGTTAGGCGGTTAGGCCGCTTTAGCCTAACATTTTTTTATGTATGTTGGTTTTTGTGAACTAAGAACTGCTGCTATTTTGTATGTTTAATTTTTAATTAACGCCAATATATTTCATTTTGCCAAAAAAAAATCAGGTTTTCCGTGGGATTAATTAAAAATAAGAACATGTTTGGTATAGTTTTTTTTCAGAAAAACAAATTATTTTTATTTAAATTTTTTTAAAAAAATTTAATTATAAATTATTTTAATAATAAAATAAAAATAATACAAACACATTTAAAAGCCTTTTTATGCTACACTTGGCTCGAAATGACAAGTGATCATCACAAAAGTTCATGTTTTCAACAATCGAGAATTCTGTACCTTTTTTATCCATTAGTTGCGTGCATTATGAAATTCAAGCATTTATTATGAGAATTAATTATTAATAAATATTTAATAATTTATCAAAAATATTAATATTTTAAAAAAAACTTAAGTATTGTGATATCATTTCATAAATATATTGTTGAAAGAGATTATTTTTTAAATAACTTTTATAATTAATTTTTTTAAATAGTATATTAATATGTAATTAAATAATAATATAATAATTAAACACGGATAGAATATTAAAAAAATATATCTCTTTTATTTGTTCAATGTCATGGTTCATATTCAAAAATGAAAATTTAAAATCTAAAATTAAGAAAGATTTTTAGTGGTTAAGGATTGAAAGCAAACATAAATGTTAAACAGAAGATCAACATAAATAAAACAAAATTAAAAAAAAGAAAAGATTTTGTGGCAAGAAGGAAAAAAAAATAAAAGCACAGATTCCAAAATGAAATCAATAATTGCAGCAATGGTGATTGGAAAATTATAATTAAATAATATTTACGAAGACTGTATCTCGTATGGGACACCACCACACACATAAATGATAAATCATGAATATGACTGTGTTTTTGGTCATAAACGGATGCGCATGCACTCGCATACAACTTTTATTTACGTAATCTTGGAGTGCCATCATTCCCAAATCAGAAGTTTCTATTGGTCAAGCGTCCTCGGGTTCACGCTTTAACTCTATGCTGCTACACACTAGATACCACCTGTTCCTCACCAGCGTATCAATGTTTATCACTTTATTGTTGAACAGAGCCCGCAGGAAAGTGGAAACAGAATTCGCTCATTGTAATGGCCGAGGAGGAAGGTGAGCCCGAGGGAGAAAGTCTCTGTTTGGATGCTGAGAAAAAAAAAAAACCTTGGGAAAGAAAATAGCATCGCCGCAGAGTGACTTCGAACTCTTACGTGTTTGCCTTTTTTCATTTCGTTTCTGAAAGATTTCTCAGCAACCAAACAGCGAGATGAGGAGCTAAGAATTTTTTTTTATTAATTTTTTCTTTCTTTTTTCATTTTCAGTTTGATGTGTTTGAATTTCTGTTAGGATCTTTAGGTTTGGTTCTCTTTGTTTGATCTTGCAGTATCTGAGTTCCTCGGATGCGTTCCTCTGCTGCAGAGGCTTCCCGCCTCTTCTGTAAGGAAGATATCTCAACTTGTGATAGTCAAACATTATGGTGAGATTTGAATTTGAACTTTTCACCTCATTTCGTTCTGAATTGGGCTTCGTGCAGTGAGTTATCTGGAAATATGTTCGGAGAAGTGTTTATAACTTTTTGACTTTTTTTTTTCCGAGTAATATGACATTTTTTTTCCTTCAAAATGTAGCTCACTCTTTATTCAATCCCTCAAATTATTCAAACTGGTTTTTAGAGAAAGAGTGAGCTACACTTTAAGTATTGAGCTAATTAATTGAGTATTTTAAAAAAATTCTAGTATTCAGAAATGCAAAGATGAATTGGAAGATATCTTTAATTTAGATAAAATATGATCAAGAAACTAATACATGCATAAATGTTAATATCTTCAATTCTTGATTGATGGGTTCTTGTGTAGAGCGAGGAGAGTATGTTGTTCGTGAGGGTGAATCTGGGGATGGCCTTTACTTCATATGGGAAGGAGAGGTATGCTTATTTTTCATGTCATATTTCAGAATTGTAAATGCTATATGTACAAACCTTAGAGAAACAAAAACAGATAACAAAGGTCATTGAATTGCTTGTAGATTTGTGCAGAAAAGTTTTGATGTGACTCTGCACAGATCTAGAGGAAAATATAATGACGTAGAAAGGGGTGTGAGTTTTTTAATTGTAAAGATTTGCTTATGTAGCATTATTCTTCAAAATTTGACAATTTTGTGCTGAAAGTCCAGTTTCATGGCTTGCAGGCTGAGGTTGTTGGATCTGTTAGTGCCAATGATGAAAATCATCCAGAGTTTATATTGAAAAGATATGACTATTTTGGTTTTGGTAATAAACTTCATTATTATGCTTCAAAACTGCACTTTATTGTTATTAAGTATTTTCCTTTCATCCCATAATCTATAGGATCATAATTTGGTTATTCTTAATTATATTCTTCTGCTGCACTGGAAATCTGTCAAATAGTTTCAAATTGGTCTAACCACACAAACGAGGTTTTACTGCTCTAGAAAGCGTAGGTCTTTCTGGTACACAGTTGCTTAAAATTATGAGGAAAAAGATTGAGAAGTTACTAGTTGCCATATTTTCTCTAATGTTTCATATATTCTGTAATATTTTTTCTTGCTGTCACAAATAAGTAGGACTTTTCCCCCCAATTGCTATTTTTTTTCTTTTAAATTTTTCTTTGCTAACTTGGATATTCAATAGCCAATTATACCTATGGTTTTGTTCAAAAATCTTGTGGATAAGCTTTTGTTTTTCTCTGGCGCTTTGTTGTGTGACATGAGAGATATTATCTTAGATTGCTTCATTAATTATAATTACAGAAGAATAATGTGAACTCGCAATTTGCAGGTTTATCAAATGCAGTTCACCATGCAGATGTTGTTGCTTTAACTAAGGTGCCCTTTTAGATTCTTGTCCTACTGCTTTCCAATGTTAACAACTCAGGTTGAGTGTACAAGAACCTGAGATGCATTTTTAGATAAAATGGATATTTTATTCCTCTAGTGACTTTTTATTTTGTTTGCTGTGGCAGCTGACATGCTTAGTGCTGCCCCATGAGCACTCGGCATTGCTGCAGCCAAACTCTATCTGGAGGGCAGAAAAATCTCTCGAGACATGCTCACCAGTGGAGCATATATTGCATTTGGAACCCATAGAGGTGCTCTTAGTATATCTTTGATATTATGGAATATGGTAGATATATGCTACTGGAGAAGGAAAATAAACTAGTCAGATGTGATTGTCCTGGTTTATCTTTGATAATAAGTAGTAAAATGCTTTATGTATAATTCATACATGTATCTTTCTGTTCTTTCTCCTTGGAAGGTAGATATCTTCCGAGGAATCACCCCTCCGGATGCTCCAAAATTTGGGAAGGTGTTTGGGGGACAGCTAGTTGGACAGGTATGTTGAAATTACTTTATCTTCTCAATATTACAGCATGCTACTCATGTCAGTTAGCATCTTCTAGCCTTCTAGGCATAGACTGCTTACGAGATATTATGTAACATGCAGGCACTGGCTGCAGCATCAAAATCAGTTGATTGTCTTAAAGTTGTTCATAGCTTGCATGCCTATTTTCTTCTTGTGGGGGATTTTAACAGTAAGCATGTTTAATCACTGAACTTGGTTGACAATGCTTTGATGTAACTCCCTTTTCTGTTTCCTTTTACTCCTTTCCCTAACTTGAGATGTGCCTCCTATTATCCCTGCATAAACTCAGACACTTGAAAGATTCATTTTCTTTTCTTGGTCCACCCATTAAATTGTTTTGTAGAAAAAAAAGTTTTCTGCTATTTTATATTTGATTTGCAGTTGCAAATGGTCTCAACCCTTATTTTTTAGTTGGTAGTTTAAGAATTTTCTTCTTGACAAATACTGCTGGTTCCTTATCAGCAGCCTCTCTATACTAGTGTGCATATTTGTTTTGGGAGGTTATCTTCAACTGTTTATCCTTTGCTTAAATGTTTTGTGCTGAGAGACAAGATAAATCATCAGATAATCCAAAAGAACCAACGTTTGATTGAAGTTGTGCATAAAACAGTAATTAATTTATAGAGCATAATCCATCTCAAATAGCAGTAAGTTTTTTCAATCACACTACAGGTTGTTAGCTAACTCGATGCTGTGAAGTAACTTTAATCTTTTGTTATCAATAATTATAGGACCTAGGGTTCTCTGAAGAATCCTTTTTAAGTTAGGTGTTTCATGTTGACTTTCTATAGTTTTTTCTGGAGAATTAGATCCTATAGTTTCTGTCTTTTATGATAACAACTCATTTTTTGAGTAAATCATGTAATATGTTCTTTATAATCTTATAAAATTTCGAATGTGCATTTCAATATCATCATACATATACTACTTTATGTGTACTGCTAATTCATTTGTTTGTTTTAGCTAACAATAGTAAAAAGAATTATACTTAGTGTAAAATTTCCTTTTCCAGTGCCAATTATATATCAAGTTAACCGTCTCCGTGATGGTAAGAGCTTTGCTACACGGAAGGTGGATGCAATTCAAAAGGGAAAAGTCATATTCACTTTGCTGGCTTCGTTTCAAGTAATCCACATTCTTCTTGACATGGAATAAGATAAAAATTCGGTCATTTTTTAGTTTATTTAGCTGTGAATCTGGCCATGTTTTTTGCTCTCTCTCTAACACTCTCTCTCTTTATATGCACAGTTGCTTATCCTTGTTAATGGAATATAGTCTATAATAACAGAAAATTTTAGGATCAAGCAGTTAAAGTGTAACATTTCAGACTAGTACCACTAGGAATTAAAGGATATAAAGACCATTTGGAAGACCATCTGGTGTAGTGAAACTATATAATATCCCAATCATTGACTAGTGTGTACCCATCAATTCGCATTTTTTATTTTTTTGTTTATTTAACTATATTAAATGTGAGGGGCAAAACATGAGAAGAAAATAACTCCCTATAAAAGTGGGAGACAGTTGTAATTATAAATGTAAGGTACAGAACTCCTTATAGGAGTGAGGGTCAATTGTAACTGTAAAATATGGATAATGTTGAGATGTTTTAATTTATAATTTTATCCTTTTTTCTATTTATGTTTAAGTTGCAATGTCCTTTTAGGAAAAACAAAAATAGACACCAAGGAGGGGAATCTCCATTATAGTAGTATAAATTAAGGCCAATCTCTAATTTGATGATAAAAACTAGGGCCACAAAATAGGGCACGCTTCTATAATTTTGGTATAAAGGCATTTATATTTAATTATTTACTTGGGTAATGGCATGATGGGCTTTTAAGTTTATTTAGAAGGCTGAAAAGGATATTGAAGGAGATGATATTTCGGTGATGTATTTATTACCTGTATTCACCCCACTTTCTCACTTACCTGTCCTGTGGTGTTTGGTATCTATTTAGGGGGTGGCCCATGGCGCAGCGGTAAGGTTGCTGCCTTGTGACCTGGTAGTCATTGATTTAGTTGCAGAAACTGCCTCTCTGCACATGGGGGTGAGACTGCATACATCTGACCCTGCCCTCTCCAGACCCCACAATAATGGGAGCTACATGCACTGGCTGCCCTTTTTTTAAAATAGTTTCTTATGCTTTATATTTTTTAAAATTTTGAAGCCTTAGCTTTGTCTCAAGTTGTAAGGACACTGCTGGATGTGGACCATAGAAATATAAATATGTTGATTTTCTTCTTCTAGGATTAGGTACATTTTGATAAGACGCCATCTAGCATTGGCAATTTAATTTGAAACATATGAATCCATGATAAGTTTCCGTTTTTCTATTATTAATTTTTTCATGACCGCAAAATATAATATGGTTGATGCTACTTTGTATTAGGCTGTTGTCACTGACTGATATATGTTGTTTTAACATATATGTTCTAGCTGTAGTCGAGGAATTCTGCTCTAACCTCCAGAGCTCATTTAACATTGTTGTTACCTTAATTCTACAGAAAGAAGAATTAGGGTTTGAACACCAGGAAGTGGCTATTCCATCTGTCCCTGCTCCAGATACGGCAAGTAACGACCTTATATTCATTAAGAATATTCAAATTGCTGTTGTGGATTTTAGATTATTCAATTTTGTTATCTGTTATAGCTTCTGTCAATGGAAGAGCTACGGGAGAGACGTCTTACCGACCCTCGTCTTCCAAGGTGAGATTTATTATCAGGCATATTCTGCTTGATGAAACATAGTTCCATATTTATTTGTTTTTATTTATCTCTGTATGTAATTGTGTTTTTTTATTATGAAATAGTCTTGGAAACTCTTCTTTTATATCAAAATGTATCTGTCTGAACAATACAGAGGCAGCACATGAAAGTAATTTTTTTTTGTCTATTAGGATTCGGGTTAATCAACAGGGGAACCCATATTCTACCCATTAATCACACCTTGCTTGTCCCAATAAGATTTGGACCTAGGACCTCCAAGTTAGAGTGCCTGGTTCTTATTCATCAAGGTGTCCCCTTGGGGACAAAACCAAAAGAACTTTTGACCTATGGGAAGTTAATTCTAGGTATTAATTGTCTAGGTATATTTCTAGCACCCTTATTTGTAAACAAATAACCACCCAAAATATTATACCTAAGTTTCAAAATATGATGACTCAAATAGCAAGACGTGCTAATGGAAAGCAAAGACACCCTCCTTTGTACTTGCTGATTCAATCATAGGAAGTATATCTAGCACTTGGGTGTTTATTGCTTAAGTAAATAGTATCACTTGATTTCTTAGACATTGCTTATACCCATTCAGATTGAATAGGCTAATTTTCTATGGCTTCAGCAAGAGCTGTTGGGCTGCTTCAGTTTTTTTTTTTTTTCTCCTTTTTCAAAATTCACTTAAAAATTATGCTTTTTACCACCTTTTTACTTCTTCACTTGTTATGACTGCCAACTTCATATGTGCCTGTGAGTCAAGCTGAAGGATTTGAGATTCCCCTTCTCTTGTTTCAATGTTTGCCTAATCATCTCTGTATGATTTCAAAATTGAGATATGTTCAACTCTGACATATTGTGAAGATTTTTTATAGGTTGAGTCTCATGAGCTTCCATGAGCAAGGCCTTTCCAGTCTCTCTGCAAATCTGAGCAGAACACCATAGAGAAGCCAATAATGTAACTCTATCCCAAATCAGACTTGGGGCCAATGAAACCCACTTAAAGATATGTGTTCCTGTTCAACCACACACACCAAAGTACTGTTGAAGCAGCCATGATCAGAACACCATAGAGAACACCACTAAGTTTGCAGCAAGGTATTCCAATCTTTCTGCAAATAAAGCAGCAATGAGCAGAACACCATAGCAAAGCCGAAACATAACTTCATCGGCATACTCCCAAGGACAGCAAAAGCTGCACACTAAATTTGATTTAGAACGAGTATTCCTCTTAAAGATATAAGTGTTCCTCACACACCAAAGGACTGCAAAAACTGCACACTGCCATAACTTGTTTTTACCAAAACCACACATGTTCCTGTGAAATTTGATTTAGAACTATCTGGTTGAAAAGAACAAGAATTCTGGCATAGGATTTTCAGGATTCTGCATCAGTGTTAAAAAACGAACTGACTCTTGAAGTGACCCACTGTGACATAGTAGTCCACAGGATGCTCTGAGGATACTGTCGTAGATGTAAGAATATTTGCAGAATATTATGTGAATCCCTGAATACTTGTGTTATCACTTATCAGCACTGAACAATTTTTTACAGTGGTTTCAGTTAAGTCTCTTTCACCTTTCCATAAAAGTAGAATGTAAGGACTTGTCTTTTTGTGTAAGAAGATCTGAACTTGGCTGAGAAGTTTGTATGATGATTGTCTGTACCATATTGACAAAATTTGTTGCTTCAGAACTTACCGGAACAAGGTTGCTACAACTGAATTCATTCCCTGGCCCATAGAGATACGGTTCTGTGAACCTAAAATTTCAACAAATCAGACCAAATCTCCTCCCAGGTTAGCCCGCTGCTTTCTGCAATTTTCTGCTCTCTGAAAGGATTGGTGTACCATAACAGATACATCAATCATTTGCCTCCTTTCTCTTCAAATCATTCTTACCAAACATAGCCTTCATCACTGGTATTTTTAATGCTAGATATTGTCTGAACTTGTTTAAATTTTGTATGCAGTTTGAGATACTGGTTTAGAGCAAAGGGAAAACTTTCAGATGATCAGGCCTTGCATAGGTACATATCTTCTGTTTACTGTTGGATATGTCTTGTTATCTGAGTGGTTTATCAACCTCAGTAATTTAATAATGCATGAACTAGGAGGGCTTTGACTGATGTGCCAATGGTTGCATCCCTTGGAGCCTTGTGCCTGAATGTCATTGTAATTCTGGAGCTACTTAAACAGTTTGAATTATGTTAAAATCTATGTGTTGTCTCTGGAAAACTTTTTGTCATGAGAAAGGACTAGTTGGGAGAATTCGTGAAAATGGCGATTGCTGAAAATTTCATCTGGTTGTACCAAGTTATATATGTTGAACCTGTGTATCTGTATAATATATAGATTTTCGTTGAATACCAATGTGATAGTCACTTGGTTATACATGAAACAATGGATGAATAAAGTTTTCCCCAGATGCAAGAAAAGGCTTCTGGTTTCTTGCCTTTCATTAGTTTTCCGTATTTTTGTATTGCAGGTGTGTGGTGGCATATGCTTCAGATCTAATATTTCTTCAAGTAAGTTTGAATCCCCACCGTGGGAAGGATTTAAAGACACGTGCTGTGAGTCTGGACCACTCGTAAGTATCTGGTCCTATTGGTTATATGACCGGTAATTTATATATAAACATCATAACATATGAGGTACACCTAGCAAGTCTTCAAGGTATGAATTTGCTTTCTTGACTTTTTCTAAATGCTTTTTCAATTTTTATTTCAGGATGTGGTTTCACCGACCTTTAAGAGCCGATGACTGGGTGCTGTTTGTGGTGAGTTTCATGAAGTGTTTCATTCTTGTTTCTCATGTTTAATTATGGGGAAATTACAACAAAAAATATTCTTGGTAAAAATAATTTTTAGGAACAATAAGTCAGTAAGTGGTTACTCATTAACCACTCTTTGAATATCATTAACTAGTTGAGTGACTAATTGTGCAAACTTTAAAATATTTTCACCAAAAATTTCTTTTTTTTTAATTTTCCCTTTAATTTTTTTGTGATGTTGTTAATACATCCAATTTGTTCTACAGATATTTAGCCCTAGTGCCTGTAATGCACGTGGCTCTGTCTCAGGCCAAATGTTCAATCAGAAGGGAGAGGTAAAGGATTACCAAATCACATTTTCTTCATCTATTACCCCACTGTCACTCCTTCCTGGTGCAGTGCAATTCTAAAAGGACTTTTCTTTTTTCTCTCCCTACCTTTTCCTTCTATTTTCCTTTTTTAAATTTTTGTCACTTTTGTAAGACCAAGATCCCCTCCCTTCCCTGGTTCAACTTTGTCTTACAGTGTTCCCATTTGTTGACTTGCAGCTTCTTGTATCGTTGGTTCAAGAAGGTCTTATGAGAAAGTTTAAATCCGAAAATTCAGCCATCAAATCTAAGTTGTGAGGTGCTGAAAATGCGGGGGATCTGCGGTTTTCTTTTCCATTCTATCTCCTTTTTTCTTGGTGCTGGAACCGGGGGAGGGAATCTCTTCTCTTTTTTTCAGGGCTGGATGGTTTAAATATTTTGCAAAACGTATATGAGTTTGATAAGCTATGCAGTTTTTATTTAGACTTAAAAAGATGTTTACCTCAAGGTATTGTGACTAAGAGGACATAATGTTACAGATTGACCTAAACTCATGTTCTTAGAATGATTGTCTAACTCTGACCATTCCAAGGCCTTGTTATTTCTCTTTCGGTGTTTTTTTTTTCTTGGGGTTTCATTTTCATCTTTATGAATGGAGGGAAAATACAGAAATTAAGTGCAAGGACCATGAGGATCTCTGTCGAGAAAGGAAGCAATATATGATTTATACAAATCTGCTAAATACCCCTTATGTTTGAATGTTTGACAGATCAAATGATGAAATTCTTAAACGTGGGACTTGGATATTTGGTAGAAGTGAAAATAATAAGAATGGAATGGAGGGTATGGATTGAAAAATGATTATGTATTTAGACTTTAGTGGATGGTTGGCATAATGTCAACTTTAATTCTTTTTAACTAAATCTTTTTTTATCAGGCACAGCCTTTTAGCTAAATGTTTGTATAAGGTGAGTGTTTTTCTTTATTTAATTTAGATTAACTGTTATTGTAAAATTGTTTACATTATTATTTAATTATATTTTATTTAATGTTTGATTTTTTAAATAGTTATTATCTTAGTTAAATATTTTTAATGATTTGGTAACTTATGATTAGATGATAGTATAAAATTTTTTACAGTAACTATAAATTAAAATTAAACGCTTGTTGGGTAGAAGGAGGAAGTTTAAGGAGAGTTTTCTTTGCTAAATGGAATTTATAATTTTGTTTGATAAATCAAGCGCTATTTTTATTTTATAAGGTAAACTTGATAACGGACAATAGTTTAATAGTTTAATCCATCTTATCCTATTCGCATTTATGAAAGTAGGACTTAATTTATAAATAACTAAACTAGAATAGTAATGAAATTATTATTTATATTAGATTTTTCTTTTTTGTTTGTCTTTTTAGATTCAATTTTGCATGGTTAAAGAAGATAGTTTAGTTAATAACAATCAAAACATTTCGTTTGTATAACTTAGATTTGATTTTTCACTGCAAACAAATTTTAATAAGTAATGTATAAATATTATTATTATAAGTTTTTGTTTTGACTTATGACATGTCTTTACAATGAAATGAGATGATCTTTCGTATCTTTTAACTTCTAAATATTAAAAAAATTAATTTTGTACTGGTAAGTTTTTTTATATATTTATTGATAGACTTTCTTAATTTTGAATGTTTTTTCCTCATTTTTAATTTAACTGATCCTACATCAATTCCTGGTTAAAATTCTTTAGTACACACCAAGACCTCAACTGTCTGGGTGGTGTAGTTGGTTATCACGCTAGTCTCACACACTAGAGGTCCCCGGTTCGAACCCGCGCTCAGACAAACAATTATCTTTTCTCACCGGTCACTTTCTTCTTTGCCAATGCAATTCACTTGGCTGTTTTTTCTTTTTCCAATCATACATTTTCCTCCAGTTCTTCCCTAAACAGTATGCAAACAGTAGGATTTTCACTTCCGGATTGCATTCATGCTGCACCCAGATTCTCACCCAGTGCCACTCCTCAAAAGTTTGCATCTTTTTTGTCAACCCGGAACCCCTCCAAGCTTGGGTTGAATCTGAGTTTGACTTCTGGGTTTCACAAATCACGCATTTGGTTGCGCACCACACCTGGCTGGAGGAACAACTGTTCTTGTTTTTTGAGAGTCCAGTGTGGCACTAATGGACAAAATGATGATGGGTTTTACATCAGAAGATGTGTAGAGCTTGCAAGGAAGGCTTTTGGGTTTACAAGCCCCAATCCAATGGTGGGGTGTGTTATTGTGAAGGATGGGAAAGTTGTTGGTGAAGGGTTCAACCCTAAAGCAGGGCAACCTCATGCTTGAGGTACCTACTCTTCCGGATTTGGATCTTCTTCTACAATAATATGAGAATTCATGTTTTATGATAGAAAGACACAAGTTTTATATAAAAGTAGTTTGTGTCTACTGTCTTTCTCTCATTACAGGACACTCTATTATTAAGTAAAAGGAGAGCATCCATATCCCGTGCCTCATTATGTTGAAAACTGAAATTTGTCTGCATCTTTATATACTGTCCTATTTTGTTGTCTTCCTAATAGATTTCATTGCAATGTTTTGATATGTCAAACTGATGTGACAAACCTAATATTTGAATTCCAATTATGATTTGTAAGATTGAAGAAAGTAGTTGATGTTCTGGAGAACATGCTTTGAGTGTAACCTCTTTCCCATAATTTAGATAGAGAATCTGTGTTTGTTGCTGAATATGTTGAGTCAGGACATGAGATTGTTAGGTGTTTGCTCTGAGAGAAGCCGGTGATTTGGCGGAGAATGCTACAGCATATGTGAGCTTGGAACCTTGTAATCATTTTGGAAGAACTCCTCCTTGCACTGAAGCTTTCATTAAAGCCAAAGCGAAAAAAGTTGTGGTTGGGATGGTGGATCCAAATCCTATAGTGGCCTCCAAAGGGGTGGATAGATTGAGAGATGCAGGAATTGAAGTTGTTGTGGGTGTAGAGGAAGAATTATGCAAGAGCCTCAATGAGGCCTATATTCATCGTATGTTGACTGGAAAGCCTTTTCTTACTTTAAGGTAATTTAATTCTACCTCTATTGGTTGATACTTTCACTTTCTTTTGGTTAAAGATTCATGTATGGATGTTCTTTTATTGCAAATTGGAATTTGGTTTAAAATTTAATTGATCAGCTTCCATTTTTAATTCTTGGACAGACAAACATTTCATAGCATAGCCTGTTCTGCATTGCAGATATCCTCTTTCTGTCAATGGGAACTTTTTGGACTTACTTGGGGATGGAGTTACAGAAAGTGGTGGATACTCTTCACAATTATTACAAGAATATGATGGAGTAGTACTTCCTTCTTCCTTGTTCAGTGAAAATTTCTCAATACCTGCATCTGAAGAACCTGGAGCCAATCAACCTTTTCAAATTATAATACAAAATAATTTTAGTTCTTCAAATCAAATTCATCAAATCATCAATGAAGTTACTGGTAAGGTGATAATTTTTACATATAATAGGACAGCAGCACCTCCAGAAATGGCTCAACAAGTAATTGAAACTGTCGCTGTGGATCAGATAAATCTGGATGTGATCTTGGATTATTGTAATCATCAAGGATTGTACAGTGTCCTATTGGATTTTAGGGGAAATTCCAGTGAGTTTGAAGAGCTTATTAAGGAGGGTATAGAGAAGAAATGTTTTAATAAATTTGTGACAGAAATTTTGCCAGTTTGGGATGCATGTGCTAAGATGGATCCTCTAAGGCCATTAAAGAGCTTAGAGCAAGGAATAAAAGTGATAAATTTACCGTCCAAGGCCTCATATCAAAGTGTTGTAGTTGAGGGATATTTTAAATATTAAGTAATTGGACTCAAGGGTACCCATGAACTCCAATCTTCCTTCATTCTGTGCCTTTTTTCTTCTTTTTGCCAGGGATTTATTTACTGTGGGTTAAAATTAGACAGCATTTCTTATACCTTTTTCATTTGGCTGATGGAGACTCAAAAGAGAGTATCAGTGACAATCTTCATCTTCATTTTATCTTTGGCCCACATTTTTTTTAGCTGTAAGGTTTTTCTTGTATGCAAATACTTTGTCTTGTAATTTAAAAGAGAATGTTTCCCATGCTGATGGTAACTTGAAGTTGGGTCACGTTTCATGTGGAATGTAAATTGTGGATGTTGGCAGTTGGAATTGTTGTTGATAGTTCATGGCACAAATTCACAAATAATGAGGAACTTAAAGTGATTGATTTGAGCTTCCTTTTGAATTGTTTCCCTGTAGAGTGTAAAACAACTCGTTAGGTAATCGAAAATATTATTATTATACCTCAATTCTACATCTCTTCCCATACACCTTCCTTGAATGGTAATAAGGAAGAGAAAAAAAAAATTTAATTTCTTTTCACCTTTCTTTTTCTCTCTCTTCTTTTTTACCATAAGATATAGGTGTATGAAAAAAAGTATAAGATTGAACTGTAGAAATAATATAGTTGGTATGTTATTCAATAAATTTTGATGAATATTAATAGTGGAGGTAGAGGGAAAGTTAATTAGTCTTCTGGAGGAAGATTTAAATTATGTCATAGCACTGATAATTTCTTTGAGTATTTTTCCTTGTATTTTTGAGGGACTCGGTGTAAAGATTGATTATATCGTTCCATTATAATTGAGTTGTCTATGATGGTAAATGGTTGGACAAAGGTAAATTTAGGGTTGTAATATGACTCGTTCACAATGGTTTTAAGTTTATAATTTATTTTAATGGAGGTTGGAAGGTTTCTTCTTTCCATGGTCCAGTATTCATTACGTATGTGATTTTTTTATGAGTGAATGACTAAATCTCTGTTAATCCTCGTGTTGAGAAAGGTCGCTTTGGCTTTTCAGAACAATGCCATCACTTATTCGTAAGTTGAATAAAATATTTCTTTACCTATTTGGGTGAGAAGAGCCCTACGACAAACCAGATTGACGTGAGCATAATTGGCTTCCCCTGCATTGGTGGAAAGATAGATATCACTTTTTTTGTTTTTTTGTTTACGAGGAGGTTTAAGACAGCAATCCAAGGAAACTGTGTGTCAAGAAACTATGACAGCATCAACTTTAGTTTCTTCTTTTTGTTTGCACCTAAAGCCTTTCAAGGCAAAAGAACTTACCAATAGACCACGTTCAAACATTTTCCTCTTCTGGTTCCCAGTTTCCAGAGTCAAATTCTTTAATTAGATTTATATGTGATCCTGCAGAATTTGTATCTCCTTAAAGCATTGTGTTGCAAAACTGCTTTAACAAAGCAATTAGGGGAAGATAGGGCACAGCAAGGATGAAGACAGCTCTCCAAAGTTTATAAATCAAACAGAATTCATCCTTGGGAAAAATCATCCTTTTGCGTGAGAAGTTATTCGTCATTAGACAAGTTGTTACATACAGGCAGTACAGAAAGTAAATGCCTATTAGAACCTATGGTTCTTCTAAAGTCAAATCAATATCAATAAAAATACAAAAAGGCCTCTATGGATGACTTTATATTTACATGGCTATGATATATACAGATCCACATCATATGCAGAATACATTCCTAAAGCATAATTTTGATGAATTAGTGACAATTTCATCAAACTTTTGCAAGTATAGCACAATTATGATAAGAAATTACATAACAGAATGCATTCCTAGAAATCAGCTTGACTAAAGTACTATATACAGAGCCACCTCATAAACAGAAGTTGGAGAAGACATTCATAGTGAAGTTTCCCTTTCATCTAGGAATTAGGCCAGCCATTTGGTGAATGCTCCTTCGAGTAGCTGTTTCTCTTTGCAACAAGTTGAGCTTGAATTAAATTTTGAGTTGCAATTGCTTCTTGGATGTCTTTGTGGGCCTTTTTGCAGATATCATCAAGGGCAAGCATTGGAAATGGCTCCTCTATTAGAACTCCAACCTACAGTTAATCATTTTTTACATTTTTTTTAATTAGATTTCTAACCAGAAAACCTAGAAGAGCATTACAAAATCCATCCATCAATCACTTCTATGCGTGTTCAGTTCATATTTTGGGCACCCCAGAATCAATTCCAACAGTGCAGAAATGATTCTGCTCACTGTGTTTTTGGAAATTCTAACAGTGCAAAATGAAAAGCTAGTTTTCTGAATTTTGACCCCAAAACCAATTCTGCCAAGGTGCAGCCTAGTGGTTTTCCCAAAAAATATACCCCATATGTTATACACACACACAAATAATTTCTTCCACAATGTTTTACAAAATGAATTCTCCAAAATCTAAACCAGACAGGGGAGAGGACCTAAAGGGTTATAAGTGATAACACTTTGTCTTAGAAAAAAAATTATAGTCTAAATAGAGCTAATTTCGATTTTTTAATAAAGAAGAAGTCCTATTGCCATTTTACATGCTCAACAGCATTTGTTTTCGCTACATATCCAAAATCATAGCAATAATCAGTATTCAAGAAGTAACATGACAACTAGTTAGTAACACATACAGGCTTAGAGATAATTTTTTTTCCCAGACTTCCAAGTCTTGTGTGAGTATCCACCATGATATCAGCTCTTTGCAACCATTACCTCTAACATTTGTAACATCTGCATAATGCAACCTAGGTTCCTTCAAGCTAGAGCATACAACTGCTACAATGAAAATCATTGTGACAACTATTCTTATCTAACTTTCTACACACCTGAAAGAAATTTGTTTACCTAACGGATTACACAGAAGAAAGGAAAAACTGAAATGTGGAATTGCCTAAAGGTCCGGTTTGTCTAAACTATTGCTACAACAAATTACAGCACGACATAATTTGATATATTAAATAGTCAAGGTAAGGAGAGGAACATACTTCTTCAATGCAGAACAAGGAGGCAGCACTGATAAAGGTAGCCGGAACCACAATCCAATGACAATCATCCCAAAGTATGATAGGGAGAGCCAGATGCCAGAGGACAAGAAACCTTGAGGTCAAGTGAGTATATGATAGTGGAATGGGAATACCCATAAGTTGTTCACAGATGCCAATTCCTTCATGGAAACAAGAGATCTTTGACTTCTGTACCACAATGAGGGAAGTGTTATACAAACAATGAATCTGAAGCCGAAGCTCAGAGTGGCATAAGCCTTTGAAACTTTCTAATTTTGTTAATACATTTAATAGATTCATGTATGCAACTTTGCTAACTGATCATCAAAGGGGTCACATAAATTTGTATTTAAACAGCTGAAGTGGAACAAAAGAGAAAAAGAACAGCAGAAGATACTATCTCAGACCATTTTGAAGAAATGTTACCTACAATCAAAATATACTAATATGCCAATAACAAACAAGAAGGGCTTACCAAGACATCTCTTCTTGAATCCTCCAACTTTAGTAGATGAATGCTTTGCGAGATAAACTCAATAATGCAGAACGGTGGATGATTCGAATTAATCACTACTGCTAGATCATCTACTTCTAACAAATGTTGGAGGTCTCTCCTAACATCTGAACCATACAACACATGACACTGCATTGAAATTGTACAAATGGTGAGTGACTTGCACTACCAACCTAAACCTAACCCTACATAATTTTAAGGAAACCTTATAAAGAGCCTTCACATTATTTTTGAAGATTTTTTTTTTTTCCAAAAAAAAAGGGCAGAATTTTCGTCATCCATTGTCCAAACGGTTATAATTAAGCCTCATAACTAAATTTATGATCATATAAGTTTGGATCAATTAAAACTAGTTGAACCAACCATTAATTAAAAAAAAACAATATATTTGATTTCATGTCTCATGAATGTTTTTTTGTATTTCATGTTATATGTGTATATAACTATATACTATATATATGAAGTATTCCAATTGGCCGTTTTAACTGATTGAATCCGTAGAAGTGAAACTTAAATCGTTAGTTCACTGTCCGATTCAATTTTAACAATATTGATCTGACCTTAAGCACAACAGGAAACGCCATGATATACTGCAAAAGTGCCATCTTGATAGGCAAATCACCAGGATTGTCAACCCTTGCCATCACCAGCCTTGCAAAATCATGCACCCCAGCAATGACGCTTGTCCAAGCCTTCTTCCCCTCCACGTACCTCGCATACGACGCCTCCGTCCGGAAAACCAGCAACAGCGCCAGCGCCGGCGCCGTCAACTGGTAGCTCAACGAGGAAGCCCTCAACACGGGGAAGAACTCAGGCAACCAATGCACCAGAACAGCGGAATTGTAGGCGGCGATGGCTGTGGCAAATGCAGTGAAGACGATCACCGGCGGCACGAGGGACAAAATGACCCGGGACGAGAGGCTGGAGAGGAAGTGGCGAACATGGCGAAGGGAGCTTCTGTGATGAACCCACTTGTCGTGGTCGTAGAGGGTTCGGTTCTGCTGCATCCCGCGCTCTTTCACGTGGTCAGCCCAATCGGGTATGGCGCGGAGGATCGAAATGAGGGTTTGGGATGCAGAGGAGGAAGAAGAAGAAGAGTTGGGAGAGTGAAAGGAGAAGGCTTTGAATGAGAGAGTTCTGTTTCTGGGTTTGCAGGGAAGAAGACGAAAAAGGGGATGCAGTTTTGGGGTGAATTTGGAAGAGGAGATGTTGGTGGTGGGTTTGGTTTGAATTGTGGCACTGGGTTGGTTCATTGAGGGAATTGCTGGTTGGAGCAAGGTTTGGGTTGGAAGGGAAGAATGAAGATGAAGAATATGAAGATGAAGATGGAAATGAAGATGGTGATGATGGTGAAGATGAAGATGATGAGAGCATGTTCAGAGTGTTCCAGTGAACATGTTTCAGTAGAGAGTTCAAGGAGTGAGTGTTGCAGAGACAGAGAGAACAGAAGAAGATAATGATAAGTCAGTTAAAAACTGTTACTTGTGAAGCATGTTATTACACGTCAGATATATATATATATATATATGGATGAGAAACGAAATATAGGTAGACAATTATTGTATGAAAAATGTGTTTATTGATAGGCTCACCATTCTCAAGGGTGTGTGTCAGTTTATGATAGTTTTTTTTCAGGTTGCATAATTTAATTTTGGCTCATGAATGATTTGAAAATATATATACAAATGATACATAAATTTCATGCTTTGTGCCAAAAAAAAAATGATTCATCAAGTAAATTGTTAAATATTTGACAGATATATCACATGACTTGCATATGTTACAAAGAAAAAGCCAATGAAAAAAGTACAAATGAAATTTGAATTATGACAATTATTGACTTAAATAAGATTTTTCTAAATTTTTTTTATCAATTTTGTCAAATATTTAACAATTTATTTAATGAATTACTAAATGAAGGATGTTTTCAGCACAAATTATAAAAAGCACTGGTCTTTTACATATCTTCAAATCCTAATGCTTAATTTATACATGAGTCAATATTAAAGGGAATAACTTACAATGTACTCGTAATTTTATATGAATGTCATAATAGTGCTTTTGGGTGAAAAAAAAAAGAATATTAGAAGTTTATGAAACTTCTTTTTGCATGAGAAAAATAATCCACCTTTTTCATTCAAAAAAAATAGAATATAGTACAACTTCCACCTCCAACAGCAAGGAATTGACTCTTGTAGGTAGCTTATAAGATCTTTGAAATGGATTAGCAAACAATTCTCTTTTAAAGTGCAATGAAATTGAAGTTTATGAACTAAAAAAGTATGCCATGTGGTTAGTCAATTTAAAATACAGTCTCAATAATCGCGTTATGTAATTATTTTTTTTATTACATAGAGTATGCAAGTATCTAAATAAGAGAATAAGATAAGTGACTTTATAGAAGATTAAATCTCTGACATTATTATATTTCAATTTTAGAGATTGAAACCAGCTCAATTAGCAACAAACTCGTCAGCAGTTATTTAATCTTTACTTGTAAGTATAATTTACAAGTTGGTCATTTATTATAATTCTCCTTATAAAATATTAGTTTTACCTTCATTAAGTTTTTGTTTTGATTATGACACAGCAAGCTACATGTTTACATACAAGATGTTTTCTTAAAATGTTCTCCTCTAAGAAAACATTTGAGGCAATGGTAAATACAAATTGAATGCTACATTAGAAGTTAGATATAGTCCCTCCAATATTGTCTATTGCATAACACAAACGTATTCAACTCTTTCGTATACAGTGAAATATCATAATTTGAGTCTAATATTTTCTATCCTACCACATGATACTGTGAGTTAAAGCCTAAAGGTTAGAGAGGATGAAAAGAATATACCTTTTTTTTAGCAAAAAAGTTAAGAGAGAATGGAGTCTATCCCATTTTGGAGCTTGAATATGTCATAGCTCATCGAAAACTTACAATGCTACTTAAATATCACTTACCTAAAGGGATTTTGCTGACAACGAAAATCGAATCTAAACTTTACAAGCAAAATGCTTCCATCCTTACTAGCTGAATACTTTGTGACTAGGAATTATACACTTCAAAATACAGTGGAACTGACAATATATCATAGATGGACGTCAATTCCAAATATTGCAGCCAAACACTCACCACATCCTTTGCATTAACAGACCTCGTGTTGGTGTAGCAGTACATGGTAAAAAAGCAACGTAAGATACATAATTTTCTTTTGGCTAAAACTTTCCTTAAAGTTTAACACAAATTTTAATTTAATTTCAAAAAATTTTTTTGTTTTAATTTAATCTCACATGTTACAAGCCGTATCAATTTAATTCTTTTGGCCATTTTACTAAAGACAAATGATAATAAATACCGTAAGCTAAAATAATTATATTAATATAATTTTATAACGTCTGAAATTAAATTGAAATAAAAAAAATTAAAACTAAATTCAAATTTTTTGTTAAACTTTAGTGATTAAAATAGAGTTTTAGCCTTTCCTTTTTGAAGTAATTTTTGTGCAAAATACGGTTTTTCCTTTCAAAGATGAATTCCAACTAATAGAAAAAATATTACAGCACAAGTGCTAAGTAAATTTTAAACGATGTCAATTACAACAACAAAAAGATTAAGCCAAGTACTATAGAAAAAAATCCATTTATGGAAGCACAATAAACTTGTGGATGAGGATTTTGAGGATTTTTGGCACCCACAATCAATGCACCAGTGTAGGAAGGGACAGGTTGAGCAAATCGAAAATCTTTGATTGAGCCATGGCGCCATAGGATTAAAGAGTGAGTCACTTCCCTGATCGAAATTGCTCTTTTGTGACACCATAATAGACAGGTTCCTTGCCTGAAAAGGTGATGAAATTCCAGCCAAAAGCTGATCCTCCAACTACATATGTCCCTTGTGTCTGACCATCTTCAGCCTGCTGCTTCTCAAGCCCAGCAACTGGAGGGGTAAGCCCAATTTCAGATGGCCTTCCAAATGCTCTGTCTTGTTGAGTCTGCTGCTCTTGCAGTGTTTTGCGATCCAAGTTCTCACCAGATGAAGGCTGGCCATCTTGCACATTCTTGGACTTTCCAAGTGAAATTGCATCTTCTTTCATATTATTGTATAACTTCATCAGAATCTTCAGCTCTGCAATTGAAGTCAAACGCATATTTAAAGCAACTGCACATAGTGTCTAACCTACTACAACTACAACAAATCTTAGACCCAGTGCCATCATTAGGATTAGGAATTAAAGTTTTAGGCCACACACAAATCCAACTCCCTCCCTCCCTCCATTAGCCATTTCCATTAAGTTAGAAGTATAACTGATATATGTCATTTGCATTATGTTTTGATTACTTGGTCAGCCATGTAATAGATATAATTTTGCCCGGATCAGCTTACGTTCTCGAATTTCGTGGGATGCCTTGCAATTGCGAAAGTCAGGAGTTCGGAGAACCTTCAAGATCATACAGCAAGAGTCAGGCACTTTTCACATAGAATTTCAAGCAAAAGAAGCCATTAAGCACAATCAGATAAAGGGAAAGAAATGTATTCAAGACTACTCAATCCACCAGAACTATAAGGAACACGATTCAATATTTAGATGAATATTCTTATCAACTTCAAAGATAACGACCTCATAAAGTGGCTCTTTAAAGTGATTAATGGCTGACTTGGATCAAAGAACAAGAACTAGTCACTATGTGAACATAGTCAAATATATAGTCAATACATAATGCTATGATAAACATCATAAGCCTTTATCATAATTGATGATACATCCAAATTAGAGGTGCATGCAACTATCAGATAAGATCTTTCTAGCTTTCTTGGTCCAATAGCTAGAAAAAAGAAAGCAAAAAAAAAAAAAAAGTTCCTATATTTGTGCTGAACCAGCAGGTCAATTTACAAAGATTTTTTCTTTTTTTTTCCATTTTCTTATTTGGGAAAGAAGAATTCAAAACCAGCACACTTTCGTAGAGAAACCACACAAAACACCCATCTGCTTCGAAACGTCATCCTTCAGTCTAACAAACTAATTAAAATTTCATAATTTTGGTAGGAAAAAAAAGAAAGTTTCGGCACAGCGCATTCCCAATAGGGCTTTAGATCCCCTAAAGCATAGGGTGCACTTTAGAAGATCAAGTACAAGTGATAATTACTAATGAGAAAATTGAGCGGATGGGTTCTCATATGCACATGACTTGTTATCCAGGTACTTGTATTCTACATAAATCTAAATTGTTGATTTTTTCATCAACGATTATCAAAACTGCACTTTCCTACTTGACACTTTAGAGGATCCAAATTCTCCTACCAGAACCAATAAACAAAACAATTGGGATATATATGAATAGCTAAACAAATTTTCACATAAAAATGACAGGTGATAAGGTGTTTAGAAAAGAATAAACACACTATCATAATCATATTCTATTCCCTTGAATTTTTCAATTCATCAAGCATGTCTTTTCAACAAGTGAAGATGAGCATAGATAGAAAGACGCCCAAGGTAGAAGAGTGCTTGGATGAGAGTTAATAAACATGATGCTAGGATGGCCAGAGGGAGTGGCATAAGAGGCTAAGAACTCTTGTCCATCATATTTAGTGGTCTTCTTTTCTACCTGCTTTCCAGGTGTTGGGGATAAAATGCAGAATAAGGAACTTTGGAATTATGCTCTATTGGGTGGGGTTTGGTGCATTTGGATGGAGCGAAATGGCAGAAATATTACTCAGTTGTTTCTTCCTTCATGTCTTTTGTTGGACAGGCTTGTTTTCTTAGCCTCTTTATAGGTTTCAGCTCATGGGTTATTTAAGGGACTTTCTTTGTCCATTATGCAAAGGGACTGTACTCAATTTTAGGACATGACTCTCAACAAAGCAGGACCGTGGAGGGCTTGTAAAGTATACTGTTTAATTTCAAGGGTATCCGTTTGACCATTTAAAATTCCGCACACATCAATGATATCATTTCATTGGACTAGCTCTGATTCAATAAAATACACCCCCTCCAATTTCCTCACATTTTAAATCATCCCTTAAATCATAATAAACTCACTTAATCTAATTTCTTATCAAGTTAGTAAGAAGTTTACAATCCACATATCCAAATGCTTTTCTCTAGATTTAAACTTAGAATCAAATAGTTAACTAGGCTTATAAATAAGTATACTGTCAGTAAAGACTAGGCACAAAATCACCTTTTTTTCCAGATAGGTCCCACCCATAAGTTCATCCACTGCTAAAGTAGAAGAGAGAATACTCAAAGCAAATTCTAGATATAAGATTAATGAGATTTGAACAACCATAACTACCTTGCTAGTTCCAGAACTTGTTAGGACTCCTTGTTCTTATTTCCAATTAGAATAATATTACCTTACAAATTGCTTTTTTTTTTTTTGTTGTACCACATACCTTCCAAGGAGACTTGTCCTTCCCCAAATATAAAACATTTATAATTTGTCTAATAAATGAATAATAATCCTATAATTTGGATCTGGTATTCATCACATATTACCCGACATCTAGGACCTTATGAATGACCTATGAAAATTCACCAAAGCTAGAAACCCTAACAATAGCAGCATGAAAAATGTGAAACTTGATATGGATCAAACTCTACCATGGATAAAAGAGTAACACAATTAATAGGATGAGAAGTAGATCAACGTCACTTCCATCTCAGAATTTCCATGCTTTATCTGCTGTCAATTTCTTTAATCAATAAGCTACTTGAAAAAGAAAAAATAAATTATATCCTTCAACATTATACCAACTATGCCTGCGCATGCCTCCAAAAATATTTATGGGGTTCGGCAACAAACAAAACAAAGCAAACTAAAATTTTGGCATTAAGTTAGCCATAAATTTGAAAACAAGAGTTCAAATCACCAACAAGGTATAAGTTCAACTAGTTTCAGGAACAACCATTTTCATCAAATAATCTGATTTAAACAAAATCATACTTGTATTCCACGAAAAGCATGAAGTGGGCATTTTCACATGATACATGATTTTCCTTATTTTCACAAATGGGCAGGAAGTGTACCTCGATAAAATGGGGACGGAGATCTCTAATAACAGCACGAATCTTGAAGAAATTGGAGTTTTGCAAGTGGGCATCAGATTCCAGTGGTCTCTTCCTGCTTGTCGGAGGGAGAGCAGTAGAAGAAGGAGGAGGGGGTTGCGGTTGGGGTTGTGGCTGTGGCAGTGGAGGTAGTGTTTGAGCAGCGTTTGGTGGGTTAGAGTCAGAGACTTGAGGTGCAGCTTGAGCCGCTTTTGGTTCTTCCATAGACGATGGTGCTGGTTCGTAATTCTCCTCGAGGGACCAGAGTCTCAAATGGAGAGCTTAAGGAACACGCTCACTCTCACAGACCTGTTTAACGGGAAACACCAAAACAGATTGACAAGGTTGGGACGAGAATAACGCATAATGACTTAGAAGAATAATCATATAAATTTCTCTTTTACGAAGGAGGTATATGACTAGCTTTAGGAGAGAGAAAATATGGTAACCATGAGGGTATTGTTCAATAGAAACCAAGTTGCAACTTTGGTTAAATGAATTTTACTTATAATGTGTGAATTTAAATTATGCTAAAAAATTATTTTATAAAGATGAATATCCTCAAGACCTTAAATGAGGTGTCAAATGAGATACACCTCTTAAAAATAAAAAAAAAAAGGAGATAAAAAAAAGAAAAGTAATGACTAAGCAACATGGGATTAGAACAAAAATGAACCGCCCCTAAAACGACTTATATATCATATTATATTTTTTGCTTTTAATTTATATGACAAATCACATAATTTGTTTTAATGATTAGATTTTTTTTTCTTCTACAATAAAGCAAGGGTATTTTTGTGTTAGTTAAAATTAGACTAAATTATCATTTTGATATTTCAAACATTCATTTTGTTAGAAATATAAAATTATTTATATGTTTTCACTTAAAAACTTAAACTTTTATGATAATTGATTTATGATATACTATTAGAACCTCCATCATTAAGTTATCAAGAAAAATTAGCTTAACGTAAGGTGAGCTTGTGCATGACATTATATATATCAATTTGATTGTTTAAAAATATATAATATTAAATTATTTATCTAAAAATTAATAAATTTAAATATTCTATTTTATTTTAAAAATTATAGTGCTACGTCATTAAAAATTATATGTGCTAGTTATGTGACCATGTTTTCATTAAGTAGCTTAATAGGCACTAGATGGAGGGATCAATTTGAATAATTCTTATAGTTTTAGTATTAATCAAAACGATTTTAAAATTTATAATAGTAATTTACAAATAACTCAAAGTTTATGAAATGTTAGTATTTTTTAAAAAAAATTTAAAGTGATATCAAAATTATCATTCAAAAATATATAATATCAAATTAGTCTTTTAAAAATTTAAAGTGACCTCACAATGTTCCTTTCAAAAGATAATTTTAAAAGACTATTTTAATTTTACTTTAAATCTTTATAAAATTATTTTAATATCACATATCTTTAAAAAATTAAATTAATATTAAATATTTTTAAAAAATTAAATTAATATCAAATAAATCTTTAAAAGACTTTAAGTAATATTAATAGTTCACTCAATTATTTTTATTAGATATTAGTTTAAAGTTTGAGTCTAATAGGTGTTAGCCTATTAGATTGTTCTAATCATTAGTTTGCTCGTAAATGTAATTATATTTTATTTTATTTTTTATATTATTTAAAGCTAGCATAAAATGATTTTTTTATTACAAAAATGTCTAAAATCTGATGAACAAAAGTGGGGATCGCGAGAGAGGAAGCGCAAGCGAAGTGCAGGTTACATTCCCGAAGAGAATTAAATATCAACTATGTTATTATTATACTAACAAAAATTATAATGCAAAAAATAAAGAAGAATATAAAGAAAACATTGATTCATTTGGTATTGCAAAAACAATGATTTTATTCTTTATTTATATAATTAGTTACTATTAACTAATTACTACTAATTATTAAAACTACAATTCTTGTCGTCATGGTATTAAAGAGATTATAACTTCAAAGGGTAACATTGCTTATATCATGCATCTCGCGATTCACATTTATATTGTTAATTTTTTTTAATGTTAATTACTTATCATATATATTCTCTCATATTTTCCCCAAACAATTCAAAATTACAGAAAGAACCCGACAATCCCTGTTTCTTCCAAAACCTTCTACTTTCTTCAAGCTTCCCTCCCTGTCCTCTCGCACTCACACTATCACAATCACTCTTGGATGAGCACAGCGAGGTAGAAACGTATAATGAATCCTCAAGCAGACAAGGTGGTGAGAAGGGTAACCATGGTGGCAACTATAACTGCTTCATATTTTCTCTTAACTGCTGACTATGGCCCTGAACCCAATGTTCTTGACCCTGTAAGTCTTTTTTCTCTCTTCATTCATCAGTATTCACAATTTTAGAACTATAGCAGATTTGGGTTTGATTTTTTTTTTCTTATTCTATCATTTCTTGGCTACCCAACATAGACTAAGGCCATAAATTGTCTGATTTTTTGAAGTTTCTGAGTGCGTTTTCTGTTTCTGGTTATCTCATTTAACTTTTAGCATTCCAATTTGAGTTTCTTTTTTTTTTTCCTAATTATTTGGTTATTACTTACTAGTAGCAAAATTTTTTGTTGCAACTTAGAATTCTCGTCCTTTATAATTTTTAGTTCGAAATTCGGGTCAATTTATCCATGCTATTGGTTTTCATTCTATTTGCAAATTGATTTAATATGCCAATCGCAGTGTACTATAGACTTGATCCACAAGAATATTAGCTTACTGTGACTCCAAAAGATAAAATTGAACGCTTTAGAAAAGCTAATGAGTTTTTTAGAAAAGAAAAAAAAAAAAACAAAAAGAAGAGCTGATAAGATGCTATCTGTAATATGGAAATTTTGATTTGTTGATGGATAACAGCTGAAGGTATTAGTTGCCAACTTGCAATATTCATGTCATCTGTCTCAGAGCAAGTATATTTATTATATAGGTGACAATGGTCAGAGAACAATCTCTTTGATTATGTCCATGTCTCTAGAGTTATTTGCAGTTTCCCGTTGTTTTCCTTTGTTGCAGTGACTTCATGCAGGTAGGTTTCACTTTCATGCCTTGAGCATTAGCTTGCTGGACTTTAGAGTTTTGACACTAGGTTTTCGTTTAAAATGTTGATGGGGCATAATATTTACAAGGTTTTTCTCAATAGTCATATGACTGGATTTTCATTAGTTTGTCTCTTGTAAATTTGCAAATTAGATCTAGAGAAATGGACCAAAGCAGCCGCCTGGACTTGCATTCCTGTCTGGAAAAGTTGTGAACTGTATAATATTGCCAGAGTAGGAGCTTCCTTAGTGGATTAGTGCCTGTGGCAGTGCCTACAAATCTGTGTCTTTTATAATCGGAAAGGTTCTACACAGAACCTCTTCGCTGTTAGTATTCAAATTGTCAATTTCCTCAGATGAGTCACTTTCTGAAGTAAAATTCAGTTAACCTTGTTGGACAACTGAGAGAGCTGCAAATATTGCAGCTACTGCTTCACTGGCAACAGCGTCTGAATGGTTGCCTTGTTGAGTCCAAGCAAAGACCGATTTAGCTTTGTTTGGCGCTGCTATCTGGGGTTGCCCTTGACCCACTTTTTTTAGCATTCCTTTTGTTGAGGCTTCTAAATGTTGTATGGACCATCGGGATATTAACCCCTTCAAAACTGTCACAACTTTTCTGGTTGTTACTTGACATTTTGGTTGCCACTTTCAAAATTGTTATTCAGTAAAGAATTTTTTTTTTTTGGGGGGGGGAGGGGGGGGGGTTCTGACTTCTGAACATGACAAGAGGAATGCAAAAATTGGAGTTATATAATAACTAGTGCAAACGAGTTCCCTACAGCTGATTTGCTTTTATATTTAGCCTTCTGAGAATTCATTTATGTATTCATGGTTTACATCAGTTACTTTGTTTCCTTTTACAATTTTGGTACAGATTATTATTATTATGATTTGTGGAAGATGATTTAATTGAATGCAATGGGAAGGTTTTTTTTTTTTTGGCTTCCCATAATCCGATGGTACAATTTCTTACTGGCAGATCAAGAATGGAATACTTTCAGCAGAGAGCACTGTGAAAGCCTATATTTTTGGGTCAAAGAAAGAATCTCAAGAAAAGCAAATGGGGAAATTGGACAGCAACAAGGAGCATCCATAAATTTAGGTTGTCATAATCGTGTTTGAGTAATGATACTTGCACATACTCCTTGCATGCTTTTTTCTGTAAACCATTAAATAACACTTTCGATCACACTGTAACAATGGTACAGATTGTGAATATACCTCACATAGTATGTGTAACTATCTTTTCCACCATGTTTTTTGGCTGCTTCCCTCATCCCAACTCCCTTTTTCTCTCTTTACCTATCTGCATGTGTGTTGTTTCTCTTTCCTTTTTGTTTTTGTTTTATCTCGTTATGTTATGGTTATAAAATTGCAACTGAAAACGGCAATCTTGCACATCAGAATACACAATTGCGTCACTCAGATCAAAGCTGAGTGATTCAATCACTGTCCACAAAACCAGAATTTCCTTGCCTTTGAAATGGCAGCATGCAATTGCAAGGTGTGCAGAATTCGAGTAGCATAGAAAGTTTAAGTAGGTTCAATTAGCCGGTCTGAGCAATGTCAGAAAACTTGGACTGGCCTGACTAGTCCCGTTTAACAAGCTGACCAATTTTTGAACATACCCGGTCCAACCTAGTGACTCGGGTAAAATCTGGCCAGATTATCCCTTCTGTTTTTTTTATCTTAGTGGTTTTTTTACTGGACCGGCAGTCAAACCGACAACTTGGTGGACTAGCTGCCTAACCGAGTTGACTTTTAGTTCAGGTTTAACAACGTTGCAGCATAGGTCTAACTGAATTAAGAAGCGTGTAAATAACATTTCTAATATCTGGATGAGCTTCCTGTCCTACTTTGTGAGGTGTCAATTTTGAAAACGGCATCCATTATTTCATGTATTTATGCTAAGGACTAATTTCAACAAGTTCTGCTAGATAGCTCTGCGATTTTAAATTGAACTAAGACACATGCCTACAATTATCATAGTTCACTACATTTATAGTGTCACAAGATGCTTGGCAGTAGAAAAAGAACTCACAATCTGGTCCCCTCCACCCAATGATTTCCATATGAGAAAAGGCAAATCTTGCTTGGCATTCCAACACAAGGTACACGGCTGTGAACAACAGAGCTTTTTCACTTTTCACATTTTTCCTTTCGTAAATGATGAAAAAAAAATGCTAATTTTGAATTCATGCTCCATCAATCAAATCATAGTAAGAACTAAACTAACATTGACCCAATAAAAAGGGGGAGGGGGTTGTTACCAACACTCATCCAATCATTGTTTCTTGAAGAATTCTTCGAGAACACATGCATGACTCTCACAAATGTGAACTTTTTCGTGGGGATGGATCTGTTGTGTATTCAAGATGAAATTTGTAATCAGTGCTGTGGGTGGTCATGATGCAGAACACACAATCAGCAAGATATTGTCTCTGTACAAAATCTTCACTTTTGTCCAGCAGCAGCATTCCTCTTGGCTTCCAGTGTAGTGCCCTCTTTAAGTGCTATTTGGGCTTCATTCTCCATCCCAAGTCCAGCCAGGGCAACAGATTGAAGATAAGACGCAATGTGCCATACAGGGGAAATGACTTGTGCTTGCATTGCATCGTCCAGTGCTTCCTGAGGCATGTCACTCATGAGATAACACAAACTGCGCCGTGCATAGACGGTTGGAGAAACCATTGTTCCAGCGTCAATGAACTGCATGTAAAACAATGAACTCTCATTAAATATAAATTAACATAAAAAACCAAATAAAATGTCACATAGAACTGCTAAACAGGATGGATCCCAAGGTGCTACCAAAATTATTCTTTCATCGACTTGAATTAGATTCAAATCAAAAATAAAATACTTTATTCTCGACTATTATTATATTAACAGAGAATGATGTGTAACTTTAGTTAGAAATCAAAAGCATTATTCCCCATTATGAAAAATCTCACATCAATCAGGACTGTCGGATCTAGTCACTATAAATTTCCATAAAAAAAATATTGACAAGAGTGTCTAACATCTACCTGTGTGTAGCACTCAATTGCTAGTCTAAAATCCTTCTGTCGGAAAGTAGCATCCCCCTTCTTCTTACAATTTAGTGTCTCCTGCATTTGATCAGTCCACATCTGGAATGATAACTGCAATATTATAAGAGAGAATACATGAGTTAGCATCTGAAAAAATGAAAAATGATATCATCATTTCATAGTTTGCAATTGCATGCGTGCATGTGCATGTGTGTGCGTGTGTGAGTGAATATATTGCACTCAAATAAATTAATAAGCACAATAAATAAGATATATAATAAATTAATAAACAATCTAAAATTTGCTGAAAAACTTAAAAGGCATGTAGAAATTCATTAAAATATACTCTAGAAACATAACCTCATTCGCCACTCCATCATCATCTTTATAGCCAATATTTTCTAGAACTTCATGTATGGCAGTCAAATCCTTTCTTGAACATGCTTCACCAAGTGGGGACAATGAAGCAGAAGTAGCACTATGTGGGATACCCATCAACAAATGTGAAGGAACCTAGAAAGAAATGAGAAGAAATAAATTTAGGAAAAACAAAATAATCAGGAGTTGAACCTCCAAAATTGTTTAATTTTGCTCTGTTGTCATGCATGTGTGTGTGTGAAGATATACAGGTATGAATATAGAAAATATGCAACATTTTCAATATGAAGATTGTAATTTTTGTTTCAATTTTGAGACTTCCCATAATAAATCTTTTGCCATCTGCAACTTCAGGCCAATGTCTCAGCAAAATTCTTAAGGGATTTGTTTAGAATGATGATATCAGAAGTCAGAACAAGAGTCCCCTGTCCCACTTTTCTAAGAAGAAATCCAACATGCTTAGAGAAACCACCAATAGATCAGGCTAATCAAAAGATGCACAAGAGTATCTTCTTGTGATAATGAAAATGTACCTAGAAGTGATCAATCACATTTTGTCCGCCTTAACTCTAAAAGAGAGCCTAAGCAGTGAAGATATTAAAAAGCATTTTTCAAGTTCACCACCATGAGGAAGTGATGCTTTACTATTACATAATAATAGTAGACCAACCTCTGTTTCTTTCTGAAGAGGAGCCAAAGCAGCCACCAATGACTTTGGATTAGGCCGTTCTCTAGGTTCATACTGTAAACATCGAGATGCCAAGCGCACCAACTCAGTTCCATCATCATCAGAAAATTGTCCTTCCAAACAAGAATCTGTCAGCATCTGAAGATTTCTGTCCCGAATCAAATCAAGGGCCTGCTCCAATTTTTTTGAAAATTAGATATGCAACATATAATAGACAAATATAGCCAATAAAGGAAATAAAGGTGAAAATTATGCGATCTTCCATGTTGCGATGAAAGATTAAAAGTAGATATTTCTAATATGTAAAAACTAACTAATCTTCAATAAAGTTTGACAATCTATATCTTCTTTCTCCTTTCCTTCCTTTCTTCTTTTCCCTTCAATAAGATAACTTACATGACTTGGGGGTATATGCTTCCCACTGAGAAGGTCAAGCAAAAGAGTGCCAAAGCTATATATTACACTTTCTGGTGTTACTCTCCCTACAGAACAAAGAAGAGCTATAAGAAATCCAGGATCAGCCAACTCTTACAAAGTATTAATGATTGTAAATTTTAAAATGCAAGACAGATTTTCTACTGAATCTTAGTTCTTACACAGTGCAAAACATATGCAAGGACAAAATTAATAAACATAGCCATTATATGACTTATTACGGAGGAATATTATAAACTGATTTTCAAATATGATAATGAGCTGAGCACTTAAAGTACATTAGACATATAGAGAATCTGTCTCCATTTAAGCCAACTTATGTACCATTGAGATACTTTTTCTCCAGTTCAAAAAAATTAAGGAAAAGAAAGAACCACCAAGCTACAAGAATTTGAAGGATAAGTAGCATATGAAGAAGACATAAGCCTAACTCAAAATGTTGTTCATTGTTTAAGAAGAATTAAACTTGCACCAGTCAATGCTAATGCTAACAATAACCAGTTCAGCAGCAACATTAGCATTTAAAACTGTTATTTGACACATAAAAAGGATGCTAATATATTGAGTTTATACAATGATTTTGACATTCTAAATGAATCATAAATTTTCTCATACAAATTTAAATAAAACCATAACAGTAAAGAAATATAGCAAACCAGTTCTGAGATACTCTGGAGGGGTAAATGCTAAATTTGTGCTATAACTTTTCCCATCCCTACTATTCTTCATGAGGCCAAAAGTTGAAAGCCTAGGATTACCATCCTGCAAAATTCTAACACATAATTTATATTAATCAAATTATGTTAGACATGTATAAAAAGGGGAGACCAAGGATTTAAATTGTGGACTGCATCACCTGATGCAGCCGCCGCGACCGTGACACATTGCAATTGCAGCCCGCATCGGGCCGCATCAGCCCGCGACGACCACAATGCAACCATGATCGCAACGCAACTGCAACCGCAATTTAAAACCTTGGGGGAGACACAAAAACTTACCTCATCAAATAGAACTCTATATGCATTAAGGTCATGATAGAGGGCACGCCCTTTGCTTGTGCAATATTCTAGAGCTTGTGCAAGATGTAGAACAACTCTTAGTCGCATTGCCCATTTCATAGGTTGTGTTTCCCCTGAAATAGAGACATGACTATATTATTTCACAGCACAGACTCAATGATCTGGGCATGCAAGGCATCACTTTAACAACACAATCATGACAATATGGTAAAGAAAACAGGACCTTAGAAGAGCCACGCTGCATTCATCAAATATAAAAACTGCCAACATAAAATTTTTGGAAGATTTATCTAATAATGTTTTGGCTAGACTTTGAAGGTCCCAGAATAAATTCTACTGCGTTAGGAAAAAATGTGATAATTGATTCTGGGTCCAAAATCATAAGTGAAAAAACGTTGCTTCTTCCTTCCAAAATCAATTTTCCTCCCCATAAAACATATTTACAAAAATGTCTTTATAGTGAATTGCTATTTATGTTACATACACACATCTTCATCATTTGACACTTCAAAAAATGATTTTACTTAACAATATCCAAACAAGTTTTACTCTTCCAAATCAATTTTCCAACAATCAATTCTTATAAAATCAATCTTCAAAATTAATTCTCCAAAATCTAAATCAAATACACACTAGGGCTAAAACCGATATCTTTAATGTGTTTATTCCTTCTCTTAAAGAGAAAAGAACACTCCCATTAAGAGTATAAAATTGATCTATAAAAGTAAATTTTACAAACAAAAAAGGTACAAATTGGAATTATGACAACAAAGTTAGTCATGTGATCATAATCATAATGTGCTGTACTAGTACTCTTCCTAAAGTTGTTTGAGAGTGTCCAAGTCAGATAACAACTGACAAACAATTACAGAAAATGGAGAATGTTATAAAACTTCCCAAAAAAGGAAAAAAGTTAGAACTCTGGTGGCATAGGTACTAATTTCATATCATGCACCAATAAAGCCCCAGTATTGACTCATAGCAAAGCAGATAAAAATAAAACCATAAACCATAAATTCAAGACATACTGATTAGATGTCCAATAATAAAAGGCTAAAACATATGCATGAAAGGAGCTCTTACAATGGAAAAGGTGTTTCGCAAGTGTTTCATTGGGCATATATTCTGCCACAAGCAACCTCTCATCACCTTCACAACAAAAACCAAGCAAATTTGCCAATCTTTGGTTACGAAGCTGACCAACTGATCTTGCTTCCTCCTACGGTTATGAAAGAAATTATTCTGATTAATTGAAAGTGAAAAGACGGAGCAAAAGGAAGGTATACCAGCACAACTGGGTGGATCATTAGCTTCAGAAAAAAATCTAACCCAAAAATTTTATTGTCTATTATCAACCCCATTGAAAGAAAATACATTTAGGTCCAATGCTAAGCACTAGAGACACTAGCATGTTCCCAAAAATGCAAATTGACCAAAACATAGAAGAACACAACAGACTACCCAATTGCCATTTAAGAAATGTATTGCAGCAAAGGTCAGACATAGTGAGTGAAAATAACAAAGAGCTCATTGATCATTATCTTACCAAGAAGCAAGTGCAGACAACCCTCAGGGCAATTCTTCCCCCAAACCTTGACTCTCCCTCCCCCACCCTCGACCCAAAAAAAATAAAGTGGATTGCAGAAAGTCTCCATGTTGCTAAGTTTGAGAGTGTGACATAGAGAGGGAGGAGGACAAAAAGGACTTGTCACTGATGGTTGACTGGAACTGGTCTAAGATCAATACCATGTGTTTGTGCAGTGCAAGGTCATGAACAGGAGAATGGAAAATTATGAGTGTGGTTGAAGAAGCCATTAAGAAAGAAAGAGAATATTTACCAAAAACTGCCGAGCATCAGGCCAAGCATTTCTATTAAACCGTTTAACAGCAATCCTCATTTGATTCTCCATCTTCCCTTTATAAACAACATTTGGGGCCTTCTCTCCGTGTTCAGATACGATATTCTCGACAGCAAAACCAGATGTTGCATTCTTAAGTTGCTCAAATGTAAATTCACGAAATGCAGACAAGTTACTGGCCTCACTTCTATCCTCATTTTCTGGAACAAACATTCAAATAAACATCTATCAACCATAATTTGTTATCATTAACCAGAAGAACAGAAGGCACTAAAGTATCACTTTTACCCACCAATATCTGCAGCTTCAAGAACAGATGCCTTAACTTGTGAATTCACGCAACATGGCATGAGTCTGGAACACTGAATCCCCATTTTGATACTCTAAAATCAAATTTGAAGTAATGAGAACCTCTTCCACTTTTAATGATGTGCCTTTCTGAATATATCCAAAAATGGCATCCAGTCCACCCAGCTCCACCTGGACTATATCAACCTTATGCACTGCCACAAGATACCTCCACGTTGAGCTTTAATGATTGGCCACCAAAGCTCGTGTAACTATAATATTTTGGAGCTAGAAATGCCTGCGAATCACTTTAAAAGCTCTGTTTAAGTGAAGGTAAAAGGGCAAACCAGCAACAAATATTTTGATTTTAATACACATTATGGGTATAAGAACATGGTCTTTGATCACTCCCAAGCAACTAAAACAGAATCATCTCTAGATTCTGTACTTAATTTTCAGGGGGCACTAGCATCAGGAATCTTTTGTCAGAAGTAAGGAGCAGACAAAGATCAACAATCAACAAAAACTCAACAAATGTCAAACGACTTCATGTAAGAAGGGGGGATAACGAGATTTTTTTGGGTGGGTGATCTCATATTCTTACAACCACAAGTAATGACAGAGCAACAACCCCAATCCAGATGATCTTGAATGTGACAGCCTAACTACTAGTATCTAAGTATTCAAGGCTAAAGAACATCAGATATGAACATTTAACTGCATTTCACCCAAGTGGGAGAAAACACAAACACGCACATGCTGAATATTTAACTTCATATGAAAGCCAAGTTTCTTAGAATCTCTCTGCATCTATCTTTTACTTTTTTTTTTTGGAGTCAACTCAGTGACTTTAGCTACCACACAGAAATGCTGCTTGATTCTATTTTCTTCTCAAACTAAATACTGAATAAAGCACCACTTTTCCAACCTACTCAAAAAGCTACTTCACCTTTAAGCTTCTTCTTCTCCAATGGCAGAGGAAAAAGTTGAACCACCTGGAGCTGATAAAATGTATCTCCTTTTGTCGCTTTTTTTTTTTTTTCTTTCTCGATCAAATCAACAGCTTTACAAGATCCACATTTTCGCCCCAGAAACTCGGTTGCAATCTGCAAAGCTCGAGTCTTTTCCTCGATCCAATCAAACCCCACAAATCTTTTTCCTTAGAAAATCAAGATTTTCCAAAAACCCAACAGTTATCTTCACCTTTCCATCCCCTCGATTCCAACAGATCAAGTAAAATATTTAAACCCAAAATTTAAAAAAAAAAAAGTTATATTTTTATGAATAAAATCAAATCAATTAAGAAGAAATAAACGGGTTGGTTGAGAAACGCAAAGCTGAACTAAAGATCTGTGTGAGAAGCAGAAGAATAACAAGACGGTGATGATGGAGCAAAGCTTTTGTATTTTATACATTTTATTTAATTATTTATTTTTTGGCTTTTTCATTTGGAATAAATATAAATAATCAATTATTACCGACATGTCATGAGTATATATTCAAAGTCTGCCTAATATAACGAGATTTTCTTGGTTAGGCACAATCCTAACACGTAAGATTTGCACACAACCAACAAGATGATGACAGCACATTAAAAATTGGGAACCACATCACAACTCAGCAATGAAAGCCAGACCCTGGCTTAGTCAAATTTTTGTCCGTGGCTTCCTTTTTTGATTTTACCTCCCTTCCTTCTTTTTATAATTCCCTCTCTTTCAGACCTAGTTATTTTACATCTACTTCCTTCTAAAAAATTTTCCCGTGCTTCACTGGTCTTCTTGCTTCTTTCTAACCCACAAAATCACTCATCTACACATACTGTTGTTAGCAACCCGAAGGAAGAGACAGGCTTCTCAACAAGATATGGGTTCCATTAAGGATGATACATCGCTTGTGGAAGACAATCTTCTTTGGGTTCCATCTCTCTGTCTTTCTCCGTAAACTTGTGAAGTTATATGGGGTTTTTAATTTTTTCTAAATTTTTGGAATAATAACTTGATTGAATTGAATCAATGAGCTTTTCAGGAAACAGATTTGACTTGACCCAGATTCTCAAAAACTGCCATTTGATACTCAAGGGAGTTTGCGAATGCAGAAGGGCAAACGATGAACCATACGTTTGCTTTTGGTTAGTGGACTAATGTTTGGTCAACCATCACGCTTGGCTTTGCAGGAAAAATTTCTTCTGTGGTTGTTTTTCAGTGTTCATTTTCATTGGTGGGATGTTGACCTTCCCTGCAGAGAAGGCCTTTAAGTTTGGTGACACCTCAAATTCTGCATCAATCAATCGTTTGCCCGGGAGTTTTCGGCTTCCAATTCTTGCATATGGGTTTGAAGGGAAATCAATCGTTTGCTCGGAGAGAGTTAAAATCGATGGAATCTACATGGTCTCTTTCAAGAGGCCAGTTTGGAAATTTTTAACTATGGAGAGAAGGAAACTGAATATTAGTTTTTTGCAGGATAATTTTGTTTTCCATTATAAGAAAGAAGATCAACGAACCACAGGAACAATTTTCAGAAGAAAAGAAGTAGAATAGATAAGTCAAAAAGAGAGGAAAAAATTAAAAAGAAGGAAGAGAGGTAAAATCTGAAGAGGAAGCCACGGAAAAAAATTTGCCTAAGCCAGCTTCTCGCTTTCACAGCTTCTCGCTTTCATTGCTGAATTATGATGTGGGTCCCAATTTTTATTGTGCTGTCATCATCTCATTGGTTATGCACAAATCTTACGTGTTAGGATTGTGTCTAACCAAGAAAATCCCTAATATAACCAAGTCAAAAAAAAAAAAAGCCTGCATAATTTATTTTTTAAGAATTATGAATAATTTGCTGGCATAATTCATAATTGCTTGTGGAATTTCTTTTGTTTTATTTTCAATGTTTCAGTTCCATATTTTTAATTGCAACAAGTTCCTTTCTTTTTTTTTTTTTAATTCCACCGCCAATTGTTTTGAAGAGTTTAATGAGTATTTATTCGGTACAGCCAGGCTTGTCAAGTCATATAGGGGCACATCCAACCATTGAGTCGTTGTGCCCATGTTACATCATCCAAGAAAAAGCATATTTATGAAAGGAGGAACACAAGCATTGAATTAGAGAAAGAATAGTGGCTCTTAAATTTTTTTAATAATTTTTTAAATATTTAATAAAATAAGTATTATATAAAAAATAAAAATAAAATATTTACTATTTAATATTTAAAAAATATAAAAAAACATTAATTAGGAGACTTATGAAAAAAATGTGTTTGACAAATATAAAATTATTATTAAAATAAATCATTTATTCTATCATGCTAAGCAATAGTATATATCTTGAGATGTTTTCAAATTTTCCTCCTCTAATTATTAAAGAATAATTTTTTAATTTTTTAAATAATCAATTTAATATTTTTTATAATTATCAAATTTACAAATATTGTATGCATATTTTTATTTTTTTATTTAATGTTTTATTTATTAGATAAGTAGGAGAAGGTTATAGCATTAATTAATTAGCAAAGAATATTATATCAAGCACTTAAACAATAATGCTTAAATTTTAACAAAAAGAATAAATGTTTTTTTCTTTCTTTTTTCAAGCTTATTGAGAAGTGAGAAATAAGAACACACACTGAGTTACTTCAGTACTCATATTTTATTCTTGGATGCTGGTATCCAAATTGATTTAGCAAAGGTTTACTAGTTGTTAGTTTAAGTACTTTTTATATTTCAATCATTTAATGTGAAAAAAAAACAATCAATAAATATTTTGTCGCACCTTAAATTAAATAGAGTGCCATAGTAACACCCAAACATACATTGAATTGAGATATTTTGATATATCCTTGAAGATTTGTGAGTTTCCTTGAGTTTCAAGGCATCCTTTTAAACATGTTAATGCCCCTTCAATGCAGAAATTTTGGATTAACTTAAGAATTGAAGTTAGTCTAGTAATTAAAGAGACATGCTCTTTATACTGACTATTTAAAGAGACATTTCTTTTAACTCGAATTCTTAAATATGAGAAATTGCTGGACAGATGCAACAGTGGGGCCACCACTGGACCCCACCGTGGGTCCCACTCATTTGTTTTGTCGGACAGTAATTGGTGCTACAATTCTCGAGCTGAATAACGTCGTTCCTACTTAAATTTAAATCTCAGACTAGCACGTAAGGAAATTAATTTTCTCAATGCACCAAATGCGCAGTTCATAAATAGACTTAATCACCCAAGAACATCCTTAAAGTACAGCGGGAAAAAAATGATTGTGCATTTAACAATTCCAAGTTCCAACAGTGTTTCTCGTCGTCGAATTTCTGTTTCTATATTGATGGTGGACCGCTGAGCGTGCTCTTAAGAATTCCAACTGGGCTATCATAGCTGTCTTGCTTTTATGTACAAGGATGCTGAACTTTTTCGTATGGTCTTAAGTCCAACATCCCGTTTTTGAAAGAGTAACAATCATTCGCTATTTAAAAGAGAAAAGAAAATTCAGTCAAAGAAGACTAAAGAGCGGAAAAAGAAAACAAAAATACACTTATTTTCTAGCCATTTATTGTAACTAACCCATTTTAATGATATGAGTTAATTTATCTTTTATTCATTTTTACACTTTTTATAAATATTGTTTTTCTTGTGTTGATATTTTGTGTGTCAGTAAAAAATAAGAGAGTTGTACAAATAAATAAAGGGAAAATAGAGGAGAATGTAAGCACCATATTTTGTTGATTACTCTGTCTACTTATACTATAAATAGTTTAGATTGAATACAACTGTAAACACTATCATACCCATGAACTGCTCCTCATAGTGGTTAGTTAGCTGTGCAGCAACAATTCAAGTTGCAATTGGTTTATTTCCTTCCTCTCTTTTTGTTTGTAGGGAGAAGATATCATCATATAGCTGCCATGGGATGAGTGGTGGGACTTTGAACTGAATAATTAACAAAGATGATTCCAAAAGCACGCAGGAAAACCTTATGGTTATCATAACATGATATTCAGTTGGATTCTTTTATTGTCTAGTATGAGATGCCTGTGATCCACTGCATATAGATTAGTAAGCAATTCATTAGCAATTGGAGGTGATGGGTGTGATTGAATTTCTTCCTTGCGGACATGGTTTCTGGATATTGGTCTGAAATTTGGCATACTATCTGACAAGTGTTGAGAAGTTACTTTGAATGCTAGAGTGGAGTGGCAGTCCCTGCATATAGGTCCATCTTTTTCATCCTCAGTGTATTGTTTGGGTCAGCCAACAGAAACAAACAACCAAGGCCCAAAAGACCCAATGCCCAAACTGCATCATAGCATAGTAACCACAACCACAAGACTGGCCATAGTCTAGGAACTGAGGATAGAGAAAACCAAAGAGATCCTTACTATGACAGCGTTGCAGCATATTTTGACATGACATTGCTTCCATCTTGCCATCTTGGTGGTAGCCCAAGTCCATCATCGTTGAGTAAAAAGTGGGCTATCAATCTATCATATAGGCTGGGCTGCTTCATTCCCCAATCTGTTCACCAAGCAGAACAGGCTCCATTGATACTGAGATTCACGATTAAGCCTGCTTCGGCCCTCATTCTCCAGCACACCTACATATCCAACACTACAATATTGCAGTTTAGAGAAAAATGTGAGAATAACTAAGTGTGTGTTTGGATATATTTTTTTTAAAAAAATACTTTTTTAAAAAAAATATTTTAACACATTTTGAGGTATATTTAGATGTAATTTTTTTAAAAAAGTAAAAGTTAAAAAAATTAATTTATCTCTTTTTTTAGAAGTTAATGATCTCTAACTTCTGAAAAAAGTAAAAGGAGAAGTGATTTTTAATATAATTTTATGACAATAATATCTTTTATATTTATTAAAAATTATATTTTATATCTTCTCTTTTTTATCCTTGTAAACTCTATTTACATAAACCTTCCTATGTGGTTTTGTGAATTACATTTTGAACAATGTAACTTTAAGTCACTGTATCTTAATACCTTAAATCAAATTATGATCTTAATGACTATACCACTTAGAAAAAGTAAAATAGAATAACATCATCAACATATTGTTAAGCTATTAGGTACACAATTAAACATATTTTTATTATCTTTTGTCTTGTTTTTCATGACGCTATTATCATAACATACTTGAAAACCTCACCGCCCTTATTATGCTAGCATTTTATCATATTTTATATATTATAACTCATCATATCTTATATTTGAATATCTTTTTCAGTAATTTTGATATAAATAAAGTACTTCTATTCTTTTTTATTCAAACAAACTTAAAAGTCTTTTTGTTATTTAAAAATATTTCTTGAATATTATATCCAAATGCAAAATTAAGGTCTCTTTAAAAAAAATCTACTAAAATAAGATCTATAAAAAAAATATTTTTTAAAAAAAATTTATTCAAATGAGCATTAAGTATGTTTGGTTGAGTGGTCAATTAGAAAATAATGGTTATTTTTAAAGGGTGAAAATGATATTATATATCAATAAAAACAAGCTGAAAACATTACACCGGAGAGCGATTTGTCTGTTGCAGCATGTATGCCACCGAAAAATTGGTTGCGACACACAGAAACAGAACTATCCAAAGAGTAAAATGTGTAAGAATGCCCCTGAGATATTAAGAGGCTGCGACTAATACAACAACAAACACCTTCTGCGGCTATCATTTTAGGCTTAGCATACTTAATTTGCCGTGTGTAGTCTGAGTCAAGTTCATATGGAAAAGTTCTGTGGACGAAAAGCTTTTTGGATGTGTCGTTTGGTGGTTTGAAGACCATTCCTGTGAAGTCCCGTCCTGCACGTGGTAATGTTTTCTTTTGTACCGTATAGTGGATCCAAGCTCAAAAATGACATAGTCCACTCAATCTGTCTGCCATGCTCCAATTTCATTGAGGAAAAGTCACCAATTATGTTTTTGGAGAATCCAACATGTTATTATTCATTTTTTTTTGTTTTATTTGCATTGGTGTTTCTACTATTTTTTAAATAATTTTATTTTTGATTAAAATTAAATTTATAAAATTTAATCCAAACATTCGATAACACAATGGGCTATAATAAATAGTCTTCAATTATAAAACTTTTACTTATTGCTAGAAAAAACACAATAATGAGATTTATCACTAGTCAAAAGTGAGATTTATTACTGTCTTCGTCCAAAAAACTTTTTAAAGAAGCTTAATGTTACTGCAAAAAAGTACTCATTTTTTTATATAAAAGAAGTGACTCAATTTTTTAGTCATTAAATGGCAAATTCACATTATATTTTCACTAACATAATGCTATATATGACCTTTGATAGTCTTTATAAATTTTTTTAAAAAATTATTAAAATTTAATCTCTTTTACTAACTTATTGCCTAAACAAAAATCTTATTTTAATAGCACCAAAAAAAAATCTTATTTTAATCTGTCATAACTCATTGATATGTTTATTTTCAATTTTGTCTTTCATATATCAATATTTGCAATCTAATCATTCATTAATTAAAATTTAACTAAAACTCACCTCATAAGAATTAAATTAATATATATTTTGACAAGTGAGGAATTAAATTACAAAAATTGATTTGAGAGATTAAATTAAAATAGAACATAATAGTAAGAAATCAAAATATGACTTTTGTCTATTACTTATATGTTATTTGAATTCGATTTTGTTTTTCCATTAAATTATAAAGTATCAAATTAAGAAACCAACAGAAGTTACAGAACCCAAAAATAATATATAAATGAAATAAAAATGGTTAAAAAAACTTACAACTTTTCAGGGCCATTACTTAATAAGGAAAAGTTTTGGGAAAATATTATAAAAACAAGTAAGCCGAGAGGACTAAATGTAAAATAAAGAAAAAAAATGCATATCCTATAATAATTGCAACATTTTGTGGGCTAGGGTTTCAAAAGAGGAAAATGTCGAAGAAGAACAACCTTGCGAAGAGAAGGAATCAGCACGAATTCGATCTCAGAAGTACGGTCACTCTTCTGCGTATTTTTCTTCGTTTTCTCCGAATTGAAACTCATGGCTGAGGTTCTGATTTTTTCTTTTGGTAATTTTAGGAGAGAAGCAAGAGAAGGAGAAGAAAGAAAAGAAGCTGCTGGCGAAGAAGAACAAAAATTAGTTGAAAGCTGAAGCAAGTGAAACAGCTGTATTGAGTGAAGAGACAGAGTAATCCACTGAATGGAATATAATCCGAATATGAAATTCAAACTTTTGAGGGAAAGTCAAAAGCAGAGAGGTTGAATTGTGATTTTTGTTTTTTGTTTCTTCTTGTTGTTTAAAGGATTTAATTGTCTTTTGCATGGTGAACAATTTTTTTAAAACATTTTTTGGACAAATGTATATAGGTTGATGGTAGTAGCAAGAAAAAGAAGGGTGGAAGTGGATTTCAGGTGGGGAAGAGAAAAGTGAAGACCAAGTTGCGGCACTGGCAAAAGCTAAAGCTGCCCAGGCAATGGAGCTTGACAAATGAGGTTTGATTTGAGTAGTTTTAGGTGATACGTAGAAACTAGTGTTTGACAAAGTTGTTTTGAGGTTGGATATCCTTAATCTGTAAAGCTATCTGAGGCTGAGCTGTATATTAGGTGATTAATTTTATGATAGTTGTTGTCTCTCTTTTACAATTTTTTGTCTGATCAACTGTGAACTTTTAGTCTTTTACATCATGCACTGTCTAGTAAATATGTTGTGGTTGTGACTTGTGAAGAGAGTATGGCATTTTGTTATATATGGCTCATACTTTCTCTGAGCACTGGATGTGGTCTATTGTTAGAGGATATAGTAAGGTGTAATTGAGGCCCATTTTTTAGGTTACTGTTATGTAAGTCTAAATATGAGCATTGTGAGCCCAAGAATACTTGCTTATTTGCCTTGATTTCAAATCCTTAATAATGGCAATGTGTTTGTTCTAACTTCTAGACTTCTGGCAAGTAGCATCGACATAAAACTGCTTAAATTCTTTGCTAATATGGTGTAACTGAGGTCCTTTTCTTAGGTTACTGTTGTGTAAGTTTGAATCTGAGCATAGTGAACACTGAACAGTGAACCCAATAATGCTTGCTTATTTGTCTTATTGTTTCAAATCCTTAAGAATGTTAACATGTTTGTTTTGGTGTCAACATTAAACTGCTTAATTTCTTTGTTCCACATTTGGTTGGGATTATGATCTGTATGACTGGAATAAGACAGAGTTCTCTGCGTGAGTTCAATTTACTGGAAGAGAACTTTTTGAGGACAATGAGTTCTTTTTCTTTTATTTTTTTTTTGGTCTAGACATTAATGTTTGGTAGAAATAGGTGTGGGTAAAGAACAACTGCGTTGTTGATGTTCTTAGATTATTTCATTTTTGCTTAGGTACCCTGTATTTGCTATGGAAGTAGATACCAGCGGCAGAACATTCATATAGGCAGGTCTCCTAAGTTGGGCAATTCTTTTCTTTTATTTTTTTTTGGGGAAGCAAATCCAGATCAGAACTTATGAGGTATTCACATATTCTATTGTGGCTACCTGGCTCCCACATGAAATATTTTGCCTTTTATATGTCATTCTTCTTATAGGCTGTCAAAAATATGCATTTTTTTCTGGGCTGAATGAGTAATTAAGTGTTATGAAGAGTAGAAAGAGGAATCTGTCTAAGTTCCTTTTTCTTCTGGGAGGATTGTTGGTATTGCTATGGTACTCTTGTTAAGGACGAGAAAAAAAATGATGTTACTGGCTTTCTGCTTGATTCATCAGCTGCAAATTGCATAATTTTTCTTTTCGCCTTGCAAATTGCTTAATGAAGCTGCAGAATGCACAACTAAAACATAAAGCCTAGAATACTTTTTGGAGAAAATGAGTTAAAGTATGAGAAAGTTATATTCTAGTTCTAGTGCATGTTTGGAAGTGTTTTTTTTAAAGGAAAAAATTATTTTTTAAAAAAAACTCTTTCAAAAAGATATTGATAATAAGTTATTTTGATCATAAAATAAATTAATTCAAATACACACTTAATCATCTCACTTTTTTTTGTTGTGCCGTGCAAATCTAAAAAGAATTTTATTCAAGACATAGATAAAAATAAGAGTAAAAATAAAAATATTTTCATAATGCTTCATTTTCATTTTCGTTTCCACCTTTTGCTATGCTCAACCAACTGAACCAAGTATAGCCTAATACTAAGCCTGAACTGATATCGTTTGTGGCAAGTGGTGAACGTTGTTAGGTTGGCCTCCCTATGGTTTTGACAGAAGTTAAACCAATGGCGTAAATTATGCTGTTATCAATAATTTACTGCTATGAACAAAAATTAACCTTGCCTCTTAATGCTATGCTTGTTGAAGTAATAAACAATGAAAATTTGAGAGAGAAATGAAATTAAAGTTTGATAGAAAAGTATTTTATTTAATACACAAGAGTCCAAAGCCCAAACTTCACTCATGTTACCCTCTGTGCCACTCTCCTCCGTTGCCTAATTGCACTTCCAAACAATGAAGCCCCGTTCCACTCTAGAATTGAGAGAGTGAAAAATCTCTTTTAACTCATTTTGTGTGTTATTAGAATGAATTCATAAAATAAAGTTTATATAAATTGCATTTCATTTTTAGGGTCCTTATGTTTCTGTAGAAAATAACTTGATAGTGAAAAATATTTTCAGTGAAAAAATTGCTTTCTAAAAACATTTTCAGACATATTTTTAAAGTTATTTTTATTGTATTACACTAAATATACAAAAATGTTTTCAAGAAAAAAAATTTCACACCAAATATTAAAAAATACATTAAAAAAAATCCCCTTAGAACAAACAAGCCCTTAATCACTTCACATTTTTATTACGTTGAGTAAGTAAAATGTTATTTAATCTAAAAATTTTACCTATCCAAACATAAGTGAATACATAGATGGAGAAATTTTTATGTACTTTAAGAGTAATAATCTCAACAATTTATATCTTATCTAAATTTATTATGTAATATAATAAATTTAATTTAATGGTAGACATTCATATTTTGTGCTATGTATTATATTTTACATCAATTCAGTATACTACTTTTAGAATATCTAAAAATTTCTCATATAGAAGGACCTTCTAATCTTATGAGATGTGGTGTACAATTATTGCGTCACAAAACAGGTATCATTATTATAAAATTCGGATACTTCATCAATTCGGGAGAGACCCTAAGTCATTAGTTTAATTAGTGAATAATTAGTTGAATTGTATAAAATCAAATAAATATTTAGTAAAAATAAAAACTCATTGATTGATAAATATTTTTATGTATTTTTTATTTTTATCAATCAAGTAATTAATCAAATAAATCAATAAAGTAATTACTCTACGCAATCCTTGATTTGGTAAATTAATCAAGTCAATCAAGTAACATAAAAATGGCCAGTTCATAACGGTTTAATAACATAGTTGATCCAGCAAGTGTGTATTTAAATTAGAATTTACAAATTTAATTTTAGATAAACTTGATTTTGGTCATAAGTGAATTTGAGTGAAATGATTTATAAGCTTGTTTGGGTAAACTTCTAAAAAAAATACTTTTTTTATATATCTTATTTTAATAAATTTTTTTAAAATAATAATTTTGTATTTAGATGCAATATTTAAGAAGTATTTTTAAATAATAAAAAGACTTTTAAATTTGTTTGAATAAACAAAAATAAAATCACTTTATTTATATTAAAATTACTAAAAAAGACATCTAAATACAAAATATGATGAGTTATGATATATAAAATATGATTAAATGGGCTATCGTAATAGAGACGGTGAGATTTTTAAGTATGCTATAGTAACAGTGTTATGAAAAGCGAGATGTAAAGTAATAAAAATATGTCTAATTGTATAACCAAAAACTTAACAATATGTTACTGATATTGTTCTATTTTATTTTATCTAAGTAGCATAGTCATTGAGATCATAATTCAATTTAATATATTAAAGAACAATGACTTAAAGTTGTATTATTTAAAATATAATTTTCAAAACTAGTTAGGGAGATTTATGTTAAAAAGATTTACAAGAAAAAAAAAGAGAGAATATGAAATATAATTTTTAATAAAAGTAAAAGATATTTTTGTTATAAAATTATATTAAAAATTAATTTTTCTTCTATTTTTTTCAAATTTTCAAAAAGTAGAGATTATTGGCTTGTAAAAAAAGAGGTAAATTAACTTTTTTAAACTTTTACTTTTTTTAAAAGTTACATCCAAATATACTTCAAAATGTGTTGAATTACTTTTTTTGAAAAAAGTGCTTTTTTTATTAAAAAAAATAAATATATCCAAACAGACACTATATTTGATAAAAAATTACGTTCAATTCAAAAGTAAGAAATAATTACTTAAAACCAAACAGATTTTTAAAGTTAGAATCATATTTAAGAAATAATATAAATATTAAAACTAATAAGATAAAAAATAAATTAAATCTCATTTGAACATCCAAAAATCAATCTAGTCCACCCAAATACACCCTGACAAATCAAGAGACTAATTTTTTTATTTGACCTGTTTCATGATCAAGTATATAAATGAATTAATTTATTTTATAATTAAAATAATTTATAATTAAATTTTTTTATAGAAATTTAAAAAACAATAAAAGTAATTTTTGAAAAATTAATTTTCTTCCAATCATGGACCAATTCTTTGAACCAATCTGATAATACTAGATAGGTCAACCCAATAATTTTTCAGTCGTTTAGGTTGCCTACTATTATGGTTATGTATCCCTATACTAGTCTTTGTATTTAATGGGATTCAAAATTCAAATCTCTATAGTTGTAAATTAAAGAGTTTTTGACCACACATACCTGACAACACCTCCTATGTCAATTGTCAAATGACATCAATGCATCAACGACACGCGTTTGAAGGCATAATAGATACGACAATAAAGTACAAACGATATCAATGAGTTGCTGGGGTCACCTCGAGACTACACATACAACCTCTCTCCCATTCCATTCACGTGATGGAACAAGACATCTAAATAAGTGATGGATTTTTCTTTTAAGTTGAAAATATAGCTACAATTTTATTTTTGTTTCTTAATTGATAAAACGATTTTTCATTTTGTACTAAAATTTTATTTAATTATAGTAATTTAAAATGATAAAAATTAAATATTTGATCACTTAATCATAAAATTGATATTTATAATAAAAAATTATTTTAAAATTTAAAATATTAAATATAAAGTACTTAATTAAGTCCAGACAAGTTGGCTTAATTGGTTAAAGAAATCTCTCTTTACTTGAAAGGTAACCTTCCTTCAACAAAAAAAAATATATTTATAAGTAATTTTTGAAATGGACTTATATCTGTTCCTGACATCTTAACCTCTTACCAATTGTCTTTAAATAACTTATTTTTCTTATTTTTTTAATCATAAAAGACATTTAAATAACTTTTTTGTTAAAATAAAATTTAAATTAAAAAAGAATTATCTCAATTTAGAATCAAAACATATTCCTGAATTCTTTAATCAATTTCAGCATACTTTTAGTGATTGAACGCTGCACTCAAATAATTTTTTTCTTTAAAGAATAACTTCTTGTGCTAATTTGACTGTATGGCTGAACACAACAGCAATGGCTATGGAATAAAAGTTGTCTCAATCATATTCAAATGTTTAAGCTCATGAGAAGTTCTCCAAGCTGTAACAGTAATACGTGATCATCCTCTAATAGTAAATAAATAAATAAAATAAAGATAAAAAAAAAGAGGAAAAAAAAAAGGTGTAGTACATATAATCATCTCAAAGCAAAGAACGAAAAGTGTAGTACATGGTCATCATGCAACGAGGTTAAAGTTAAAAGACAACTATCTTGATGGCGAGAGGCATTATGGCCTAAGTTGAGTTTACTAGTTTAGAAGACTTTCCATGGAGAGAGACACATCTATATGACAAAACAGGATAGATTTTGAATGGGAAAATATTTTGGGATATTCACTTACCTTTGTATCTTGTCTGGAGATGCATGACATTACAATCAGAGATGGATTCATTAATTAATACATTGATTTTTTTTAAAAAAAAACCCTTTAATAAGTATTGTATTAAAGATCATATTCTATATTGTAGTGTTATTTTTATTTTTTTAAAATCTTTTTGAATAGTTACTCTCCTTGGTAAAATGACTGCAATAAAGAAATGTGATTATTATGCTGTGAATTGAAGTGTTATTATTATGTTAAAAAAATTAAGCAAAAATTTTATAATAGAATAATTCACTTTTCATAATAGATCATATTCTTTGTTACTGTTATTCTGTCATGACAAAAAAAGATAACACACAAGAAGGTGTGGGGAATTATGTGATTTACAACATTTTTTTTTTTTGCCCAATTGAAAGACATTGCCCAAACTAAGGTTCAAACAGATTTTCCAAAGAGGTTTCTTGGCAGGTTTTCACAAAAAAGAGTATAATGCAATAGCCTAAACTTATTCACACATTTCAAAGAATGAAATGAAGTAATTTAAATAAGCGATTGAGAGAATTTATGTATTTTCAGGGGTTCAAACTTATCAGAATACATTATTAGAAGGGATAGTTTTAGTATTTTGAATGGGATTAGTCTCATACTCTAAGAATATGAGAATACCCAAATAAGAACAAAAAGAAGAATGTAAGTCAGTTGATAACAAAAAACCAGAAAATAGAAAATAGAACAAGAAATCATCTAACACAGTCAAAGCACAATGTACATTGAATAAGCAAAAGGTCAAGGAAGAAAGATCTTGAGACACAATATCTTAGTTCAACCAAGTACAGACACCTAATTAAACTTGGTCTAATATCAAGGAATTTCTGCACTATAGCGGGTGTTGTTTACAGCATAACAGTACAACCTTTCTAATACGAAATACATAAGACTTAATTTGATATCAAAACCTCCAAGTAAGGCCACCTAGTTTTTCAAAAGTTTAACTAGGACTCTCAACTTCTCACACTTATCTTTTGAGAAAAAAAGAAAAAGAAAAAAAAAAAACTTAACTCAAAAGTTAGGGGTGTATGTGATTATCAGGTCGAGTTGAATTTAATCTGACCCAAATTGAATGAACCAAATTTTTGAATCCAATCTCGATTGAGGTAGATGTTAAACCAAAAATCAGCTTTTTATTTACTATAAAGAAATTCCATGTTTTCTACTTCTACCAAAAGAACAACTCCAAATCCAATTCAATTGTTAGGAAATGTTGTCAGCCTAGGTATCTTTTCTCTATCTTTCTATGCTTTAATTATTTAAAGTGTTGCTATAATTATATCATCATGTGTCTTATGCCTATATATAGGTAGATTGAACAAACAAACTACCAATTTTCTTAAGGAAACAAATCAGTTTCTTCTCATTTAATTAGTTGCTCCATAAGCTTTATTCTAATTTTTATTATTAGTGTAATGATAGCTTATAATCAAGGTAGCTAGAATTATAGTTGTATAGTCATTAATGGAATGGTAGCTCGTCCTTTTAAAGATTGGTGATTGTTTACTTATAACAGTGAATTGTTTAGCCATTATTAGCAAAGAAAGATATGGACGGAGTTCCTAACAAATAACAAGTAGGATTTCTCAGTCAAGGAAATACTCATATTTCTTGAGAAAACTTTCTCTTTACCAAATCACACCACCAACAATTATTCCTCTCAACAGATAGAGGGTGAGGCTTGCTTCATCAACCAACATAATCTTTTCCTTTCAACTCCCTCATCATCTTTTTGTTTCTCTACATTCGTTTCCACTATTTTTGAAATTGAGTGACAAAAAAGGTATATGTAAGAGTAATTTATTATAATTGAAGATGTGATTCATTTTTGCTTTAGATATAGTTAGTCCTATCTGGCTTATGTTTTTTTAATTTCAATTTATTATACTTTGCACTTTAAAATACTATTTTTAGAAAAGCTTAATTGTGTCCTTGTATGAAGTTTGAATGCTACGGACATTAAATTGTTTCAAATATAAAATTATTTAAGAAAAAGGCTTATAGCCTGTTTGGTAAATAGGTACGATTGCGTTTAGAACGCACATTGAATAGAAATGAAGTTATATTGCTGGCAAATTAATTGCTTTGTAAAATGTGTTTCTCCGTTGAATAGAAGTGAAGTTATATTGCTGGCAAATTAAGTGCTTTGTAAAATGTGTTTCTTCGTTTGTGAAGGGCATTGAGCATGTAAAAATCTAAAACAAATAGACTTTTAATCATTAGATAAAGTTCTTTTTAAAATAATTATTTTAGAATTTGAACTCCTAACATTATAAATAAAGTTTATTTGATATTACAATTTACTTTTATTGTAATTAATTACTTTATATAATTGACCTAAAAATTGATTTAAATATACTTTTAATGTATAAAAGAAAATAATTTCAAATGAACAAGATGGAAAAAACAATGACATAGAGACATCCGAGAAAATTGGGATTCTATATATTAAAAAAAACCTTGTCCTTGTCCAAGTGAAATCCTATATTATACGTGAGTCTTGAGGAAAAACTATAAATACGGACAATGACTTCATATTTGCCATTATAATTTGTCAAAAATCCTAAGTACTAAGGACAACATTGGATTTGCTCGTGGACAAATTAAGTGGTCAAATGCAATATAAAAAGATTAAAGTTGTCTTCCAAGGTTAGGATATTATACCATAAAGTGAGAATTCAAGTAATTCCATATTTGGAAGAGGAATCTAATCTATGATCCCACGTGGGCCAAATCAATAATTTTTTTTATTATATCTTCACTTTAGCCCCTTGAGAATAGATGGTGCAGCTCTCCATTATTTCTTTTTTTTTAATTCTTTTAATTAGATTGTTAAAAGCACTAGATATGCTACGATTAAAATATAGTTGATTATAGCTTACTGTTTTAGTAGCATGTTGGAGAGGGATCAAAACTGTGTTCCACACCGCAAAATTACTTTTGAACAAAGATAACACTCAAAAATAAAATGGGATATATATATATATGTTAGTCTTGTTTAGAGTGATATTATTTTTCTATTCTCAATTTACAGACTCTCATATCCATTTTTCATAAGTTCATGCATATTAAAATTTTAATACAAAAAAGTACTTGCAAAATTGATTATGCCAGTGTGTTTGGTTTGCACAAATTGCATAGACTTTACTATGGTGATAATGAGACAATGATATGATGAGATCGTCTAGGTTTTGTGAAGGAATATGAATGCACAAGAGATTCTTTTGTTGAAAGGTTGTGTGATGAAGATTAAGCAGAGGGTTTGGGAGAGCGAGAGGTTATGGGTTACTTTTTGATAGATATTTTTTTATTATAAATTAAGAGTATTTTTATGTAATTAAATTTATTTAAATTATTTTATAAATTTAATTTTTTATAATAAAAAATAATAATAAAATAATTTTTTTTATATAAAATGCAACCATTATAATTCTTATGTTCAGACACATAATTCTCTTCCACCGTCTCAATGACAATGATATGATGAGACCGTTTAGGTTTTGTGAAGGAATATGAACGCACGAGAGATTCTTTTGTTGAAAGGTTGTGTGAAGGAGGATAAGCAGAGGGATTGGGAGAGCGAGAGGTTATGGGTTACTTTTTGATAGATTTTTTTTTTTATAAATTAAAAATATTTTTACGTGATTTAATTTATTTAAATTATTTTATAAATTTAATTTTTTATAATAAAAATTATAAGAATATAGGTTTTTATATAAAATATAATTTTTATATTTAAAAATATAATTTACTTTTATCATCCCAATCCATACGAGTTACTTTTTGATAGATATTTTTTATGTGTTGCGGGTGGGATGGGCCACTGGGCATATGAAGGGTTTATGAAGTGTGAAAACTGAAAAGAGAGAAGTCACATGCATACAAAGTCAGCCATGTTTTCAGTCAGCATACGCCTCTCTGTGTCACAACTGTCACCAGCTTCACCTTCTTCTCTCACCCACGCGATTCGATGGGCGCGTGGGGTTTACTTTGCCATGCTCTCCCTACAGCTATGCCCCGCTGCCGGTGCATTCTTAATAACCTACTCAAAATTTAAAATTGAAAAATACTGATTCAGTTTTTCTTTTATTTATTATTTAACATAATTATATAAGAATTAAAAAAATTCATTAAATAACTATATTTTAATTAATTTATTTTTTATTTTAAATAAATTATTGAATATTTTTTTTTAAAAATAATTTGTTTTAAAAAATTAATTATTTTAAAAAATATACTAAATTGTTGTTGTTGTTAAACACTTCAGCCTTTGAACAGTTTGTATGTTTGAAACCATAAAGTTTAAATTTTAATTAATAGTTTATAAAAAAAAGTTAATAAATATTTGATAACCAATTAAGACATCGGTACTAAAAAAATGTATGAGTATTAAAATGGTACTCAATAATTATATATGTAAGAATTGGCCTACTATGAGTTGATCCACGTGGTTGAAAAAATTTGTTTATGATTCTATATTTCACATGGGCAGGGTATCAATCTCTTCTTCGACTAACAGTCTTTGCTTAGTAGTCATTAGACTAATTAAAAATATGTTTGAGTAGACGTTTGTATTATTTAAATAAATTTTTTAATTTTTTAAATAAATTTTTATTTTTTAATTATTTTAATATTTGTATTATTTTTTAAATATAATTTTAATTTAAAAAATTTATTTGTATTAAACATGATTTTTATTAAATATAAATTATTTTACTTAAGCTCAAACTAAAATTAAGTTTATAAAAATAAATTTATCAAAATTAAATTTATAAATTTTAATTCAAACATATACTAAATAATTCTCTTTTAGAAAAAAAATTATGAAGAGACACTCATTTGAGTAGATCTATCCTTCAAGATGGCTAGGTTACAAATTTGAGCATTAGTTTGGTAGAAAAAATTAGTCAAATGAAAAAATAAAAAATCTAATGAAAATTTACTTAGTTTCGACTCTTACTTAGTTTGAAGGTCAACCTTTTTTTTTCATTCCAGGTTTGACTGAACTGGTTAATGCCAAATAATCATTAAATTTAATATATTTTGATTCTATTCAAAAGTTACAAGAAAATTATTGACTATCTACGTTATACTTTTCACATATATAAAGAATTTTATATGTAAATAGAAAATGAGACAAGTCAATAACAACTATGAGTTAAAAAAGATTAAAGTGCAAATTTAAAATTTTTTTTACCAGATTAATTATAATTATATTTAAAAAAATAATCTTTCAATAATATTTATAAAGATATTTCATTGAAAAAAAAATGAAATAGTGCAGATATTTTCGATGAAATTGAGGCAGTGGTGGAGGCAACACCGTAATCAAAGTGGGGAGCGGAGCAGTCGAATATTCGCCCAAGAGCGCGCTTGGATAGACATAAACTCCCTTTCACAATCCCTATGGACCCAAACTTCCCCACCGCACTCCGTACTGAGCTCAAAGATTTACTTATTCTCTTTTATTATTTAAATTTAAATAAAGAAGTTCCATAAAAAATAAAGTAAATTAAAAAATTATTAAATATGTATTAATTATTAAATTTTAGAAATCGACAAAATATAGTTAGCAATTATTTTTATAAGTTTTAAATATTTATTAATAAAATTAATAATTAATAAACATTAAATAATATATAGAAATAAAGTAACCTATCAACTTCTTCTTAATATTTATATTATTTATTTTGGTCTTGATACATTATTTTAATTAATTGTTTGTTATTATACTTTATAAATTTTAAATATTTATTATGAAAATTATGTTAAAAAAGATAAAATATTATACTAATTTATAATGAATAAATATGTTACAATTATTAAAATGTTTTTTTTAAATAATAATATTTAAAATAATATATTAAATATTAGTTTCACTTTTTTAGTCTTTAAGTATTATTTATAAAAAATAATAAATAAATATTTAATAAATTATCTTAAATATTAATATTTTAAAAAATTAAAATATCATAACAATACTCTTAAAATACTCTTTAGCCAGATTGAGCGTCAAAGTAATGGGCTATCCATTGTTTGTCTTATGCATAAATATAGTATTTATTAATTATTAGTTATATTTTATAAATTTTAAATAATTATACATAATATCAGTATGTATAAAAAAAATTAGAGTAAGGTAAGATCATCCACCGGAGTGCTCCCATTAAATTAATTTTTTATTGAAAAAAAATAAAAATATTTAGTATTATCCAAAGGCGAAGTGCTTTTCTGTTCAACTTTGTTTGCTTCTCTCAACCTCTTTATTTGAAACCCAGAACAGCACGTAGCATCATCGTCATCATCATCACCCAAACAGGAGAGAGAGAGAGAGAACTGCTTAGAGAGAGAAAGAGAGCTCAGCCCTAGAAAATATGCAATCCGATAAGGACTTGTGCTGCTGAGACACACAGCAACAGCTAGAGAGAGAGAGAGAGAGAGAGAGAGAGAGCATTTTCAAGTTTTTTTTTTTAATTTTTCCTTCATTGTTGTAGAGTAATTGCTTTGCTTCTTTCCACTCACACAGTGGTCTCTCTCCTCCTCTGTGCACGCTTGCCAGGCTGCCGCCACTCTTTATTTCCCCAAGAAACTGTTGAAACGTTTCTCCAACTCAAGCACTAGCTTCCAGTTCTTCACAGGGGGACTCTGGATTGGCACCACAACCTTCTGATCTTGTCCACAAATGTCAGTATGATTTCTTCTTCTTCTCTTTCTGCACTTTGAAACCCATGATGCATTATTTCTTTCTTGTCTTTGGGGTGTTAAATCTGTTCATTTGTTGACCCAATTCTCCAAGTTTGTAACTTTGTTCCTCAACGACATCCTGGCTGACGTTTTCTATGTGATTTTGAGCTCTTTTTGTTGCGCTAGCGCATTTTGTGCTCTCTTCTTGGAACTGGGTTTGAAGGCTTTTATGGCATTGACTTGAAGTAATTCCTTCTTGTTTTTTTTTTCAAAGAAAGCTTTTCTTTTTGGGTTTTTGATTTTCTGAGTGTTGGCATCGAAGGTTGAGCTTTATCTGTGTTGGTATGGGGTTGCCTTGGAAATTGCTTGGTGTTAAAGGTTTATAATGGGTTGGTAAGAGTGAACCTTCTTTCCAGTTCATCTGGTCTTTATCTTCAATATGAAGCCTTTTTGTTGTTTCTTGTAGTTTGGTAACTTGTAAAAAAGCTTCTCTTTTTGTCTTCTCTAAACTTGTTCTTGGGGACTGAATTCCTTGTTTGTGTGGATACCTTCTTGGCTTTCCATCCTTTTCGCCGATCTATCTTCTACTTTATGGTTGTCTTCTACATGTGTGGGTGACTTTGACTCTCGGGTACTTTTCTTTTCTTTTATTGTGAACATACATATTTTCAGACCTTCATATGTTTATTTTAATATGGTGCCATCATTGTGAAACTTTATCTGCTGGAAGCTTTCCCATTTTGATTTGAAGGACTTGTAGTTGTTCTTCTCAAGCTACAGTTACTACCTTACTGCTGATATAATTTAAGCACTTTTTGACACTCTTCTTGGTCATTGCGCATTGGATTTCTTAGATTCTATGGTATGCTGATTTGTGCATTTTTTCCTCCAAAATTTGCCATTGTACTGTATTTGATAACAGAGCTAGGTGATAAATTTTGGCATATTGAATATTGGGGGTCAAATTTTCTTGTGAAAGATTCTAAAGGAATTAGAAGTAAATGCATGGATCGAGGGGACCAAATGGCGTTATCTGGGTCTGCATCTTTCTATATGCAGAGAGGAATAGCTGGTTCTGGAGCACAACCTGAACTACATGTTTCACCTAGTATTCGTCCACTGTCTAATCCCAATCTACCATTTCAATCTAGCATTGGGGGTGGTACCATTGGATCCACATTACCATTAGAATCTTCAGCAATTTCACCTCATGGTGTCAATGTGGGTGCTCCTACTGGGGTGCCACCTGGGGAACCTGTGAAAAGGAAGAGAGGAAGACCTAGGAAATATGGGTCTGATGGAACTGTGTCATTGGCACTGACACCAACATCGTCTAGTTATCCTGGATCCTTGTCACAAAGCCAGAAACGGGGCAGAGGTCGCCCGCCTGGGACTGGGAAGAAACAGCAGTTGGCTTCTCTTGGTAAATTTCTATTGCAACTTTTAGTTTGTTTTGTTTTATTAAATGATTATATTTGAATCTGAAAGGTTGATGGGTTTGAGGTTTTGTAAATCCTTATCCAAGTGTTATTTGGTTGTAAATTTTCTATTTTTTTTTAAGTTAAGGTTTATTTATTTAATTTTTATGTTGACAATTTGACATGCTAATATCAAAATGACCTGAATGAATAATGGTTTTTACATTCGAATGTAATTTTCTATACATTATTAATTTCCTGGAATTCAAAGTTTTTCTGATCCAAAAGAGTGAAATGCATTCTTTTATTTTAAATTTTGGATGAATGGACACTTATTAGAATTTATTTGTACAACTATGATTTAAATCTTCAACAGTATGCCATTATTCCTTTCCACAAATGATGTAGAATTGTAGACTTCATTGGGATACAGGAAACAACCATTACCTAATTCATTAATTACTGCACCAGATAATATTAACGGGTAATTATATTAATCAAGCTATTTGGAAAAGACAAGTTTCCAATATTGACAAATTATCAGTTTCTAACCATATATATATGATGAATGCATACACAGGAAAAATGTTTAAGAAGTTGGGTATTATGATTTTGTTATACCATCAATAGTGAATTATGCACTACAATATGTAATAGGTTGAGCATGGGAGAACATACTGATGCTAATAAAGTTGTCGACTTGTGATTGGCAATAATTGCAAGGGCAGAAATATGCACGTAAGATAACAATGTCACAAGATTTTCAACAAGACAACATTTGTGAAGTAATGGAACCCTTAACATGTATGACAAGATCTTCGATTTGTATTTCTTACTGCCATTTGCATGATTAAGTATGAGCAAGTGGAATCTTTAGACACTCACCTAGCAAACTCAAAAGGCTTGTTTGAGTTGCAAATGCAAATGAATTGTGGGATGAATTACTCTTAGGTTGATTTTATACAGCAAGTAGCAAGGATGACTGAAATTTTCAGTTAAAGAAACTAAAGAAAACCAATTTGGTGACCTAAAATGCAGTGACAAATTTGAGTTGGACAAAAGAATGTCTAAAAGCTCATGTAAACTGGTAGTATGGAGTATTAGTGTGGCTATTAGTTTCTTGGTTTTGTCATTGGTCAGAATTATTTAATTGTCTAAATTGTTCAACATTTGGACTTTCTTCTATAATTGTGTGTTTCATATTCCTTGCTTAAACTGTATTTATTTTGATGAGTTTTACAATTTATCTAACATGTAGTGGGTTAGAATTCCACTCTTTGATTTTTGTTGACATTTATATCTAGCATACAAGGCACAGAAGTTTGTTAAGTTCTCTATTTGCACTCCCTAAACTAGTCAAATGTCTACAATAAGACCAGCTTGGATCTGTCTGTAAAGTATAATTCACCCTAGAGAATTGATTTATGTTAAATTTGTTTTAGAGATATATTTTGTTTTTGATATTGAGTGGTTATTTCCAGGTGAACTGATGTCTGGTTCGGCTGGGATGGGCTTCACTCCTCATGTCATCAATATTGCAATCGGAGAAGTATGTCACAAATTTTTATGAATCTGTGTCAATTTCTTGTTATCTTAGTATATGTAAAGAAAAGGTTATCTTATGAATTTGTATATCTATTTCTGTTCTCTTGTTTACACGAAGGTCTAAGTATAACATCTGTTGATTACTTGATTTGTACTGGTGGCAAAAGTTTGGCATCTTTGGGCTGAAAAAGGAGGCACTTAGTGAAGCCAAAACCAAGATTATGATGATATTGATGTCTATGATAGTAAAGAAGAAAATAATGTGGGAAGTCATAAAATAAAAGTGACAGCCTCACCTTTTGTCTGTCATTTATTCTTTCGAGTGCTGCTGTCATGTATACTTGATTATTTTTCATGTAACCATCATAGCATACAATGCTTGCCCCAAGAATGGTTTCATTCGGGACAATATAATTTGCTCTATCAACTCTTTTGATGTTCCTTTTAACGATTTCAAGTCATGATCCTTTCAAGTTTGTGTCATATGTTCTAGCATTGGTGCAAATATTAGAGAATTACTCTTTTGTACAATTTGTTCTTTCTCTCTGTAGGACATTGCAACCAAAATTATGGCATTTTTCTCAGCAGGGGCCTAGAGCGGTATGCATTTTATCAGCCAACGGTGCTGTCTCTACAGTGACACTTCGTCAGCCTTCAACTTCAGGTGGCACTGTCACATATGAGGTTTGGCACTTTCTTAGTGTTATGTACAAGTGCATTTGGATACAGATACACTTACAGGTTCATGTATAATTACAATTACATAAATACATATATTCCCATGTTAATTCATACCTAACTTGTGCCCATAATCAAATGCCAATCCTTTATGGAGGTACTATGATTGATTGATTAGAGATGCATTTGTTATGTTGGAAACTTCTTTTTTTTGGTTTATTTAAGCTTGTTTTATGTCTGAGCCTCTGGGCATGTCTTGTAGCTCTTTTACAATGCCGGACTATCTGAAACTGAGTTGTAAAGTTGAAACATTAAACTTGTTGGACAAATAATTAATAAATACATTCCTAAATATATTTCTATATGCATGTATGCATACGTATGGCCATGTGGCACAAATGTATTTTAATATGGCATTATACTGAAAGAAAACCTTTTGCCATTGAGTCATTTTGACTTTTTGATTCGGACCATGCCTTTTTGGTTGGTAGTTACTGAATTCAAAAGCACTAGATGCTGACTGCAATTTTTTGGCTATCCTAGATTTATTAACATATTTTGAATGAGAAAATATCAATAATTGTTATCCTTTCCTAGTCACAATTAGATTTGCACACTTAACCTATGCAATAGAGTACCATCATATATGTTGGTTTTGCTATTTTCGCTTCCTTTATAACTCTCTTTGTCATGATAAGACTATTTATATATACATATGTATCTATTTAATTATTGGCCAACTTTGGCTTCAATAGGGGCGTTTTGAGATATTGTGCCTGTCAGGCTCTTACTTGCTTACTGATAGCGGTGGCTCCCGCAATCGAACTGGTGGGTTAAGTGTTTCCCTTGCCAGTCCTGATGGTCGTGTCATTGGTGGAGGAGTTGGCGGAGTGCTTATTGCAGCAAGTCCTGTTCAGGTAACAGCACTTCTACTGCTGACAGAATTTTATATCTTGAAATCATATATCTTATTCCCAATTTCCCACACCTTAACATTATTATTTTTTCCAGCAACGTATTAAATTTGAAAGTTTTTGTGCTTTTGCATCCACCCCCATCCCCCTAGTTTTGTTTTGGATGGCTAGACTGAAATATTCATGACTCTAGGTGATAGTTGGGAGCTTTCTATGGGGTGGATCAAAGACAAAGAACAAGAAAAAGGAAGGCTCGCAAAGTGCAGAAGTTGCTATGGAGTCAGATCATCAGGCAGTTCATAATCCAGCCGCACTGAATAGCATTTCACCAAATCAAAATCTTACTCCAACCTCATCTCTAAGTCCTTGGCCTGCTTCGCGTCCGTTGGATATGCGTAACTCCCATGTTGACATTGATTTAATGCGCGGGTGACAATTTATTTAATATACACTAGTACCGTGTATATATTTCAGATTCATGGTCACTCATCTAATTTTCTTGTAGTAGTAATGACAGAATGGAAGTGCCAACAGCAGAGTAGAAGCCAGCTGACTTCTGCAATTGATAAATCTCACTTATCCACCCATGATTGACTTGGGGCTGTACTCATATTTTTGTAGCTGTGAGGCATTTTAATTTGAAGATTTCGTGTTCCTGATTGTTAATGATACTGTTTATATCCTATTTGAGAAAACTGACATTGGGCTAGATGATTTATGTGGTTTAGGAGCATCAATGATGTCATATAATCTCGTGATTTTTGTCATAGAACTGTCTCCTTGAAGCCAATGACAAGGGGAACAGTATAGTGTAGTGTAGCAGCTGATTCTCTTTCTGTCAATTCTATTTTAGATGTTTCTTTGGTGCCAATAGTGAGTCCTACTTTGCACTCTTCCTCAACGAGTGCTAATAAAAGGGTAAAACTGGTTGAAGCTTTTGTAATCGTGGCCACTTGTTTTCTTTGCCTTCACCTGTTGACATTATCATATGCTACTTTTGAATGGTCATCTCATGGCTCGTCACATTTCAGGCACCAAAATCCCTTCAGTTCTTTTGTTTTTCTTCGTTAAGGCTACTGGTTCTGATTTGTTAAAAAACGTAACCTTCTGGTTGTTCATTCCACGCTAAACACATTCAACGGTTGCCATATTTTGGTTTTCGTAGGTATTACCCACAAAAATGGCAATGAACCATGTCTCCACTGTGTTCTGATTGCAGTGGTTGTGATTCCACGCAAAGGTAGCGAGTAAATTTCATATCCTCATTATGCACGCACTAGAACGGGAACAAATTTTTCTTAAACATGCAGTTTGTTACACATAAAAAAGACTATTCACAGCCACTTGAGACTTTCCACTGCGTTCAATTTTTTGCTTTCTTGGTTAGTATATGCTAACTCTCTAAGAAGAGAAAGAGAAGGACTACTGATAGATTAAAGAGTGAAACGCAGTTGCATTACAGCATGACGTCAAAACTCTACTTTCATACAGCAAGCGGGACATGGAGGTTGATAAATGATAATAATCATGTTTAGCATCAAATGCTTCGGTTGGGTCACACTCATCAACAGCGCATGTGGTGATGTTGCACCTGCTCCTGTCGTTGAACCATGCAGCGGATAATACGATAACGAGCCAAAGGGTGTGTCCTTAGAATAGTGTTGGCTGTCACATTTAGAATGTCCAACATGGGTGGATCGAATCCACTGTGGGACGATCTAATTACCACCCCCCCCCCCTTCAACAATATCTCATGACCAAAAACAATAAAAAAATGTCCAACATGGGTGAGTTGTTCACATTCTCCGTTTTTCACAACACAGAATCATTCTGTGCATGGCAAAAATTTTCATCCAATAGTCGATTTTATGTTGGGAAAACAAAATCTGACAAATAGTTATTCATTGATATAAAATTAATATACATATATATATGTGTGTGTGTGTGTGTGTGTTATGTGATGTGATGTTATGTCATATGATCTTTAAGAATTCAAGGTCTAGCCCATCGGCAGTCATAAACAACACACAGAAAAAACTGCCAAATAACAGATAAAACAGTAGTCCAAAATTCAGCTTCGTTCTACTTTATATAATTTATATCAAAATTTTTCTAGGAAGGGTCAGTCCGGTACGTGAATAAAAAGGGAGGCAAAAAATTTAATAAGTTTTGTATATAATTATATATACAAAATTCATTCATGAATTTTTTGTATTCCTAATTTTAATCCAATTCCAAACATACACTAAGAATTAATAGAACTTTTCAAGTAACAATTCATTTTTGGCTTCAAGTTGCTTGTAACAATCCAAGAATCATACATAATACACACCTACACCTCAAGGCTCGTATCTTCGGGATTCAAATCTTTGTACCACTTTTCTCTACCCAATTTTATTCTCTTAATATAAAATTGACAACTAAGAAAATTAAAGAATACATTTCTCTTAATTAGTAGTAACTTCTTATGGATTGTGCGTTTACTACTAGGCTAAAACTAAATAAAGTCAATAATCTCTCTTGGGATTCAAACCCATGACTCCAATATTACTTATTGAATCAAGCGTTTATTACTAATTTTCTTGGTGTTTTATTTGGATAATAAATTGAGTAACATTCCAGGTAATGGGCAATGATAATCTATGTGAAACAATATTCTTGGTATAGATACAAGTTGTTGATTTCTATCTAGAACCTTTAACAGTGCCAGAATTGAAGTTAGTTTAACGGTACGTCATCATCAATGAATAACATTCTAGGACATATATATGGCCGTCGATTCATTTGAATGAAAATGACCTAAAACGATTGAGAAAACGTGAATGATTACAAGACATAATAAGAGCAAAGTTGCTGTCTCCATCAGAAAATAAAAATTAAAAAAAAAACAAATTGACAGTTAGCCTGCATATTTAGGATTTCTGTTCTAGACAGATTCTGCCTGCCGTATATGCAACTTCAGTATCCCTTTGCTGCCTAAGATGTTTTATGCGCAGCACAGGTTGGACAATATGGATAGGTACTGGTCCTTTGTCTCTTTGTAATCACCATAATTAAAATGTTATTTTCTATGCCTTGGATAAGTTGCTATTAACTTAAAAAGGAATCAAACGCAAAAATCTTATAGATATTGTCAATGTCATTTTCATTTTCAAGTGTTAGACAGCTTATTTCATAATGTTAAAAGTCTCATGACACTTGCTTCAATTTTCGAAATGTAATTTATATATTAATTAAGTTACTTCACTTAATACAAATTAATTTTAAGTTAAAATCTAATATAAGAGTTTGCAACACAAAATCAATGTAAAAACAGATGAATTAATGCTGAATTGGTAGACCCGTTTGAATAGGTCACAGTTTTCATAGTTGAATTGGTTCAGCTTGGGGGATCAGGCTCGGTTGCTATGGTCAAGGCATTAGCCTTGAATATTCCCACTATGGGATCGATTCAGGATGAGGGACATCCCACCCCTCCCCCTCCCCCCCACCACCCCCCCAAGACCAAAAAAGAAAAAAAAATTGGTTCAGCTTATTTTTTTAATCTTATTTTGATTCTTTTTGACTTTTTATTTTCTTAATTGATGGAAACCTTTTTATAATGGAAATAAATAAATGACAAAACTTAAATATCAAGCCTTATTTTGCTTTCTATAAAAAAGTGCATTGAAAAAATATGCAATGTCCTTTGACGTTACTTACAATCTGAAACAAATAAGCTGAATTATAATTAAAATAAATAAATGACAAAACTTAAGTGTCAAGCCTTATAGACATTTCTTCTTACAAGATAAATATTCGTCAAACAATATATACTGTATATATTTCATAAATTGATATGCAATTTTATGTATTAGTTATGTTTTTTTCTTGTTTTTGAGAGAAAATTACTTGAAAAAAAAATCTCATTACTTCTAATCAAGAGCGTAAAGGTTAAAGTCCTCCTCAAATAGTAACATTAGGATTCAAACTTTATTTGTGTTCTTAAAAAGCATGGTGTACTAACCACTGTGACCAAACATTTACAGGTAATTATATTTTTCTTTCTTTCTAAAAGTTATTTTAACAATCATTATTTTTATAATTAAAAAGATGTTATATAAAATTATATTCGTTCTTTAAAATACAGACAGGTCTGTTGTCTATATTTTCTCTCAATTTCATTTTTTTTTGGTTAAATTCCATAATGTGGCTCGTGAGCTTAGTCCATACTTAATTTGCACAATTTTGTAATGTTCTTAAAAATATGTATCAAAGTGCTACTCTCACTCACAAGATACAAATTTAAATTTGTATGCTGCACTGATTACCTTCCCATTAATTTTTCTTGATTTTTTAAAGTTCAAGTTCATGAAAAGGGACCTAGCAGGAATCGAACCCAAATCTTTGAAAATACGCAGATGATGCTATCATTTGAGCCAACTCTCGTTGGCTTCCCTTTAGGCTCTTGGGCATGGTCCTTATAAGAGGAAATTTCGGGTGTTGAACTGATCTAGGATGGAAATCTATGACTAAAAGCATTAGTGTAAATATGAAAGTTTATATTTTACTTTACAGTAGAATGACAATATATATATATATATATATATATATATATACGATACACTCATACACACATAGGATGATAAACAAAAAGTTCACGAAATCACTTACAACAAGAAACACAAATATGAACTTCTACAGTACATCAAGCATCTGACCATGCAATGTCCAGGCCACCCCATTCATCTTCGGGCACACCCAAGGCTTTCCACACAGCCTTGGAGGCATCAACAATGTTGTTGGGACAGGGAGGTTGGTAATCATGTTCTGCATCACATCCCGCGGTTGAGTCACATTCATCAACCACCATGGCCACCACGCTTCTGCCATTGGCGCTGATGGTGATGTTCTGGAGGCACCTGCTCCTGTTGTTGAACCATCCGGTGGAGAGTGCCACGACGGGTGTGTTATCAGAGTGGTATTGGTTGTCACATTCTGAAGGGCCACCACCATCTCCACCCTTCTGGAAACTATTCAGTGTGAGATACGCCTTGGTGTAAGTAGACACCGGTGGTGAGCATTCATAGGTTGTGTACATTTTGCCTTGTACACAGCAATCAGAATCATTCTCTTGGTTGCACTGTCCTGGAGGGGCCTTCTTTCCCCTGATTCTGCCACTTGGTCGGCACTTTTGAGCCTCAGAATGCAGGCAACTTGTGAAGATGAGAGTGACCAATAAAAGAAAGGATAATTTTGAGCAAAAACTCTTCATTCTGTCCGTCTATGCAACTCTTTGTTTCTCCTCTTTGTTGTTCTTAGGAGTGTTTGATGCATGGACGGAGATTTTAATGGGGTATATATAGAGGGTCTCCTCACTCCTGGTCAAGTAAATCTTTTGGCTATGAAAGAACAAGTATGTCCACCACTGAAATAAAGGTTTGTTTTTGGGTCAAGCATTGAGTTCTGCACTGCCGTGTTTTAGCAGAAATGACAACTACAGCATCTAGTTGTTGATTTTTTAAGGCTTTAATGCTTTAAAACGATTGACAAAAGTGAATAATTTAATGAATTTCATGCTGCAGGGTTTCAACAGAAGTCGACAACCATTAAGCTTACAAAAGGCCAGGAAGTAGCTAGTTACTTATTCAATTAATGGAGATATACACTATCAATATCAAAGGCAAAGTCCATGTCCTTACAACGTTGATAACTATATCATATTCCAATTAACCATAGTTTGTATTGGATTTTGAACACAAACTTGTGCTTGCATGTACATGCCTCATATCTATATTATGAAATATCAGTCTGCGTTCAAGTACAGTACAACCATTTATCTTTTTTTTTTTTTTTGGGCGAACCATCCATTTATGTATCTTTTAATCAATAAGTGACTGTGTCAATATGCAATACTGTACTTAAAATTATATGCGAATGGAAGAAATTTTGAAATTGTTATCGTAATATTGATTTTATTCTACTAATTTAATAAAAGTTGATGTGTTTAGAAACTAGAACGTTTATATGCATGGAACAAGAGCTTATTTCTGCTTGGTGTTTTATTTGGATAATGACTGAGCAACATACCTAGTGGTGAATAATGATAATATCTGTGAAATAATATCGCATAGACACAAGTTATTGGTTTCTAGAACTTATAACGTAGTGCCAGAAAAGTTAGTTTAGGGTATAATTTGGATGGAAAATTAAAGTTTGGAGGGGAAAGAAGAAGAGGGGTGATTTTTTATTTCTGAATTAAGAGAATTATAAAATGTTTATAAAAATGATAATGGGATTATCAAAGTCACATGATAGTCTTTCATGTTATTCATCTCACTTTAAAAAAATTTTAAATAAGGAGAATATTTACTTAAAATAATGAAAATTTTCTTCTCTTTTTTCTTCCCCTTCACTCCAAGTTCCTTCATCTAAATATACCCTTACTAGTCTTTAATGAATAACATTCTCGGACGAGGTCGCTGATTCATTTTAAAATGACCCGAAAAGCTTGATAAAACAAAAATGATTACAAGACATAATAGGAGCAAAGTTGCTATCTCCATCAGAAAACCACAAGCAACAAAAGCGGTTAGACAGCTATACTGGTCTTTTGCTGCCTAAGATTTTCACGGTTAGAGAGCTACTGGTCTTTTGTCTCGTTGTGATCACCAAAATGTTATTTTCTAATCCTTATTGGATAATTTACTATTAACTTAAAAGGGAATCAAATAAAAAATATGAGTAAATAAAACCAACCTTCCGCTATTTATTTATTTTTTCACAAAAATCTCTTTATTTTTAAAACTTACATAGATTTTCTTTTTCAAAAAATTTATGTGTAACATGTTTTTAAAATATAAGAGAGATCTGTATAAATATTTAAAGGGTATGTATATATTTTTGAAAATACTTAAGAAGTATGTGTAAGTTTTAAAAATAAAAAAAATCTGTAAAAAAATAAGTAAATAGAAAAAAAATTGAAGTAATTTATTCTAAATAAATCCTTAGAGATATTGTCATTTCCATTTACCAGTGCTAGACTGCTTATTGCATAAACAGGCAAAGTTCTCTTAGAGGATATATATGATGTACTCCTTCATTTTTTGCTCCATAATTTATTTATGATGTGTACTACGTGAAGGATCCACTGTACATGCCGTGTATAAAATACTTCAAAAAATAAAACTACTAGATGGCTATGACGCATAGATCGAATATGGGATATGGATACAATATGATATAGACACGAGAATGTGATAAATTTTAAAAATTATAGGCTACAACATAATTAAAATACAAAATATAACATTAATATAAGATTAATCTAAAAATATAAATCTTAAAGATAAATATAAGATAAAAATCCAAATTCTAATACAGACGTTTATATTTAAAATATAATCATTACAATATAGTCATTTTTAACTCAGATCTTATAAAAAAAAAACTAGTATTTATCATTGTAGGTATGGTAAAAGACCATCACTTATCTAATTTTTACTATATCACACATATATCGACACAAATTAAAAAAAGTATAAAAAAATTATGATAAAGATTAAAACTAAGTTAAGTATCCGAAGAATGTTTAATACAAATATGTGTCTGACAGGGATACGAGAACTATTTTGAAGTGTCGTACTTCTTTGCTAGATGGTGTAGTTGTCAATTCGGCAAAACATGACAGTGTAGAACTCATTGCCAGACCCAAAAACAAACCTTTATTTATGTGGTGGATATACTTGTTATTCATAGCCAAACATACACAAGTGTATCAAATTTTATTATTAGAATAAAATCGGTACTATGACAACAATTTCAAAATTTGTTCAATTCTTATATATGTTCAGGCAGTTCAGCACAGTATTTCATGTTGACAGAGTCACTAATTAATTAAAAGAAAATTGGTGGCGCTGCACTGCAACGCAGACTGAAGTTTCGTCATGACATGAGGCTAACATGCGGCAGCATAAGTTTGACTTATTATTATAGCAAGCGCGAGTTTGTGTTCAAAATCCAACATAAACTCTGCATGATTGGAATTGGAATTTGAGTTCACAACGTTGTAAGGACATGGACATTGCCTTTGATATTGATAGTGTATATCTTAATTAATTGAACAAGTAACTAGTTCCTAAATTACCCACTTTCCACAACCGTTTAGAGGCATGAAAGCCTTAAAAAATCAACTACTAATGCCGTAGTTGTCATTTCTGCTAAACACGGCAGTGCAAAACTCATTGCTTGACCTCAAAACAAACCTTTATTTCTGTGGTGGCCATGCTTGTTATTTCATAGCCAAAAATATTTGCTTGATCAGGAGAGAGGAGACCTCTATATATACCCATTAAAATCTCCATCCATGCATCAAACACTCAGAAGAGCAGCAACAAAGAGGAGAAATTAAATAGAGAGTTGCATAGAAAGACAGAATGAAGAGTTTTTGCTCAAAAGCATCCTTTCTTTTATTGGTCACCCTCATCTTAACAAGTTGTCTGCATTCTGAAGCTCGAAAGTGCCGCCCAAGTGGCAGAATCAGGGGAAAGAAGGCCCCTCCAGGACAGTGCAACCAAGAGAATTATTCTGATTGCTGTGTACAAGGCAAAATGTATACAACCTATGAATGTTCACCACCGGCGTCTACTCACACAAAGGCATATCTCACACTCAATAGTTTCCAGCCAGGTGGAGATGGTGGTGGCCCTTCAGAATGTGACAACCGCTACCATTCTGATAACACACCCGTCGTGGCACTCTCCACCGGTTGGTTCAACAACAAGAGCAGGTGCCTCCACAACATCACCATCAGCGCCAATGGCAGAAGCGTGTTGGCCATGGTGGTCGATGAATGTGACTCAACCGCGGGATGTGATGCAGAACATGATTACCAGCCTCCCTGTGCCAACAACATTGTTGATGCCTCCAAGGCTGTGTGGAAAGCCTTGGGTGTGCCCGAAGATGAATGGGGTGGCCTGGACATTACGTGGTCAGATGCTTGATATATTGTAGAAGTTCATGAATTTGTGTTTCTTGTTGTATGTGATTTCATGAACATTTTGTTTATCATCCTATGTGTATGAGTGTATTGTTTGTATGTGTGTGTGTCTGTGTGTGTGTATATATATATTTGTTGTCATTCTAATGTAAAATATGAACTTTCATATTTACACTAATGCTTTTATTCATAGATTTCCATCCTAGATCCGTTCAACACTCCCAATTTCCTCTTATAAATGACCATGCCGGAGAGACGTGTATATTGTATACTGCATATCAAAATACTAAACAGAAGCTAATGGGAGTTAACTCAAATGATAGAATCCATCTGCATATTTTTAAAAATCTTGAGTTCATTTCCTACTAAGTCTCCTCTTCATGAACTTGAACTTTAAAAAATCAAGAAAAATAATTTTAATGAGAAGGTAATCGGGGCAGCATACGTATTCAAATTTGTATCTTGTGAGTGAAAGAGTAGCACTTTCATACATATTTATATAAGAACACTACAAAATTGTGCAGATTAAGTATGGACTAAGCTCACAAGTCACATTATGAAATTGTCAAAAAAGAAATTAAGAGAAGATGAAGACAAGAGGCCTAAATGTATTTTAGAGAACGAATGTGATTTTATATAACATCTTTTTAATTATAGAAATAATGATACTTAAAATAACTTTTAGAAAGAAAGAAAATATAACTACTTACAAGTAGTTTGCTGCAGTAGTTAGCGTACCGCGATTTCTAAAAATATAGACAAAATTTGAATCATAAAATCACAACTTGGGAAGGGCTTTAACCCCTCCACTCCTCTAATACCGCATCCTTAATTTTAGTGGGCCTCACTTGAATTAATAAAAAAAAAAAGAGAAAGTCAAAGAAAAAAAAAAGAAGAAACCAAGTGTTTAAAGCAAAATAGAGCTTTCGGAGGAAGCATAGTGCTTCGTGCAAGAGAAGGTATTCTCCTTCTTGCTTTGGGAGATTGTCTCCTCCATCCAAGCCACATCTTCCTCATTTGTCCTCCATTTTACCATCATCCACTTGCATTTGAGGTTAAAGTGAGTTCCTAGGCTTGGATTCTTATTTATTTTGTATCATTTAGCCATGAAATCCCCTAATACTTGAAGTCTTGCCAAGATATAATGGGTATTCTTGAGGTTTTGTGGAGTAAACTAAGAGATTAAGAGTGTGGGGCTCTTATAAACTTTGTGAGTAAGTCAAATCTTAGTTTTATCTTCAAATTTCTTGTGATTCTTAAAAACTCTAAAGCAACAATTTGGAGATTTTATGTACTCATTTCCTCATATCTATTCTTGTTCAGAATAATTTTTCTAAAGCTTCTATATTTTAAAAATTGAAAACCTAGTCAGTGACCTTCAGTTTTGAGATTTTGGCTTTAAGTGGAAGGAGTGAAAAGTTTCTAGAGGTGATTCTTACTATGTGTCAATAATTGTTTAGTTTATTTGAATTTATTAAAATATTTTGTTGGTGCTAGATTCTTTGAAGACCACCCCATTTTCATCCGTTTGAGTCTATGTGACCATTTTGAACATATTTGTGTCTAAACTCCTAGTTTGTAAGTAGATAATTTACACTATAGTGTATTTAATATATATATATATATATATATATTGCCATGATTTATCTCATTCCAATATTATACTAAGTTAAGTTTTGATGACTATTTGATATTGAAAATGCTGTTACAAGAATATTTGTTACTTGATTATTTATTTAGAAATTGTCAAATTTTATCTTTGAGAAAACAGGATTGTCTTTTTTTTTTTAATGTTATTGAGGATCTTGGTGGAAATATGAAAGTACTTGGAGGTGAATTTCATGTTGGTAGTTATGACTTTGTACATTAAATTACTAATTTTATAACAACATTGTTATGCTCTTAAGCCAAGTATATATTGATCTTACCAGTAAATTGAAGTTGTTATCGATCAAAAGTTCAGTAGAAAGATTTGAATTCTGAGTTTCAGAAAGTGATTGTATATGACTAAGAATTGAGAAATGATAATATTTGATTTTATTCCATCAGAAATGATTTTTAGTGTTCATTGTAGGTTTCGTGTTAAAATATCATTTGTCGTTAGCGAAGAGATATAATGACCTATGTGTACATAGTAGATTCAGATATATTTATTTGGCTATTGGGAGAGCAGACCCTTAACCCCTCTTTATATTTGTAGAGTGAGCGGACCTTAGCTATAAGATTTGTGTCGGGTTAGGCGAGACCACTATCTTGAAATGATATTGGTTTGCCTATTGGGTGAGCGGATTCATAGTCCTTTGACATGGTTTTAGGGTAAACGGACCTCAACAATGAACTTGTGTCCAGTGAGGCAAGGTCCTTAACTTATGATAACTATATTATTTGGATTGTTAGGTTGAGATGACTCCCCACTTATCTTATAATTCTTTCATAAACTCACATGGTTGATTTTGTTTTTAGAAATTTTATGAGTATATATAGTTTGGCAAAAGATAGGAGTATTATATTACTATTATGAATTTTATTTTATTAAAGTAATATTTTTCTTTAATTACATTTAAGTTTAAAGATGTGTCATTGTATTTGTTTTTCTCTTTGTATATCTAATATGTTTATTATACTTTCACTGAGTTTTTGTGACTCATTCTTTTTATTATTTTTTCATTCAGATTAATAGGTGGTTGAGTAGCTAATTCCTGGGATTTAAAATCTTCCTCCTATGTGGAATTTTCCTGTGGTAGGCCTCCATGTTGGTGGCTTAAATGTCTGATTTCAGTATTTCACAGCTATAGGAATAGAGTTGTGTAATCTTTGACCTTATTCATAGTGATATAATCTTTTTATAGTTTGTTTGGTAACTAGTTGAAACTAGATATATGTCTATATAATTATTAATCTGTCTAATGATATATTAAAATTATTAAAATATTTTATAAGTTATATTAAATTTTAAATTAGTCAATTTTTATGAATGATTAGCTTACCAAACTAGGTGGATGGTTAGTTTAGCGTCTGCACCGGTCATTAGGGAGGGCAACACATCCCTAAATTTGGGAATCCCCGTTGGGAATTGCCCCATTCAGGGTCCAAAATTGGGCAGGGACAAGGGTCAAAATCCCCCTGAGCCGAATTCGGGCACGAGGACAGGGATCATAATCCTTGGCCTGCGGGGTCCTCGTCCCTGTCAAATTACATATATATCCTTAATGATATATACATAGTCAAATTACATGTATATCCTTAATGATGTATACATATATGATATATTTTAGTCACATTTGTCCTCTTAGTAATTTCTCATTCTATTGATATTTATATTAATTTAAAATAAAAAAACTAAAAAAGCTCATTACCCACAGAGCGATACCCTAACCTATCGAGATCTCATTTCTGCCCTCTCCCCCCGCATCGTGTTCTCCTAGAGCCCCATTGGCCGCCGCTTCTCATCCCTATTCATGCTCTGTTCATTTCACTAATGTCTGCGTGTTCCGTTCCTCCTAGAACCCCCACCTGCCGCCGCATCTTCTCGTGCTCCGTTCGTGCTCCATTTGTGCCACCGACGTCAATTGTTCTTTATCTCTATATTTTTGCATTTCTATGTGGCCATTATCTCCGTGTTTCTGCATTTGGGTGTTTTTCATTTTGAGCCAAATTGCAGACGGTTGTTCAAATTCAAGTAGTATTGGCCTTCTTAGGGGAGACCCGGTCATTGCAACTTGCAAGTCTACTCTTCTGCCTTGAAGATTGCCCAGAAGATTGGCTACAAAAGTGGATTCACAAAAGGAATGGGATTGCGAGCAACTTTGTTGTTTTCTACTGTTATGCGCTTTTGCTATGGTACGGAAGGTATCTGGTCAAGCACCACTACACCAATGAAGGGGATCTGCGTCTATGAGGGAGAGGGAGAGGGAGAGTGCTCGTGACCCACTGCCCTGCCATTGCCATTCATGCTTTTGTGTGGAGCTTCTGTTCTTTTTTTTCTTAAACATTTTGGGGGTCCCCGCAAGGATTTGTGGAGACGTGGGGACGGGGACAAGGTGAAAAAACTCTCCATGGCGGGAATCGGGGGGATGGGATGGGGGTGAAAGTTGATGGCGGGGACGGAGAGCGGGGAGGCACACCCTACCCCGGCCTTGCGCGGGTGCCATCCTACCAGTCATGGCTTGAGGTTGGATTGTGACAACTTCCAGTTTAAAGAAGTGAGAATTTCTTCCCACTATTTCTTATCAAAAACAACAAAAAATAATATAACTAATATGTAAAATTGCATGTGAATTTATGAAATATATACATTATGTATTATATAGTATATGTTGTTTAGGAATATTTATCTTGTAAGAAGAAATGTCTATAAGGTTTGTCATTTATTTATTTTAATTATAATTCAGCTTATTTGTTTCAGATTATAAGCAACGCCAAAGGGCATTGCATATTTTTTAATGTACTTTATAGAAAGCAAAATAAGGCTTGATATATTTTAAGTTTTGTCATTTATTTATTTTAATTATAAAAAGGTTTCCATCAATTAAGAAAAGAAAAAGTCAAAGAGAATCAAAATAGGATTAAGAAAAATAAGCTGAACCAATTCAACTATGAAAGCCGCAAGCTATTCAAACGGGTCTACAAATTCAGCATCAATTCATCAGTTTTTACATCAATTTTTGAACTTCTAAGTTTAGAGATTTGATCAAACCGGTGGTTTGGTTTTCAAAATTATGGTAGAGAATGTAAGTATATATTTGGGGCAGGATTTGTACCTGCAGAAGCCCGATTAAAGTTGCAAAAGGTACACAGAAAGTAGTGTCAGCATGTTTGGCGAATTTAACATAGAATTGATATTGAATTCTGAACGTGATTTTTAATACGCAATTGGAGAATTCACATTTTATGGTTTATGCAGTGAAAAAAAATTCAGTTGAGTGTATATTGATAGAAATATCCTTATAATTTAATATTATATTATTATTCTTATTTAAAAGTGATATTCTTTTAACAATTATACATCTAAAAGTAATTTTCGTTAATATTATCTATACAATATATATTTTTATAATTTCACGTTTTAAATAAAGATTTTCAAACATAAATTATTTTATCTAAATCTACTTGAGATTAAAATTAAATTTATAAAATTAAACTCTGTAAAATATAATTCAAACACATATTAAATTACTCGTAAAAACATTCATTGATATAAAATTAATTTTAATGTATATATGTCAATGAACTTCACACACACAAAATGGGAGTGAAAATTATGGATGAATTTTATATAAAATTTTATACACAAAATTCATCTATAAATTTTTTAATTCTATTTTTACTCTCGTACTAAATATATAGTAAGTGTTAAATAATTTTTCAACTAACAATTCAATTCGGCTTCAAGTTGCATCAAGAGATTGCACTTATTATAGGAGCTAAAGACCGTGATGTTAAGGCCCAAAAATCATTAGGGAGATGTTGACCAAATGAAGTCAATAATTTCTTCGGTATTCGAACCTTAGCCTTATTCTCATACTACATGTTGAATGAAGCATTTTTTTGGTGTTTTATTTGGATAATAAATTGAGTAAAATTTCAGAAAATGAACGAAGATAATCTATGTGAAACAATATTCTTGGTATAGATACAAGTTATTGGTTTCTATCTAAAACTTATAACAGTGCCAGAATTGAAGTTAGTTTAATGGTACGTCATCATCAATGAATAACATTCTAGGACATATATATGGTTGTTGATTCATTTAAATGAAAATGACCCAAAAAGATTGAGAAAACATGAATGATTACAAGACATAATAAGATTAAAGTTGCTTTCTCCATCAGAAAATAAAACTTAAAAAAAAAATTCAATGTTAGCCTGCTTATGTAGGATTTCTGTTCTAGACGGATTCTGCCTGCCGTATATGCAACTTCAGTATCCCTTTGCTGCCTAAGATGTTTTATGCACAGCACAGGTTGGACAATATGGATATGTCCTGGTCCTTTGTCTCTTTGCAATCACCATAATTAATATGTTATTTTCTATGCCTTGGATAAATTACTATTAACTTAAAAAGGAATTAAACAAACACAAAAATCTTACAGATATTGCCATTTCCATTTACCAGTGCTAGACAGCTTATTTCATAATATGATGCCTCCTTCATTTTTATCTCCATTTATTTATGTTGTGTATGTAACCATATATCATATCATCAATTTTTAATTTTTTGTTTTTAATCATAATATTTTCATAGACATTATTAAGAGATTAACTTTTTAAATCAGAGTTCAAATCCTCATTTTTCATTTAATTAAGAGTAGAGGCAGCAAGTATTATTAAGCCAACACTCTTAAAATTAAATTCCAACACATAAACCACCGATTTGATCAAATCTCCAAACTTAGAAGTTCAAAAATCGATGTAAAAACAGATGAATCGTTGCTGAATTGGTAGACCTGTTTGAATAGCTTACGGTTTTCATAGTTGAATTGGTTCAGCTTTTTTTTTTTTAATCCTATTTTGATTCTCTTTGACTTATTCTTTTCTTAAATGATGGAAACCTTTTTATAATTAAATATAAATAAATGACAAAACTTAAATGTGTCAAGCCTTATTTTGCTTTTTTTTTTTTAAGAAATACGGGGCAGACGCCCACAAAAAAAAGAAAACTAAGGAACAATAAGTCTAGGAGTAACAACTCCCCTTACATCATGAATCAAAATAGAACTAACAAAAGGCCCTCCAAGACACCTCAAGTTTCAGCTGTTAAAACATCAGAATCACCCAACTTTCTGGAAAAACCACCTATCCAGTTGCCAGAACTATCTCTTAACACACCACCACATCCTGCCATGCAAGCCAGATTAGAGGATGAACAAGCACCATCTGAAAGTACATTAAAAAATGTGCAATGGCCTTTGGCGTTACTTACAATCTGAAACAAATTAGCAGAATTATAATTAAAATAAATAAATGACAAAACTTAAATGTCAAGCCTTGTAGACATTTCTTCTTACAAGATAAATATTCCTAAACAACATATACTATATATACTGTATATATTTCATAAATTCACAATTTTATATGTTAGTTATATTCTTTTTCTTGTTTTTGATAGGAAAAGAGTAGGAAGAAATTCTTACTCCTTCGGGTTAGGAGCGTAAAAGTTAAAGCCCTCCCAAAGTAATGTTTCAAGGACTTAAAATTTGTTTATACTCCTGGAATCGCTATGCGCTAATTATTATGATCAATTACTTGCAAATAGTTTTTTTTTTTCCTTTCTAAAAATTATTCTAACTATCATTATTTCGATAATTAAAAAGACGTTATATAAATCATATTCGTTCTCTAAATACATATAGGTCTCTTGTCTTTATCTTAATTTCTTTTTTGACAAATTCATAATGTAGCTCGTGAGCTTACTCCATACTTAATTTGCACAATTTTGTATGCTGCGCTGATTACCTTTAATATTATTTTTCTTGATTTTTTAAAGTTCAAGTTCTTGAAGAGGGACCTAACAAGAATGGAACCCAAAATTTTTAGAATTAAGCAAATCGAAGCTACCATTTGAGCCAACCCTCATTGGCTTCGGTTGAGTATTTTGATATGTAGTATACAATATACACGTCTCTTGGGCATGGTCACTTATAAGAGGAAATTTGGGGTGTTGAACTGTTCTAGGATGGAAATCTATGAGTAAAAGCATTAGTGTAAATATGAAAGTTCATATTTTACAGTAGAATGACAACATATATATACGATACAGTACGCTCATACACATAGGATGATAAACAGAAAGTTCACGAAATCACTTACAACGATACAGTATACACTCATACACATATATGAACTTCTAAAATATATCAAGCATCTGACCATGTAATGTCCAGGCCACCCCATTCATCTTCGGGCACACCCAAGGCTTTCCACACAGCCTTGGAGGCATCAACAATGTTGTTGGGGCAGGGAGGTTGGTAATCATGTTCTGCATCACATCCCGCGGTTGAGTCACATTCATCAACCACCATGGCCACCACGCTTCTGCCATTGGCGATGATGGTGATGTTATGGAGGCACCTGCTCCTGTCGTTGAACCATCCGGTGGAGAGTGCCACGACGGGTGTGTTATCAGAGTGGTAGTGGTTGTCACATTCCGAAGGGCCACCACCATCTCCACCCTTCTGGAAACTGTTGAGTGTGAGATATGCCTTGGTGTGAGTAGACACCGGTGGCGAACATTCGTAGGTTGTGTACATTTTGCCTTGTACACAGCAATCAGAATAATTCTCTTGGTTGCACTGTCCTGGAGGGGCCTTCTTTCCCCTGATTCTGCCACTTGGGCGGCACTTTTGAGCCTCAGAATGCAGACAACTTGTTAAGATGATGGTGACCAATAAAAGAAATGATGCTTTTGAGCAAAAACTCTTCATTCTGTCTGTCTATGCAACTCTCTGTTTAATTTCTCCTCTTTGTTGCTGCTCTTCTGAGTGTTTGATGCATGGATGGAGATTTTAATGGGTATATATAGAGGTCTCCTCTCTCCTGGTCAAGCAAATATTTTTGGCTATGAAATAACAAGCATGGCCACCACAGAAATAAACGTTTGTTTTGAGGTCAAGCAATGAGTTTTGCACTGCCGTGTTTAGCAGAAATGACAACTACGGCATTAGTAGTTGATTTTTTAAGGCTTTCATGCCTTTAAACGGTTGTGGAAAGTGGGTAACTTAGGAACTAGGTACTTGTTCAATTAATTAAGACATACACTATCAATGTCAAAGGCAATGTCTATGTCCTCTCAAATTCCAATTCCAACTATGCAGAGTTTATGTTGGATTTTGAACACAAACTCGTGCTTGTTATAATAATTAATAAGTCAAACTCATGCTGCTGCTACATGTTAGCCTCAAGTAATGACGAAACTTCAGTCTGCGTTGCAGTGCAGCGCAGCCAGTTTTCTTTTGATTGATTAGTGCTCTGTCAACATGCAATACTGTGCTGAACTGTCGGAACTTATATGCGAATTGAAGAAATTTTGAAATTGTAATCATAGTACCGATTTTATTCTAATAATAAAATTTGGTACACTTGTATATGTTTGGCTATGAAATAACAAGTATATCCACCACATAAATAAAGGTTCGTTTTTGGGTCAGCCAATGAATTCTACACTGCCGTGTTTTTGCCGAAATGACATCTACACCATCTAGCAAAAGAAGCATAGACATTTTAAAATAGTTGTCATACTTACGTTAGACGGGTATACATGTTAAATACTCCCTGGACATTTAAGATATTCTAATCTTTAATTATCATGATTTTTTTATATTATTTTTTTAAATTTGTGCTAATATAAGTATGATATAGTAAAAATTAAATAAATGATTATCTTTTATTATACTTATAATAATAAATGCTAGGTTTTTTTTAAGATTTGAATTACGAATGACTATGTAATAACATTATATTTTTAAATATAATATTTGTGTTAGGATTTATGTTTTTGTATTATAAATATCTTTAAGATTTATATTTTTATATTAATTTTAAATTTTGTATTATAACTATGTCGTATCTTATAATTTTTAAAATCTACTACATACTCGTGTCTATGTCGTATTATATTTGTGTTGTGTCCATGCATCATAGCCATTTAGTAGTTTGATTTTTTAAGGATTTCATACACAGCATGTACAGTTGATCCTTTACGTTGTACACAGCAAGAATAAATTATGGAGCCAAAAATGAAGGAGTACATCATATATATCCTCTAAGAGAACTTTGCCCGTTTATGCAACAAGCTGCCTGGCACTCGTAAATGGAAATGATAATATTTCTAAGGATTTATTTAGAATAAATTGCTCTAACTTTCATTTTATTTACCTGTTTACTACAAACCCCATTTATTTTTTAAACCTTTAAGTATTTTTAAAAATCTCAACATATCTTCTTGTTAAGTACTTATATAGACATCTCTTATATTTTAAAAATATATTATCTCTTAAGAAAAGAAGTCTGTGCAGGTTTTAGAAATAGAAAGATTTTATGAAAAAATAAATAAATAAAGGGGTTGGTTTTGTTTATTCATTTAGTTTTTGTTTGATGCCCTTTTAAGTTAACAGTAAATACCAATAAGGATTAATAAATAACGTTTTGGTGATCACAATGAGACAAAAGACCAGTAGCTCTCTAACCGTGAAAATATTGGGCAGCAAAAGACCAGTATTGCTGTCTAGCCGTGTTTGTTGCTTGTTTTTCTGATGGAGATAGCAACTTTGCTCCTATCTTGTAATCATTTTTGTTTTCTCAAGCTTTTCAGGTCATTTTAAAATGAATCAGCGACCTTGTCCGAGAATGTTATTCATTACGTAAGGTTATGTTTAGACAAAAGAACTTGGAGTGAAAGGAGAAGAAAAAGAAGGGAAATTTTTCATTTTAAGTAAATATTCTCCTTATTTGAAATTTTTTTAAAGTGAGATCAATAAAATGAAAGACTATCATGTAACTTTTGATCATCTCATTATTAATTTTATAAACATTTTATAATTCTCTTAATTCAAAAAGAAAAAATCACTCCTCTCCTCCGTTTCCCTCCAAACTTTTCCATCCAAATTATACCCTAAACTAACTTCTCTGGCGCTATGTTTTAAGCTCTAGAAACCAATAACTTTGTATGTATGCAATATTATTTCACAGATATTACCATTATTCACCACTAGGCATGTTGCTCAATCATTATCCAAATAAAACACCAACCAGAAATAAGCTCTTGTTCCATGCATATACACGTTCTAGTTTCTAAACACATCCACTTTTATTAAATTAGTAGAATAAAATCGATACAACGATAACAATATCAAAATTTCTTCCATTCCCATACATTTCAAGTACAGTATTGCATATTGACAGAGTCACTAATTGATTAAAAGATATATAAATGGATGGCTCGCTGAAAAAAAAAAACAAGATAAATGGTTGTGCCGTACTTGAACGCAGACTGATATTTCATAATATAGATATGAGGCTAACATGTAGCTGCCAAAAATTTCACTTGTTAATTAATTAATAACTATCATAACAAGCACAAGTTTGTGTTCAAAATCCAATACAAACTATGGTTAATTGGAATTTGATATAGTTATCAACGTTGTAAGGACATGGACATTGCCTTTGATATTGATAGTGTATATCTTCACTAATTGAAGAAATAAAATTCCAATTCCATGGAAGAGCTACAGTTAAATAAATAAAAAAAAAGCAAGATAAAGAAACATATAATGATTTCAGTTGGCTTGCTTTATGGATGAACTCGCTGTGTAGTTTTGAAGAATCATTGGCCTGCATATAGAGGATCCTCCTCAAGTCATAGTCTGCAATCTTGGTATCCCACTTGCTGCCAATTTTCAACCATTAATTAATAATTTAAGGGAATAAAAAAGTATAATTAATCTTCCTGAACATGCATGTGTTAATTATCAATGCATGATTCTTTTCTATAGAATGCTTAATTTATTAGTTCCATTCAACATTGTAATAGATGCTATTGTGTAACTTAATTTATATGATTGGTGATATAATCAACGCTCCTAATGCATGCTTGCTGAGATTTTAACTTACTATATCATAAGTAGTACTTTTCCTTGATGACTGTCAAACATGTATACAGCAATGTTCTACCAAATAACTGTGTTGTAGATAAAAATTAAACTTGTTAAACAAATAATCAAACTTGTTGTAGATAAAAATTCGTTATATAAGATTATGGAAACAAATATGTCCTGCAGATACGATGGCAAAATGGTTCATTCACTAGGTTTGGAGAAATTACACATAGTACCCTTTCTTTTTAAAAAATTACACTTCAGCTTTTTCTGTTTTTTTGGTCAACTACACTTCACCTCTTTTTTTTGTTTTTTGGGTCTAGGAGGTGGCGGATTTTGAGAAAGGGGGAGGGGAATCAATCGCCGGGTTCCGATGTATCAAAGCAACTAAATTATCACCGAGCCACAATCCTTTACTTTTTTCTTTTTTGTCAATCATTCCTTCCCCTCTTAAACCTTTGTCATCTCACATAACTGTTAAGTGGGTTATACACACTTTTCAGCCGAGTTGGCTTGGGCCAATTTTGCCAAGACGAAGAAAGTATGCGAGACCCCGATTAATTTTTCGAACTGGCAGCCTAACAAGGTTAGGTTTATTTAACACTTGCAAGTAAAATAAAAGTTAAATTATATATTTAGTCTTTAAAATTTATACTTATTTTTAATTTTAATTTTTATAATTTTTTTAAAAATAAATCTTTATAATTATAACTATTTTTAATTTAGTTTCTTCCTGTCATTTAGTGTTATGATATCATTAACTTATGCATGTATGGTGAAAAGGAGTGACAAATGGATGAATTAGATAAATTAATAATTCATTTAAAGTTTATTAAAAAAATTTAAAATCATCCGATCTATCAATCCTCGTATATATGTATTTAGATTCTTCTTAAGTTTAAATACATTCTATTATTTAATATATATATATATATATATATATATTAATTAAATTTAATAAATATTTTAGTTAATTCATTAACTATTCATTAACTAAAATTAATTCAATCTATCTAAATTCATTGAATCTATTATTATAATTAGATAAATTGAATTAGATTTAAATACAAGTGAATTTGATAGGTTATAATTTCATAGATTTAATTGCCATCCTTAGTGACAGACAAAGAGCTAATTACATCAACATTTGTTTTAACACATTTGTATAACTTAACAAGGAGGAACTACATTAAAAGCGTTTAGAATTATGAAGATTTATTTAAAAAGAAAGAAATTATAAAAACCAGAGTAAAATTGAGTGTAAAATATATAAACTAAATATATAGTTTAACCTAAAATGAACCGAATAGATGTGAATCAGACCAACACTTCTGCGCTAGCCGAGCTGACCTGATATTTGAAGGACCCACGAAAATAAACTCTAGTCTCAATATTTTTCAGGACAGGACGAATATGCCTTCTTTGTACCAATAACTTAAACACGTAATACACATGAATTAGAGCTTAATATAATAAAGCCACCCCAAGTCAACATTCACAACTCAACAATACTTGGAGAATAAGTAGAGCCGTTGGCCCGTTTAATCACAAAAAAAAAAATACTACTCAAGATTTTATAATTACGATTTGTATAAATGTGAAAATTTTTAAATTATTTCGTTTAAACCCTGAGTTAAACATGCAGAAACTATTTACTTTCCTATTTGTTTTAATAAATTTTTTTAAGTGCATAATCATATTTGTAAAATACACCATATAATCTACTTTTTAAATTCTCAAGACTCTAACATTAACATGACAATCCACCAATTTTTTTGTTATGTATTTGTCATTTAATTTAAAATTTAAATAATATTAAAATTATATAATATATTTATTTCTTTAATTTAGACTTTAAATAATATTTAAATTATGTTATATATTTATAATTATAATTTAAATAATATTTAAATTATGTATTTAATTTTACAAATTCTTTTAATAATTAAGTGAATTTAAAAGTTTTTAACATTTTGATAAATAAAACATGAAAATTAATAAAAAAACATGTGGCTTGAGTTCAAACGGGGAAAGCTAATTTTTTTTCAACCCTAAGTAATTGTAGTCCAATCCGTTTAACTTATAGCCTATCATAAGTGGACTTAAACAGACCAAGCTACAACCCTAAGAATAGGCAGCAAATATCATAATCGTGCGAACTATTGAACTAGCTCCTTATGAAACAAGACATACAGCGTCTAGAAATGATCGAGTCATTATTCTCTGAAAACATCACACAGCAAACGCTTGCTTAAATATAAAAAGAATGATTCCTGAAAAATCCACACAATAAATTAAGGACAACTTAGTAACTCAGATACAACTTACAAGAGACCAGGAAATGAGGAACGGCTACTTTGGCAAATTTAATCATGGACAAGAATAAAATATTTATCATTACTATAGTAATTTCATGGAAGATGTTACTGTAAAATTACAAACCAATTCTAGAAGGCTCGCAAGTATGCACAATTGCGAACAGTTTCACCCAGCTAGCAATCATGGGGCAAACATGTAACACTACCTGCATAGAAGTCCCATCCTCCCTGCCCCTTGTGCAGCAAATATTATATAGTAGTAAATTACATCCAAAACTATTGTTAATCAACCAGCTTTAGATGACTCGCTCACCGATTTTGGCTCGATGTTCTTCCTCAAAAATATTGACAGACTTGCACTAGCAGCACGCCCTCGTTCTAGGCAGTGAAGATAATCATCCACTTGAAGAAAATTAATCAGAAAACCAATTAGATCAAGCAGTAGATAATTAAAAAACACATTTCATCATTTCCATCCAACCACATGCTATTGAAGATACTAACTAGAGAAACTTTTTACCAGACCGTGAGACACACGTCCGGTTCCAGTTGTAAGAAACAAGATTGTCAAATGTACAGCTTTAGTGAGATATAAAATTAGAGGAAGAAACAACTGATGTAGAAAGATGCCAAAACCCATGCAGAGGTAAATAAATAGTAGGATGTACACCAAATCAAGGGAAGAGAACGATAAAGAAAGTGTGACAGATACCTGACATAGCACCATGGGTAACAGATGTGATGATTCCATGTGCCATGGGCTCACCACCCACCTCCAATGATCTCTCTGGTAGGACTGAAACAATTGCATTTGGGAAAACTAAATATGCAAATGCTTTCATTTTCTGCCATCAGATAAGAATACACTGAATTAGAGTCATGTACAAGAAGCATGGGAACAAGGACACCAATTTAAAAAATTTAGTTTATGCTGCAGGTACATAAAAATAGAAACAACTATGACCATAGTAAAAACTACCCAAATATTACCTAGGACTTTCTTCTTGAGGTCTTACTAAAATTACACATGGATCCCTTGTCTCAGAACTTACATATATCTCCCATACTCGTAATTTTGATAAGACAAATACTCTTTCTAATAACTTGCTCAGAAGATTACTGTCAGAGTGATGACATTAGCACAAGTTTACGTAACATTTATCCCAAAACAATGAACAGAAGGATAACTATGGAGGGATGCATATGCAATATGCATGTCGATTTTCCATGAGAATTTTCCGTCAAGCTGCACATAATACCTTTTGATAAATGAAATTTCTTTTGATCCATATTTCAAGCACATAGAATATTAGCTATTAATCTACAAAGTTGCTTTTGATCAAGGAAACTGTGCTCCTGCATGCACATCAATTAGACAGTAACCAACTTTGGATCTGCAACTTCTTATTTTTTTGTAACAAAAGAGGTCCAAGACATGGTGGGGAGGGTAGGCTAAATTGGAGGCTGGGATCAAGCAGTCCCCAAAGGGGCTTGGTGCCACTTGAGCTAAGGATCTTCAATTTTAATTACAGCATGTGAATTTCAATAACATACATCTCCCACGCTTTAATGCCATGTTTGTCCAATGTAACAACAATTCTCCTCCCCTCCAAGTCATTTGGGAATGTTTTATCTGGACTAACAAGTATTGGCCCACTAACAAAACAGCAATGCAACTAGAGTGGCACAATAGTTGAACTGAACAAACCTCAACTAAGAGCACTACATACATTCACAATTGTCAACTCATATGAAGCAACCCCCTTACCTATCATTACCTGATATTGTCCCCTGGTACAAACCATATCACCTAATTTTTTTCCTGAACGTCTGGTTCATACAGAAAAATTCCTTTGCATTTCCCAGATAGAACAGGCGAATCTGGCATAAAAATATCATTTAAATTGTTTAACCAATTACAGCATCTAACTAAACATTTAGAGGTAGATACACATGTGCATGAACTTTTCTGAGGTCACTAATGTGCTGACTATTGGATGCCTAATTCGTAGTCCAACAAGAGGAGGGAGCGCAGATGTAAGTTCATGAAACCTCAATGGAGGTTAATGTAATTTACTCAAACAGAAAAAAGTAACAAAACAAAAGGAGTTAGCCTCGCTACATCAAAGAGGACCAATAACTGATATAGTAACACACACAATAACAGAAAAGGGTTAAAAAGATTAAACATTTTCAATTATTATTCACACAGTTAGAGAACTTTATCATAAGTCAACTGACATACAAATGAAATCAAAGCAGACCAGATTCAACTGACTAAATTCACTAGAGATAATGTGCAAAACAAAATAATACTTTTTAATGGACAAAAAAAAAATTTACTGACCTCCTCTTCAAGTTTATTCGGGTCCAATATAATACAGCCACTTTCTGCTACAGAACAACATATTGCAACTGTAGAGACAAGCATCAGAAAGTCATTATTCTTTAACAAAATGAAACCATAGAAGTTAATCAAAAGACAATAACCAACAAGTCTTGATTACCAGCAAGATGCTTTAGGGGAATTCCAGCATCAACAAGTGCAGCGCATGCTGCATTTATTGCACATGGAAGAAGCTACACATTAAGTCAAGCAAAAGCAACAAAAGATTGAGAAGCATATACATTAAACACTGTTCTCTTTTGGTCCCCACCCCTCCTGTAATAAACAATGAGATCAAACTGGATATGTTTATATCGAATGGAATTAATGGAAATCCATTTTGTTACTTTAGGTTGCATGGATACGGGTAGCCATACCTCTATCAGTACAGGTACAGTTATGGGGTACCAAAAAAACTTTTGAAAACTAAGGTAAAGGCATGGGAAGATATATTATAAAAAGTAAAGTAAACCCCCATTGGTCCTCTAAAAATACTAGTGCCATCACTTTGGTCCTCCAAATATTTTTGTTATCAATTTAGTCTCTGAATCTAAAAAATGTTATCATTTTGGTCCTTCAAAGATACTAATCCCAATTTAGTCCCTCAAATCGAAAAATGTCATCAATTTAATCCATCAATTATACAAAATTGTCATCAATTTAGTCCCTATCCGTACATAAAAGAACAATTTTGATGACATTTTTTAGATTCAGAGACTAAATTGATGACAAAAATATTTAGAGGACCAAAGTGATGACACTTGTATCTTTGGAGGACTAGAATGGGGGTTTACTCTGAAAAATATAAGCAATCAAGTAATTAAACCAGAATATAAATACAATTTCCTTAACATTTTCAACAAAACTACATAAAGTACATCAAGCAAGCAAAGATACCTAAAGAGGACACCAAATTAAGGTAGGTCCTCACATTTGAAGGGGAGAAGTAGCAGTGTGTTTCATTTAGTAGCAAACCAGAAAAAAAAAAAAATAGCAGCAAAACATTGCACTTTGCGTGGACCAGCTTTTACTTGAGTCATACCGGCTTATTGCAATGTATAACCAAGCTGTACCAAACATACTCAATAGCAAATTATTTAAAAAAAAATATCCAAATGTACCCAAAATGTACCAATGTGTACCAAATGCATACCCAATATGTACCAAATGGACCAGCTTTTACTTGAGTCATAGCTTGCTCTTATGATGTCAAAACAAGTAACGAAATTGCCCTTAAACTGAGACCAGAATAACAGCAGAAATCTTTCATGAGGAAATGAAGAACTATTACAGTACCATATGACTCACCGAAGATTAGTCTTTCCTCCAATTTAGAAGAGAGTATAATGAATGGACCATAACAAACTTTACAAGTTACAACACCTAAAATAGTTAAAAGAGAAGCTGTGTCCACATCAAATTCAGTGTCAGACTAAAATCCTAAGGCATACATGTAACTATGATTTGAATCATAACCTGTAAAATTGAAGACTTGCACAAATTAAAATGGAAGCTTGCAGTAAAAGTAGATAACATAACAATCTTAAAGAAACAGCTACCATATACATCATAATAGAACTACATTTTGAAATAGGATACAGCACCATCATCATGGACAACCTGCAGTAGAAAGAAAGGGTGCTCAATCCTGAAATGTAACAGTCCAGATAAATAATCAAAAAATTTTCAAAACTTAAAAATATTTATAAAACTGAAGTAGGAACAAGAACTGTCAATAGCTAAAGCTAGCATATACAAAATTTAATAAGCAAACAACAAAAACAACACTAAATATGTAAAGGAAACAAAGAAAATTAAAATAAAATTCCAATTATAACCGGGAATTGTTAACAAAAGGGAACCACAGTCTTTAAATGTCTTCAGCCATATAATTACACACTTAAGAAAAGTAAATAGCACCACACTTGTTCCAAAACTACAGTTAATACACACTAATGAGTTATCTTTTATCACATACTAACTTTAGCAACAGTGCTTTTCTATTTTCCTATTGTACATACAATAGCATTATTGCATTTTTATGCATATCTTAAGTACTGAAACACTTCACAATATATCTTCATGGAAGTAAAAGAAAACAAAAAATGTAGGACTTCTCATAGCAGCTTGCAAGCGAAGTCTAAAGATAGCCAGATCCATATGCCCTGTTGTTCTCTAAGAACAGCAAGAGTGCTGCTGTTTCTAGCTCTCTCTAAAATCACACAATCTTCACACTATAAAAATCAGGTGGGGGTGAACCCCATAAGGCACCCAACTTTTCAATTTTCATAGCATCGAGGAATCCAAATTACAAAGGTGTTTGCAGTTATTTGCAGCATGTTCTTACAATTTACTAATTGTAAAATATGTAACAATGACTAAACGTAAGTTTTGTAATATCTAGGGAGGAAAAGGATTCACGACACTTACCTGGATTATAACCGAAGTCGTGGTGTTTGGATATATTGTTCGAATGTAAATGCTCTCCAGAGTTCTCTTCAATATCATCTCATACTCCCTCTCCAGTTTTCCTATACCATGAAAAATAAAACCAACCCATTTAAAATAAATACACCAAAAGAGTGGCATTTTGAGTCAGTATGAATCATAACCACTCTATTGCCATTTCCTTCAACGAAAAAAGGTAAATAAATTATAAATTCAAGCATAAAAAAACCTTAAGCCAAATTTGTGAAACAAAATTATTAAGAAGAGAAGAGTATTCTCACCAATCTGTCCCGTCTTAGGCTTCCATATTACTTCAATGGAAGCTTTTTCTGGGTTTTCATTCTTCTTAGTTCCAGCTTTGGGTCCGTAAACTGCAGCAAGAACTTTGGTTTCTCCTACAGAACAAATAAAACAAAGCCAAAGATAAATTAAAAAAATTAAAAAAAAAAAGAAAAATAATTCTAATAAGGACCAAAAACAGACAAAGAAGAATAACCTAATTGCAGTCTAGGTTAGTTTCACAGAAATCACAGAATTTAAAGTGAATAGAAGAAAAAAGAAGAAGAAGAAGCTTTAAGGAAAAATGGATGACCTTGAGCCCAGCTGGCGGAGCCATGGGCACGATTGAGGATGCTGCGAGAGCAAGCGAGGGGCCTCAGTTGATTGGGGGAGCGGCCATCGGGTCTATCGATCTCCATCAAAGCACCCAAGCTAACCACAAAAAGAGTACACGGGTTTATGGAGGGTTTTGAACAGACAGAAAAAAAATCAAAGCTACTGAAAACCGAACCGGTGATTGAAGGTTTAATGGTTGAACGGCGTATAATTACATATATTTTTATATAATATACAATAAATAAAATAAGACATTTGTAGTTTGCATGGTAGTAACAGACATACAAGCCGAGCCACACACAGGGGCTTAAATCTACGAGGCAAACGCAGAGAGAAGCAGAGGCGGAGAGAGAGATGCAAACCCACCCACACACAGAGGAAACGACGCTGCGTGGTGGGCGGAAACTACGGCGGCAGGAGGAGGAAACGTGACCGGCGGGCAGCAGCAACGGCTAGCGGCTAGGTTAGTATAATCTGATTTGGGGCTGGATTTCTTTGGTTTTCTGCTCTGGTTTCCAGCTCTCAAAACGACGCCCTTTTGTGACATCTGACTCTTTAAAAAAATGAGTTGGCGCAAAACGCCGGCAGTAGACTAAAAAAAAATGTACCGAATTTAAGGATTTGAATCTTGCCTATACTTTGTAAGAAAAGATGATTTAGTACACACTTAATATGATAAAAAGAAATAAAATAAAATGAAATATATAAAAATTCTTAAAATTAAAGTATAAAATATTTCTTATTTTTATTTCATTTTTTTCTTTTTTTAACTATCTAAAATAAGATTCTCATTAAAAAAACAAAAATCAGCTGCTGATAATCACTTTCAAATTTCAATGACGTACATGCATGTTTAGGATAGCTTCCTTTCAGAAAAAAAATTGCTTATATTTTTAAAGTTTTCTCAATAAAATTTTAATTATAAACTATTTTGATTATAGAATAAGTTAATACAAATATACAAAAAATGTCATTGGCTGTGTAGGATGAAGGCTTGAAAGCTTATAACCTATACTCTTTTACTTTAAATGAAACTTAATATCTAGCAACTTATCACCGATGCATTATACCAAAGATGAATTTGCAATGCATTTGATTTGAGAGATGTTTTCTTCTTTAGGAATAAATGTAATCAAAACACTAGACTATAACAGCTGTCGGAAGTTTGAAAGAAGCAAATGTGGTTGCACGTAGATTTGGCCTTCAATTATATATAAATCGTTAATCCAAATGTCTATAATTATTAATTAGCTTTATGGATGTCTCATCGTGATGACACGGTAAGTATTGTCAAGAAAAAAAAAACAACTCGAGTTTATGACATTTTTTTTATAAATCCTCTTTTAATCTTTCCAAATTATAAAGCAAAATAGCATTAGCTTAGATCAATGCAATTGTCTTCGTTACGTTGCGTGGTAAATTCACTTCCACACTCTGGTGCATTTTCAACTATCATTGCAATTAACTAAACTTGGCAAATCTTCTCAAGAAAGAAAAGTTGAAAAGTTGGTCACAGACTTGCCAAGTGGGCAATCTTTGGATGAAATTTTGATATACGTTAAATCAGATTATGCTCCTTAAGAAGGTTGTTTTTCTTTTCTTCTAAAAAACCAAGAAGGAAACTCGGCAAATAAAAAAGTTGAAAATCTACTTGAGAAATTAGTTGTCCACTTCATCCCTCCTTTGAAAAAGGAAAGAAAAGAATGGAAATCCAAGCCAAGCACTATAATACCAAACTCAATAACTCACATCACATGTCACAAAAGTATCATTCTAACAGAGGCTTGAGACTGCTAAATAGTAGATGATTTGTGCTACATAACCTATCAAATTATTTCAATTTTCTTAACTGCTCTTATACTTCCAGTACAGGCATCTGATCTAATCATACAAGGCCAGTAAACAACAAAAAATCTATGTTACAGTTTTCCACAGCATGTATACATTTGTATCAGTGGTCATGACAAAATAAACAAAGACATGATGAGATGGCCCCAAGGAGTTCTACAACACACTGCCAAAAAATTGAAGCCAGATTCAAACATTGGCAGAAGGAAAGTCTTCAAAGAAAACACACAAAAAAAGGGTCCATCTACAGCATGCTATCTGTCAGAGCAGGCAACCTGCGGAAGAAATTCGTTGGTGCTGCTGGTGTCTTGCTCCGAAGCTTGGGGTGCCTCATTGCGTAAAATCCAGCTAGAAGAAACGTCATCTGGACGGGTGTCACATACAACACAATTGCAGCCCCAAGGCAGAATGTCATGAATATGGTGGTGGCACGCGGATCCCTCCAACTCAGAAGAGCATGGATCCTTTCTCCTTGAGTAGCTATATCTCCAACAACACTCTGAATCCTCCCAGCCACACTTCTTAGGCGATCATACCTAAAACGTACTATATCAGTGCTCCTTGTGGTTGGAAATGTGTCAAACTCCTCATCAAGCTCATCTGGGGTCACTGCATCTGCGTAGGAGAGTCTAGTGTTCATATGAGGAGGGTGTCTTGGGCGGAACCTCCAATTCCACACCCCTATCACGAACATGTATAGAAATATGGTTGGTAGAATAAGATCTGGGAAAGACACAAGCATCAGATAGAGAATGTGCACCAGCACTGTTGTAACAGGTTGCTTCCATGTGGAAACTTCCCCCAACCACTTTCCCACTGAAAGTAATCCTGAAAAAACTGACATCAGACGGTAGAAGTTCGCCTTGCTACGCCTCATGCTCCAGAGATGGGAGTCTGCATCAGACATGTACTCAACCACCTCCCTTCTAAGAGGGGGTTCTGCCCGAGTCAGACGAGCAGCTACAATGTTCACAGCCTGGTGTCGCAGTTTTTCCTGTTCCACAATGTTAAGGGGCTTTACATAGTGCATCTTTGGCAAATGGGGCTTAAAATACAAATACATCATGTTGGCCATTGAGGTGCATGAGAACCGTATTGCCAAGTGCACTTCACCCATCTTTTTGACACCAGAATTTTGCAGCATTAGTAACGGGTAGGAGTGTGGTGTAAACACGGCCAGTTTCCAGGGTTGAGATCCTTATTCGAACCTTACCAATCTTTGAATCCTTATTACCATTTGAACTATTGAGCTGTGCATTGTCAAACACCCCCACAGTGAGAACTGTAGCTGTATCAAAAACTTCCCAAGTGTATTGCTCATTATATTTTGGGCTTAGATTGCCAACAATGGTTCGAGTGCGCACCCATTTCTGCCCATATTTTGCCACACAGTATGTATCTGATGTGCCTCTCCCCTCCCTGGTTTTGGATGGATGAAGTCCATCAACACTTAAAATGCCCAGTTCCAAGACACCAATTGACTTCTTCCATAACTGCTTTGCTGTGGGTCGAAGATCACTACTATAATGAGTTGACTCATCAAGAACATGGTACCCACCATCAAGACAAACACTGATGTGGAGTCTGCTGAAAAACTTATCTTTCTCTTTCTTTTTCCCCTGCTCCCCTTCCATAGCAGATGACATGGATTTTTCAAGGTGATACCACCTAGTCCGGATAAATTTATCATCAGCACGCTTCTCAACTGTGCTCAAAGGTATAACAACATTCCCAATGGTCTCATCCTTGTTGGGACCAACACGATCTTCAACTGTAAGGATCAAAGGTTCGTCAAAGGGCTCAGCAGCAACAAACATCAGCTCCTGATCCCAGCGCGGGTTCATGATCCTTGATTGAACTGGTTTTGTCTTCAAAATCTGGTTACCAATCTGTACCTTGACATAGGCATCTGGGATTCGAGACTTGTCTGATGCAAGCAAGTCCTGTGCCTCAATCACTTTAACCCTTACATACCATAATCTTGGTGAATGGTAAACTTTTGATCGAATCTGGGCATAGGCAGCTGAAGAGCTTCCATTAGGAGAGATTGCATCAGAGTGCCAAGCATCAGGAAAAGCCTCATCAGCTTGTGTGCCATACCAGACAGCAAGCATCAACTCCCCATTTTTCTTCTTTTCCCCTCTCTTGTCAGCAATCCGATACCATTCAGGAGCCAATGGACTATCAGGTGGAACACGTCTAGGAACTTCATGGAGATCAAACCGTACGGTTCCAACAACGTCATCTAGGACCATATCCTTGTCCTTGACCACTACTTCAAGAAAAGTTGACTGCACATTGTCCCCTGCGAAGGCAAACACCTTGTTCCATTCAGGATTTTGGTTTTTCTCAAAGTGGTTGGTAAATCCTTTGAAGTTTCCAACCTTGACCTCCACATATGGGTCAAGGCTCCCAGTCACATCCATTGCTGGAAGGTCACGAGCTTTTACAACTCGTACAAAAAGGTACCACATGGGTTCAACAAGGTCATAGGTGCTGGCTGGCCTGTTGCCCCCCCGCACAACCCTTCCGCCAACAACTTGTCCCCCTCCAAGAAAAGGGCTTGTCTCTTTCACTGTATAATCAATTGGAGATGATGAACCTGCAAATGCATGTACAACTTTTGCAGGAGGAGGTCCAGGTTTCATCTCATGCATCCCAAAGTTTACAGTTGGCTTGGCAGCTGCCGGGGACGAAGATGGCTGTTGTTGTCCTTTATTTGATTTAGGAAGGTTATGAAATGTGTGTCTTGACTCAGTTTTCTTACTAGGAAAGTTGTTGAGGATTGAATTTGTGAATGATACCGGTGTTCGATCTTGGGTTGAGTTTTGATCTGTATTAAAGGATTCCATAGCAGGAAGAGGGTTTGAGGATCTTATAGAAGGGTCATCTGTAACAAATACCTTCAAACCAAGTTCTCCTTTTATGCGGGAAAAAAAGCCTCTCTTTTCCAGAGGGTAGTGCAAAACAACAGCATCAGAATATGGGACAAATGAGGTTCCAGTGAGACGGACCTTACCAAGGAAGACTTTGGAACTACTGCCTTTGTTATAGTGGTAGATACAGGCATCAAGAGTGAGGTCTGGTAATTTGCTTGGATCAGTGATGTTGAAGTAAAAACTCTCATTCCAAACAGGATTCAGATCTTTATCTTTAGTTGTGGTCCGAAATTTCTGACCATCAAAGTGAAGTTCCACAAAAGCACTAGATAAGCCGTCCCCATCTTTGGGGACAAGGCCATGAGCACCCACAACTTCCACACCTAGCTTGAGATTGTTCATTGCCAAGAAGTAGCTGCCAGCAAAAGTTCGATAGAGAGTTGTACCTGAAAAGGAAATAAATAAATAGGATTCAAGATTAAAATAGTATCAAATATAAGTTTCAATGACCAAAAATAGATAAATAAATCATAGTTTTTATAATATATGTTAGAGGGACAAATTAACATCCCATTTGTTTTATGTGCCACTACTAGTATGCTTAATTCTATGTGATGAAGTACTAATGATAGTTGCTTATCAAGATAGGTAACCAAGGGTCAGTTTCAAGCTCAATTATGTGTCCCAAAGGTACAGTGGAATACGTAACCTCTATGTTAACCGTCAATTAAATGAGTACAAGAATGGATATCTGCTAAAAGCTAACAATTAGTCTTATCTGCAATCTAGATCTTCCTGGCCATATCTTCTATTAAATGATATTGTTTTTTGTTTTATTTCAGAAGAAAATTTGTAAATAAAAGTAACATATCCTTAATCTAACAATATGTTATGCTTTCCTATTAATATTGAATCCGCTTGGATATACTTTTTTTTTTTAAAAAATTTTTTTTTTTAAAAAAGTGATTCAACACATTTTCAAATGTGTTTGGATACAACTTTTTAAAAAAATAAAAGTTAAAAAAAGTTAATTTATCTCTTTTTTTAGAAGTTAATGATCTCTAACTTATAAAAAAATATAGAAAGAGAAGTGATTTTTAATAAAATTTTATGACAAAAATATCATTTACCTTTATATCATTTCTTTTTCTTTTTTATAAACCTTATTTAAATAAATCTCTCTAGATAATTCTACGAATTACATTTTAAACAACACAATTTTAAGTCATTGTGCCCTAATATTCTAAATTAAATTATGACTTCAATAATTATACTACTTAGAGAAAATAAAATAGAACAATATTAGCAACATGTTGTTAAGCTTTTGGGTATATAATTAGACATATTATTATCTTATGTCTCGTTTTCCATGACGCTGTTACTATGACATACTTGAAAATCTCACCGTTTTTATTATACTAGCTCATTTAATCATATCTTATATATCATAACTCATCATGTCTTGTATTTGGATGTCTTTTCTAATAATTTTGATATAAATTAAATGCTTCTATTTTTTTTATCCAAACAAATTTTAAAATTTTATTATTATTTAAAAGTACTTCTTAAATATTGTATCCAAATACAAACTTACTTTTTCTTAAAAAAAAGATTTACTAAAATAAAATATATAAAAAAAATACTTTTTTTTAAAGTTTATCCAATCAAGTCTAAGAGAGGCAATCTAGCATCACTATAGTGAAACATATCGCTGATATCAGCTTCAAAATCTAACTATGTTTGAAGACCAATTATCTTTATAAAGGAAAAGGCAGCAGCATGCCAGATGGAGAAGTAGCTGACTATAACATTACAACATTCACCAAGTACCGAGTTCCTATCATAATGTCCATGTGAATAATTGGAAGTTCCCCAGCAAATAAATATGCTATTTAGTATTTACTCAAGACAAATATTCTCATTGTTTGATTTATTAAAGAAAGGCATGAAATGATCAAACTGATATTTATTTTATTTTCTTTCTATAACAGTAAAATTCAGAAATCTTGCTAAATGCATGAAGTCCACAAGTCTATTCCAATATATATATATAGACACACACACAACACTTATTATTCAGTTGGTTCCAATCATTGATAAAATAAGGAATGGCATGATTCACCCAGTGAAAAGGACGAAGAAAAAGGAGAGGAAAATTGTCATGGAAAGCAAGTAGTGCTTCAAGCACAAGCAATAAAGAGGAAGATTCCGAATGAATCAACCGACCAATCCCACAACTGTCTTCTACGTGACCAAAAAGCAAGACAGGAATCAAAAAGAACATTTTATATTTTCCGAAGAAATATAGAATTTGAGAACATGGATAAAAGACATGGCCTCCTTGTATATTTTGACATCCGCACAGGGGACCGCGACAACAATCTTCAGATACCATGAAGAAAAGACAAATAAGGATTCATGAACTCCCTAGTGATTATGGATTTTATTTAATTTTCTAAGCATGTGAGTTGAAGAAGCCCTCTTATTATCTAATATTTTCAAAATTCAAGGGGAAAGAAAAAGTGAAAAATACACAAACTTGTGAAGCAGAGAAGCCACTTTTCTGAAGAACCTTACCCAAATTTTCTATTAAACTTTTCCAACATATATATTAAAAAAAAGAGTAAAACCATTTTGAATCGATTCTTGAAACATTTATGAAAATCCATAACCAACTAGTCTCTCTCATGCCCAAAATCTCAATCCCAGTAGCAGGTTTTATCCAAAGTTTTAAGCTGTGAAGACTATAACATGGTGTTAACATCTATCAAACGTTAGCAAAAGCCACAGAATTCCTCTAACTAGATATAAAATAAGCAAATTCCTCAACATACCCAGAAAGAAAAACAAACCCAAAAAGGTTGAAAAGGACGAAAAAGAAGAAGAGAATCAAACGCACCTGAGCTTGGAGCTTAAAGACGTTGACTTCAAGAGCTGAAGAAGAACAAGAAGAACTAATAAAAACAAGAAGAAGGAGAAGAAGAAGGAGGCTTTCTGGGCATGGGAGATTGAGGTGGGTAACAGAGCAGAGCAGAAGATAGAGTTATAAAACAGGGAAAAGGAGCACGACCCAGGAAGAGGAAGGGAATGGAGTGGCTTTCTGGGAGGGTTCGCAGGTAGAGAGAGAAAGTCGTTGGAAACGAGTGAAATGTTACAAATTGACGTGCTAATAGAAAATGTGCAAAAAGAAGAAAATGTGGAACGCATAGGGAGAGAGAGAAAGAGACGTGCTCTGAGAATGTCCGTTTCGGTTTGTTCTGTAGTTTCCGTTTATGAAAATCTGTGGTCTCAGTGTGGATTTGTCCCCGCTCTTGAGCGCGTATCAACTCTCTCTCAACTCATGACACCTGTCCTTGTTTTATATGCCCGTTTCAATATATATATATATATATATATATAGTAACTTTTTAAATTTTTTAAAAATATTATAATAAGAAAAAATTATTCAAAAATTATTAATCACGGCGCCATATATATGTGATGGATTTGAGGTTCATCTTGAAAATTATCGTGAAGGATTTAATTTTATCATAAAAAATTATTTTAAATAATATTTTTTTAGTGAAAAATATTTAAGATGAGGAGAGATAATATTTATTTTAAAATTAAAACAAACTATTAATTTTAATAAAAATTTACAGTAAAATTATAAATCACCTATTAATGAAAAATGAAAGATTCAAAGCCAAATAATGTAATTATTTTTTAAATAATTGCTAAAGTTGTATTTAATTTTTTTTTACAAATTATCTAGTTCCAAATTTATTAAATCATTACTTATTGGCATGATCATCTTGCTTGGAATTTAAGAAAATTTGTTAAATGATAATTTCATTGTTATAACTTAGGACCATGCAATACTAAATGCAATGTGTACCATAGAAAAACAATAAATGCACTGAGTAATATCATACATGAAAGTCGGGATCAATTTTCGATTAAATTTTTTAAAAAATTAGAAATGAGGGATTTGAATAAATTGTAAAAGATTATAAATTCAAACTTAGTGTAAAAAACAATTTGAGTGTGTGTGTCATAATGGGATAATCAGATTTTTAGTTTTTCCCATAAAATCACCTTCTCGGGTTGATTTAAACAGATTTTTTTTGTTAGGTTTAACGAATTTATAAAAAAAATTTACTTTGATGAATGAAAAACAAACTATATATGTTATTCATACTTTTTTGGTACAACAACTATGTTATTCGTATAACATACGAGATAATATTAGTAATTTTAAATCTTAAATCATATTAAGCATGAACAGTTTAAATTGTATAATTTGTTTTTTTTTTTGGGTTAACTAATTTGGTTTTATTCAGATTGTGCTTCATTTGCATTTCTATCATTATTATGTATCATTAATTTGCTTCGTGACAAAAAGTTATTAAATATCATTTAAAAAAGGATATAAGTGTTTTAAATTTTTTATAAAGATATTATTATTTCTATATAGATTATTGTTATTTTGAAAAAAATTAACAATAAATTCCTAAATATAATTATATAAAAAAATTTACAATGTGCTTCCTATTAAAATCTTTCATACTTCAGTCCCTTCGGTCTTTATTTCATTAATCTACGAATTACAAGAGAACCATCGGGTGTTAAGGACCTAAGGTTGTAGAATGTGAGTACCACCTTCATCTTCTCATTGAAAAAATTAAAGTAACATTTATTCTAATTTGAAAAATTACAATAAGTTTTTCTATTTTAAATTTGTCATCAAACAAATATCTTTTTGTATTTTTTTTATTTTTAAGACACATATTTTATTACTTATACAATTTCATATGCATAAAAAAAATGTATAAAATTAAAAAAATATAATATTAAAAAACAAGAATACTAATATAAATTTTATCAAATTTTAAAAATAAGCGTGGATAATGATGATGTCACAAATATTAAATTGTATTTTGAGTTCCACAAAGGGGATTATTATACTCTCAATATAAAATTCAGTATAGAGTTAGGTAACATTTTTTTTAATCACGCTACATAGAAATTCAATGTTCTCCTCCTTGTCCCTTATAAATTAATAGTCTTGGAGTCTAATTAGAAAATTCATGCCGATTTCCTTGAAATGAACTCATTGAAATTGAATATCGAGGTTGATCTATCCCTTGTATTGAAGTAAACGAAGACTTGGACAAAAACCTTTTTCTGGTCTTCTTGTCCCTGGATCCTTAGAGATGGAGATCGAGCACTTTCAATTAGCTCATATTATATCACCTATCATGCAATGATAGAAAAATATTATTATACTCTACCGGGGAAAAAAAAAAGAAAAATATTATTGTAAACTTCATAATGAATCAAGTCACCTTAGCATATTGGTCTTTTCTTCTCTCATTTTATTTGTTTAATATGTTTCTTGAGATTACACGTTTCCTCTCGCTATCCATCACTTTTGTTTTTCTTTTTTTTTTGGAAAATTAAAGTTTAATGAAAAAAAAAAGTTATTTTATTTTAAAATTAAGATGCGTTATAAAATTTAATAAAAATTTATAATAATATTTATAAATCACTAACAAAAATTGAATTCAGGATCAATTGAATTAACCCTTATTAATATCAGAAATGTTAAATGTTACGAATGTAATTTCATCAATTCATCCACAAATTCAGGTACTCATGACAATTGTTTGTTTATATTTTTTTCATCTCCCCATGATTTCTGTCCCACTTAACTGTTTGTAGAAGTTTTCGTAAACAAAAGTTCATGTGAAATAACAGGCTCTATTGATATTTATCACTTTTACTTTTCCAACGTCTTCCGTTTCTAATATTACTGGTGGTTTTTGAATACTGAAGGCGATCACAAAAAAAAAAAAAAATATATATATATATATATATATATAAAATAGAATACAGAAGGCATTTTACAGGTGACATGTGATAAATGGTTTGTTTTTCATCACATAAACATTTGTTTCACTTACTCTATATATATGTGTGTGTGTGTCTAGATTCACTTACATACTTATACTCTTTAATAATTTATTATGGATGTTGAATTTTATGAATTTAACTGTTGGATTAAAAGTTTTTATGAAATAAATCAAGTTTATATAATTTTATATAATTTAAAAATTATTTGATACTCCATCGTATTACCTCATTTTAACGTATAATATACTTTTTAAAATATAAAAAAATAATAACTGTTAAATTACATACCTATAAGTGTATAATTTATCTCAAATTTAACATGCATGATTATCAATATAATATCACATGATTCAATAGTTGGATTCGCGTAATTTGCATTTTATGAAAAGTTATTAAATACTATAAGTGTCTAAAATTTATACTTAGTGTAAGTAGATCTCCACACGCACACGCACACGCACACGCACACGCACACACATATATATATATATATACTTTCCAAAATATCGAGAATTTTTAAGTAAAAATACAGTTTTAATAATGGATTAAGATCATTTCTTGATTGTTGAAATAAGAGAAGAATATTATGTTAGAAAGATAAAGAATCAAATAAATTTAAATATAATTAAAAAATTTATAATCCATCATAGTGGGTCCTTATATATAAAAACTTATTTTTATTTTTTTTTAATAAGATAGTCCTATAACATGAGAAAATTCTAATATTTTAATAACTATTATCTTTTATCCAAGAAAGTCATAATGTATTTTTTTATTCGCCTTGTGTTCATTTAATTTTCAATTGAAATATTTCTTCTTCCGTATTTAGTGGCATAATCTGCATATGAAAAGTTTCAAATAATGGCTTACTTTAAAGACGACAGTCTACCCAAGTCACAGTAAGAATATGTGAAGTTAAATATGGTACTCCTTTATAAAGAAGTTTGGGGAGACTAAAAAGACATGGTGGGCAACTATTTAAAAAGATTTGGAATTCATATGTGACTTCATGAATATATGACACATGAGAGAGCTAAATATAATGTATTAAAATTAATGTTATTAACATTAAATTGGATATACTTTTGATTTAAGTTTAACTAATTAAATTGAAGGTCAAATTGAATGACAATATATATATATATATATATATACATTATAGCATATATATACATTATAGCATATATCATTAATAATTAAAATATATAAAAAAGTTTTAGTCTGATGTCATAATAAGAATATTGATTAAATAAAATAATAATAAAATATAACAAAAAAAGACTAAAATAGTTTCAAAAAAGAGTTAAATAATAAATTTAAGTATTGAAAATATTTTTAATTAAGTAACTTAAGTTGTTAAGGCAACGAACTTGAAAAAAACTTTCAATTAATATATTATAGGCATAGGCCCCATAAGTCTTTCCAGATCAAAAAATAAGATCATTTAAAGTTAAAAAATTTAAAAAAAATCATAATCGATCGATTCATTAAAAACTAATTAGTTTTTCCAACTAAGTCTAGTTTTTAATTAGTTTTAACGGAGTTCAATCTGGTCTAACCACAAATTCATTTATTACTTGGACCATAATTGAAATGAATAGTGATTCGTGATTGGATCAGCTGATCCAGTCTGACTTTAATAACTATGATTAAAATCTTATGATTTAGGTCCTTTGAAGCTGATATTAGAAATTTTTTGTATACACAAACCTATATAGGCACTCAAATCAACATTTAATATGTGTAATATTTTGTGAGTCATGATGCACTCCTTTCTCAAAAAAATTTACTACACATTTTAAATATTAATGAATGTCTATATAAGCACATGTTTACCTAAGTGCAGGTGCTATATTCGAAAGAGACAAAAAGAAAACATGTAATTCTCATAATTTTAAAAATTATAAAATTAAAATTTTGTGTCTATCTCTCTCTTAAACTTCAAAAGATTCAAATACAGCTAATATTACTCTAAAATGATTGGTTATAATAAAAGTGGACTATGACCCCAAAAAATCTTACTTATAATATTAGAAGTTCGAGTCTTATTATTTGTTTTTTAAATATTAGTACATGCATGTTATGGCTGCCATTAATATGCACTACATAGGCTTCTCAGTTTGTAAGGCATATGCAGTAGATTTTCTTCTTTTCTCATAGCATTTTCGCCTTCATTTGCTCTCCAATTCTCTTAAAAGCCAGATACTTGGATATGGCTAACTATATGTCATATATTGTGCGTTCGTTATCTTCTTAATGAGTCACAAAAGTTATTAATTTGTCAAGGCAATATAAACCAAAGAATTGACTACCACTTTAGCATTACGTTGATAAGATTTTTTCTTTTCGGCCTGCTAATAAAGGCTTTTTAAAAACAAATGATAATTACCCCCTTTAAACCTTAAAAAATAAGAAATATGAGTGGCCAACTATGAAAATTGTTCTGGTCTTCCCCTAGCTGTAGGTCTGGAAAGCTTGAATCTCCATTGATGCCCCCAGGTTGACCAAGGACGATAGGGTATGTACTTGTAAAAGGCATTCTAATGACTCAGTGAATACGCGTCAGTGTGTGTAAAAAATGATAGATAAAAATTTTAGAAGATGATACTCCCTTTTGGCATAACGTTGGTATATTCATGATGGCACCACCCATCTTGTTATTAGGCCAGCCAATCTCCTGTTGACACCTGTCCCTTCGATAATTAATTAATTGATTTCTATGAACCACTGAGTTGGGTTTTTGGGTTCAACCCATGACCTAGCCTATTTCTAGTTGGGAGCACTACTGCCAGGTTGGCCTCTATCTAATTGATCTAGTTGGGATCACTTGGTTCAAACCCTAAAGCTTCTGGGCCTCTCAGTGGACCTAAGTTGGTCCAGTATGGCCAGGTTAGCACTTTCAGGATTTAGTTCTCATAAATGTAGTCTGACAATGTGAAGGTATGACCTTGAATTACGTGAAAATGAACCAAAAAACAATTCTTACTATAAAAAAAAACTACAATTTAAAATTTTAGAAGATATACTCTATGAGTTTTATATATATAACATAATAAAACTCTATGATTATATATATATATATTGTAAACAAGAAACATTTCATAAGAACTAATTGTGTTATTTATAATTAATAGAATGAGTTTTAAATTTGGTTAAAAATATGCACATTCTTTTGAAAATCATATAAATCCTGAATATAATAAATTAAATATTAACATAAATCTATTAGAGGTAATATAACATTCAATAAATTGATGAAATATTTAATATTTATTTTTCTTTATATGAAACATGAGGACCATTCATATAATGTTGCCCCCTTAAATCTTTTCCATTACAAAAAATTATGTTGCTAAATATTCTACTTATCTAAATTAATGCCCTCTCAAGGAAAGGACGAACTCTTCTAACATAGCCAAACCTTTATAGCTTATAATTCATTGCTCTTGTATTTCTTATTATTATAAGGTCAGTTTTGAATATCCTTAAAAATGATGTGACAAGTTTATGGATAAGATCCATATAAAGATTTATTTATATGAAAAACTTATTCCTAAATTTTTTCGTCCCCAACCTTAAGGTCATAACAAAAGTGACTCTAAGGAGGCATTGTACATGGGGGTGTATTGCTTGGTGACTTGACCATGGACTCAACCATATACTGCCTCCATAGACCACCCATGGGACAGGCCAGAGTTTCAGAACAAATCTCAACAGCTCCTGCAGGTATAGTTGGTTTAAATCTCAGGAGCCTTGCATATTCATTCAATAGATGATACATATAATCATACACAAACTTCATCTTTAGGTTCTCTTCAATGTAGCTAGTCCCTGCTTTGCCAATCGTTTCTGCCTGGTGAAATATACATAAAATGTACTTAGCTACAATTAAAAAAAAAGTGGTACTTATGGAATAAATAAAGAGGAAATTTTAAATTAATTAGAAAAATAATCTCTTATAAAAGGCATCAATTTTCCCTCTTTTAATTTCTTATGTTCATGAGTAATCCACTTTTCAACATGTTGCCCTTGGCTTGATTTGGCTTCTTCTCAATGCAATTTTACAGAAATTCTTACCTACACTCTATGTAAAATAATTCTCTTATACTATATTATTAATTGCGTGACCTTGTTATATGTAAGACAAATGGGTTTTTCAGATTTCACCATTGTTGCATGGGCAGTGTGTATTTTTACATGTGAATTGAATATTTTATATAAGCAAATATTTTAGATCAGTGTGATGGAGGAAGAAATAGATTTACCATGTCAGGGTGAGTATTGCCCCAGTCCACAGCAAACTTAATATCTTCGCACATATTTTGGGAGCTGATGGGCCAGTAGTGCTTCAAAGGTTCCATGCTTCTCGTAAAGAAATCATAGAATGTAGGCTCTATGAACAAGGTCATGGAATCACATGCTATTATGTACTTTTCACTCACAGACCATGTGTTCCCTTCCACATAAATCTTGTACCTTTAGATGAAATATAACACAAACAAATTCAGTAATTTGCCACATCATTGTGCTATGCTAACCAAGACTTTTCACTTCTAACTGGTAAAAGCTTTCAACAGTGTTTTTAGAAGATGGCAGCATATAGTTCACCATTAGTGTATTAAAAAAAAAGTTCACTGTTTAAATCCATGCTTATTTACCTGTGGGTACATTGATCTTCTAGTTTTGTGTTCTGGAACCCTTGTGCCACTTCCTTATCCCAGTGCTGAAAACAAACAAATTATTCTATGTATCTTGAAGGTTTCCACAAGCTCTGATAATATTACATTTCCATGTGAAATTATTTACCAGGGAATATATATGGGCATGTTGGTCTGAGGTGTTGCACTTGCTGAGCTCATACCTAAGTAAGGACACTCTTGTGTTGCCCTTCCAGAAAGCATAGGGTATCCTATCCTTCCATTTGATCCTCTTGTTGCCTTCTTGTATATTCTGCAGCATTGTCTCCCATGGTCTTATTCCAGTCTCAGCCCTAGAAATCAAAGGAAAAGAAACATATCAGAATTATATAAAGATTTCTTTTTTCCTTTTGTTTCTTTGTATTAAAAGAAGAACAAGCAAAAAATAGAATTAGTTGTCTCCAAATTATAACTTGGAGGATATCCCAAAATCTCAGTAATTAACTACACAAGCTTTACCAACCCCAGAAGGTCCAATCAGGAAAGACAATGTCAAAAGCATTTTTCTGCCCACAGTAATGGAAAACAGGTGGAGGTGACATGGCTTGTGGTCCTTGGAAAGCTTGTTTCTCCACCACAGTCATGTCACCAGCCTCAAACAATAGCTCCAAATCTGGTATCTTTCCTGGGTAGAACCTCAGAAGCTGTAAAATTCCCCATATTGTGAACACATCCCTTGTCTGGTATGATGCCCTGTACTTTTCTGCATAAACTTTTCCTTTTATAATCACAAGCCTGAAATCTGAAATGTTTTCTCCTCTCTCCACCATGTCTCTGGTGATTCCTGTACTCTTCCATGGTTTCAGATCTTCATGGATCCATTTGAAGTGCTCTGGACATGATGCAGCTGATGAGTTTGGATCTTGCTCAAATGCTGCCGGGTAATCCTTTGGGCAGGTTGCAGTCATGCTTCCATTGAAGCAGTTCAGTTGAGTTTGTTTCCTACTCAAGTTTGTAGTTGTTTTGGAAAAAGATGTGTTTTTTGCTTTGAACTGAAAGACAATATAAGTCAAAAAATTACTGAAATAAACCCATAAGATGAAAAACTGTTAACTGCATAAGAAATACTGTTATGCTTAAAAATATTGATATAAAACCCCAGAGGCTTAATTAGCTCAAATGACATAGTGTTTGGGAATTATTGAATCCTATAAGTGAATGGATTTGTTTACACTTTAGCTACCTACTCTCTCTCCACGCTAGATCTTAGACTTCTTTTATATAAAAAAAAAAAAGTATTGATATAAAAATCTAGAGTTATATATAATGATATAAAAAATAGATATGTAACTTTTTGAGTATTAAGTATATCTAACATTACCTCAATGCCTTGTAGAAAACTTCAAAACTCTTATTAATTTCTCATCCTTTCCCTTCCTAAGTAATTAGGAACTACACATTGAGATTTAGATATTTAGTTTTACTCTCTCTGAAACCCTAAATATACAACAGTCAAGAAATTTATATTTACACAAGATTATTTCATATCTTATCAATTTTATCAACCAAAATGATATTAATTTGCAACCTTTTCTAGCTGATAATTACAAATTTATGGTACGTAAACTTCCCCATGAGCTTAGTCAGTTAAAAAAATTCTATTTGCTTCAAAAATTTTGGATTAAAAGAAGAAAAAATAACAGTAATAGGAGGTTTATGTTTGGTCTAAATTGATAATACAATGGAAAGCAGGTATTTTATACTCCCTCTACCTTATCGCCTATATAATAAGTGAATTGCTAGCAGGAAAATCGAAAAAAAAAAAAACTTACAAGAGGAGTGTTTTGATTCTTATCAGTTAAATCAACTCCCGTTGATAATTTTATATTGTACATCTGTATGTGTCATATTTATGATATTTTGTTCATCAATCCATGTATAATTGGTATCATGTGCGTAGTTGGTATGGTTAATTACTAGCAATAAATAGTTTTAAATGATAAAAAAGATTAGCACTTTTGATTCTTCTGTTTTGCTTATCAGAGAGAAATCAGTTCCTACAATTAATGTTAAGTAGCAGAAAATGATCATGAGCAAGACGATAAATATGCATCTCTCACTGATATAACGAGAAAGCTAATTGAGCATCAAAGGTGAAGGCAGAAATACCCAAAACACAAATTTCGTCTTAATTACAAAAAATTTAGATTAAAAAGAAAATTTGTCTCAATTTATAATCAAGGCATATCTCCGTGTTTATAGAGAAATTTATAGATGCTTCGTTAACGAATGAATTCAAAAATTAAATATAAGTTTTGATAAAGAATAAACGAGAAGCTAACTATGTGAACTAATTCCCGTTGGCCCAAAACGCAAATTATGCATAAACATGCATACATCATTCAGAATAATTAAGCATCATATAAAGAGGATTAGAGAATGCAAAGTATTGAATCTAATTACAAAGAAGATATGAAAGAAACCTTAGTTTAAGAGAGAGGCTTACAAGATCAATCCGATTGATGAAAGTGCATGCAACAATTATAGTCAAAAGATAGACAAATACTAAAATTCTGGATGAAACCCATCTATTCGCCATGCTAAATGATTGATAAACCTTCAAGGAAGAACTGCGAACACCAAATGCGAACCGTCTTGTCATGACAATTATTACACAGTCCATATTCCACCAACCACTGAATCTGGATCTTTTTGAATAGTTTAATTAAAGATATTATGCACATAAATATTTAAAAAAGTAATTGTCTTGCTTTCCCCAACCATAAAGAATATATTATATATGGAAACTAAATTGTACCTAGAAGGAAACCATTTACTTTCTTGCTGAAATAATGCCTGTACTATTGCCTAATTTGCTAAACATTATCATGGTACTCAATCTTCCATACTAAATGCGTGTTTATCTTGGATTTTCTCACCAGCCTACACTTGCGTTTGAGCTATAAAACGTGCATTGAAAACTACAAGTTTTTGGCTAAATATATATTTTAAGCAAAATTTCCAACATACTTAATTTTCTCACTTTCAAGGATATTTTTCCTTAATGTAGTGAATCTTTAATTAAGAGGTGAAGTATAATGATTATATTTCTTTTAAATAAATTGGAAATTAATATTACAAAATCAATTTTAACGGATACAATATAAAATTAGAAATATTTTTATATAATTTTAAAAGTAATTCTAACATCTTTATAATATCTAAATAAATATTAAATTTCAAAATTAATTTTTGTACAATCAATTCTAACAAAACCTGCTCATCTTATCTGAAATGTCAGGAGTTTATATTCTTGAATTGTCACTTTGGGGAGGGCTTACCTAACCATCACCCTTGACCTAAAATTGCATGAGCAATTGCTTGCATAATTTTACTTATAGCAAAAAATTTTGACAAAACATAATATATGTGGGTGCTATGAACGGGGGTACTATAATATTTGTGCTATAACAATGTGGAATGGATGTAGTGATTGGAGATTAATGCTATGTTTTGATAGGGGATTAAAAAAAAAATGAATGAAGGGAGAAGTTTATCACAAACATATTCCTTATTTAAAAGTTTTATAAAAGAAAGAAAAAAGAAATAAAAATTTTTAAATAATCCTCCAAAACTCTCTCAAACTAATTTTTATGAATATTTTAAAATTTTTTTGATTTAAAAGATTTAAAACATCTAAATAAAAGAAGAGAAGTTTATTAATAAACCTTTCATTTTTATTCTTTTCTTTTCTTTTCATTTTCTTTAAATTCCTTTCTTGTATATTTCATGTAAATTCTCCAACATAGCCTAACATGTAGAAGTCATCGCTTGCAGCTGCTAAAAAGCTTTTTCAAAGAGAAAGTTGAAACTTGCAGAGGTAATGCTTACTGTTCTGGTTCAACAATGCCACATTGGCAAATATGTGTTTTTTGGATCCCTGCAACAAAAATGATTATTTGCAATAAATTTTGTGACAAATTCGAGGCCTTGCTGTTTTGCTTGTCACAATTTTTTTACAACAAATTTTGTGACAGATTTTTTTGTGATGAAATAGAAGGCACTGTTGGGGTTGCCCTTCCATTTGATCATCTTGTTGATTTCTTTTACATTCTGCAACAGTGTTACCCATGGTCTTATGTCGACCTAGGCCCTAGTAAGTAAAAGAAATGTATGAAAATTATGAAGTTTTCTTTTCCTTTCGTTTCATTTCATAAGCAAACAAAAAAATAAAAAAGATTGTGTCTTAAACTTCGAGATTTGAAGTTAAAATCTCACTCAAAATAGAGAAATGAAATTTATGAGAAAATAAAAAGGCTACCACCATGTACCCAAAAAAAAAAAAAGCTACCACCAGATATGCTTAGTAGATCAGAAATAAAAGATCCTAGACTAATTAAGAATCGGGGGTCAATTGCATAAAAATTTAAAATAACCAATGAATTTAATGAAGAGATCACTGATTCCACATATTGTAGAATCACGGGTCAACAATATAAAAAATTTGAAATAACAATAAATTCAAAGAGACGAAACTCTTCAGATTATGTAATAATTAAAATATTTAGTGTGTGATTGATTAACTTATTTAGTGTTGAGAAAAGCTTTGTCATTTACTGAAAAATTAATTTTTTTATAAAAATTTATCTAAACTAAGCAAGTGATATATACCAATGAATCAATACCCAAAAAAAAGTATATTTTATTTAATTACATTTAATTCTTACTTTCAAATCATCCATGTAATATAGCTGACTTATATATATGTGTGTGTTGATTATATTTTTTGAATTCCAAGCTTTTAGTACAAGAATTAACAACAATCAATAAATATTTGACAATATATTATAAATAATGATATCCTAAAACAAAGTTTGTCTCCTCTAAAGTGAAGTCCTTATTTTAGAGAATAAAGTGAGAATTTATAATAAAAAATTAATAATTAATATTATAATAAAATATATGTAAATATATAATAAATTATGAAGTTGTTAAAATTTATTTTTTTATTTTTTTTATCAATGATTAATACCTCTCATTTTACTATATAAAATTAACTCTTCATTTTAAAAGAGACAAATCTCCTAAAAAAATCACCTCTTTAAAAAAGAATTATGCTATATATAATATCTTGATTTTTTTAGAATATCAATTTTTGTGATTAATTTTAGATATTTATTAATTATTAATTTTCATATAAAATGTTTAAAATTCATAAAATCTAAATAGCAATTAGCAAATATTAAACAATTCATTAAAAATACTAATACCCTAAAAAAATGGGTATAGGGGTAATCATCTAGAAAAAACCATATAACAACTTATTTACAAAGCACGTGCATGATAGTTGATAGTGGGACCCGTCTTCAGTGCGGGAGTTATCAGTTATCCTCATTTGTGAGGACGTGTCTGTCTTCCAAACTTACCACCGTCCAGTCACAACATTTCTGTGCCTCCGACCACAACGCAAAGGAACCATCGTACCAGCAAGTTGGGAAAGAACACACAGAAGAAAAGCAGTGTCCATTTCCCATTTTTGTTTTCTTTACAAATTTCAGCAGTGATGATAATTCATAAGTTGCTGTTCCTGCTGAAAGATTTGGTCACTCTTGAAGCCCCCAAGCCTTAAATCCTAGTCCACTTCATTTTTCTTGTTTGGTTGCTGAGAAAGCTTAGGGGAAAAAAATTGTGTAGACTAAGGAAATTTGTGGAATGATGTGTGTGTGTCTATATATATATATATATATATATGATGTATGTTAAATTTGAGATAAATTAAATATTTATAACTATATAATCTAATAGTCAAATCTTTTTTATATTTCAAAAAATATATTATATATTAAAATAAAGTGGTGCGATGAAATATCAATTAATTTTTAAATTATATGAGATTTTGTAAATTTGATATACTTCATAAGAACTTTTAATTCAACAGTTAGACTAATAAAATTTAACATTTATAAAATAGTTATTAAACGGTATAAATGTTCAAAGACTTATACTTGATATAAGTGAATCTCCAACCTATATATATATATATATATATATATATATATATATATATATATATATATATATGCTGCTGAGCTCATATGAATAAAATGTGTACTTTTTTCATTTAAGACTTTGTCTTAATTTATTTTCTTGGTAAATTAAGGAATCGAGCCTTAATTAGTTATTCTACTTGTGCTTTAAAATGGATTTGAATTTGGAAATTGACGAGTCAGTTCTAGTTCGCTACTTTTCCATAGTTTTGAAAATTCCTAATTGCTTAATTAGACGAAATTGAATATGGTGTTGTTTTGGATTCTCTGGACTTGTCTTTATGAAGCTTATATGGCTGTTGGAGGAAATTTTATTTTATTATTATTAGTTTTACCGCCTCGTTTTTAGGCATCAAATAGTAGCTTGGTTTGGAAAAGATGTTGAAGCATTTCAGTTCTAACCAGATAATGTCTTTAGGGAAATGCCTAAGCTGATGGCCATGGTTGCCAGTTTCTGTCAGAAGGCATTTATGGCAAGCTTTATATTTCCAATATAATGTTCTAGAATTGTTCAAATACACTCATCAGCAAGGGAATCACTGATAGAAATTGAAGATATAGAAAACGAAAGAAAAATAGGCAATGGGAAAAGAAATGATCATGCTATACTCTAGAGTATCTGTTTAACAGAAAAGAAAGATGATTGTACACGCTAGCACTTGTGCTTTAGTACCTCTTCTTTGAACTTGTGAAAATGAAACTTAAATTGTTGTCTATAGGAAATCTTCCAGTGTGTTCCTTGTCTGTGGTCAATAAGAAGAGGGATCTAACTTTAAATCTTTTTCTCATTCAGCATCCTTCTTTTCTGCCCATTGAATGGGACGGGTGAAGTATGGGCTTGAATATAATACACTTCCTTTTTTATTTTTTATTTTTTTGTCCTTTTTTATGAGTTGTTGACATTAAGTGGTTCTGCGTGCAGGAATAAAGCAGCCTGTACACAACCAACACACAAGAATTTGAGCTGGTGAAGATGACTACCCTATCACTCATAAGTGGAAACTATGTGAGCAGAAGAGGACATGAAGATCGTACCACTGAATTGACACAACCACGTGTTGGAAAAGACTACCTTGCTAATTATTTTCTTAGAAGTTCACCCAAAAGGGCAATTTGCATTTGGCCAAAGGATTTAGGCTGTTCAGGGAAAACAAAAGACCACAGGTTTCTTGTGGTAGCAAAGATTAGATAGGGAAAGAAGCATGATTATCCATGGCCTGACAATATTGATCCAAATATCAGTAGCGGATATTTGACTTACCTGTCTCACTTTAAGCCTCTGGCTGAGAAACCAAAGCCTGTAACACTTGATTTTGAGAAGCCACTGATTGATCTAGAGAAAAAGATTATAGAGGTATATTGAGTTCTTTTGTTAGAGCGCCTTTGCATTGACAGATTATACTCTAAAAGTTATTTAAAGATCACGAAGCATTCAAAAAGGAGATGTAGTGTAGTATTTTATAATGCCAACTTTGAACTCATTTTTGGCTGAGCCAGATAATTTGAAGAATTAATTGAGGCAGCTTTTTTAAATTGCTTTCCAGATACGGTTTATAGTTCTGACAAGCAACCCTCAACCTCCCCGTACTGCTCATGTTGTTTTGTTTAATCTGTTTCTGCAGGTACCTAGAATGGCAGATGACACAGGCTTAGAGTTCAGTGATCAAATTGGTGCTTTGGAGAGCAAGTATCAACAGGTAAATGGAATGGATTTCTATTATATTATTAGATGCTTCTGTAATTTTTCTACCTAGGGGTTTGGCTTGATTTGTCTTAAGCTTCAATTTGCACTGAATACCGGAGCAATGCGGTTACTGAAAATAATTACATGACCACAACTGCAAAACAGACTTGTTATTAGTCTCTGCCATGATATACCTATGAGTAATATGATGAATTAAAATTAAGAGGACAAAGGATCATGAGATATTTTTTAAGAGTAATTTAGTTAAAGTGTAGTGCAGATATAAGTAGTGGTAAATCAAGCAGCGTAACAGATAGCTAGAACTAGAATATATGTCAGTAACTACACTCTACACGGCATTTGCTGTTTACACTTTGGTGGTAGAATGTCTTTCAAAATGACTGTCATACTCCAGTTTAATTTCCACATTGTCATAACTCCAAATTTCTTCATTTTGAGCTCAGGCTCTGAAAGATCTATACACGCACTTAACCCCTATTCAACGGCTGATGATTGCTCGACATCCCAATAGGCCAACGGTTCTTGATCATATACTTAACATCACAGAGAAGGTATTTATATTTTCACCTCCTTTCCAATTAATTGTAGACAGTTCCTCACTTCTTTTCTATTTTCTTTTTGGAATCTTTTAGTGGGTAGAGCTTCATGGAGATCGAGCAGGCTATGATGATCCAGCTATTGTGACTGGTATAGGGAGCATGGATGGAAAAATATGTTTATTGGCCATCAGAAAGGTAGGAACACAAAAGAAAACATCGCCCGCAACTTTGCAATGCCAACTCCTCATGGGTATGCTTCATTGTTATGTTGATTAAACTCTATCCCAAATGCTTATAAAGTATCTAAGTGTTGAAGCAACGGTGGTCTATGAATTTGAAGTCATTATTTTTGCTTCTTTTGAATATTTTACTTCTTGACATTTTTCTTGGGGAGGGTTAATGCCATGTACCAGTTTTCATCTTTATCTCATCACAGTTAGCTGTCATGTTATTAGCAATCTTGACAAGATATGTTATTTGCAAACAGCTATCGCAAAGCTTTGTGCATGATGAAATATGCTGATCACCATAAATTCCCAATCATTACAATTGTTGACACTCCTGGGGCCTTTGCTGATCTAAAGTCTGAGGAACTTGGTCAAGTGTGTGTGCACAATCTGTTTTTCTCTTCTGTTTAATCTTGCTAGTTGGATTATTACATATTTACTGTCTTAACATTGATTGCTCTGCTTATGCAGGGTGAAGCAATAGCCCATAATTTGAGGGCTATGTTTGGTTTTAGGGTACCCATAATAACAGTTGTAACTGGTGAAGGCGGTTCAGGTGGTGCGCTAGCCATTGCCTGTGCCAATAAACTGTTTGTGCCGGAGAATTCTGCCTTTTATGTTGCAAGGTGATTATAATGCCTTTCCCTTCCTTTTACTATTAGATCATTTTATATTCAATTGAGCCATAACTTATTGCTTCACTTTTATCTTTGAGTAAATTACACTGGCCTCCCCCAAGGTTTGTTTATGTTACACTCATCTCCCCCTCTTATTTCTGACATTACACTAACCTTCTTTATCTTTTTATTTTCTGAAACAATAGGGTAGGTAAGTGTAATCTGGATAAACCTCATGGGAGGTCAATGTAATTTACTCTTTCATTTTCACCTTTGGGCTTTCCCTTTCCAAAAATATATTAATTGAATACGTTCCTTGTGGCTGTGTTTTTCTAACCAGTCCTGAAGCTTGTGCTGCAATATTGTGGAAATCTTCCCAAGCCGCTCCTAAAGTTATCAATTATATTAACTTTTTGTGGCTGTCTGAAATGTCAGCTATTTTTGTATTAATTAAAGTTTCCTTTGGAACTTGTATAGGCAGGTGAAAATCTCAAGAACATTACAGACTCAGAATTGCTGATGGTATTATTCCTGTAAGAACATTATTCATACTTTGCTGTGTTTCCCTTTCCAGTGACCTTTATGTTTCTAGATTTGTGCAACCTTAAGGTGGCAGTGTCCAATAGCACTCTCCTTAGAGGTGCTCAATTGTCTTAGAAATCAAACTAAAAGATGCTTGTGCTTTTCAATAGGGACAAACTGATACTCCCTTATTGTTAATGCCAGATGAAGTTCATGATTGCCAATCTTTATATTTGATTTATAGCTGAACTTCCATGGCATTTGAATTGATTGTATACACTCGAAGCTTGCAAGGACATGGAAACACTAATAAGTCATAACCCTTAAAATATATTTGCTTATGAAAATACTCAAATGATATAACAAAGCAAGTTCGTGTAGTTCTGTATGGGAAATAACTACTGTAGTAGCTAACAATGCATTTGTCATACTTTTTCCGTCTATTCAGGTAAAAAATTAGTATACAGGAGAAATTAGTATACAAGAGAGACAAAGGTTTAGTAGAGTGAAATAAGAATGTCCGGTTACAAGTAACAAGGACATATTAAAGTCAGGTACATATGGATATAGCCTCAATAATGGGAACAAACTTATAACTTTATAAGCACTAAACAGGATTGTTTTGAGAAAGAAAATAATAGTTAGGGGATGATACAGTGGAATATAAATAGTAATGTAATGTCATAGCTTCATTTATTTAATATAAAATTAATGGTTAGAGTGAATAAATGAAGTTCTATATATTGCCAGTAATTAATCATATACCATCTGTCCATGTTGCATACTCTAATCAAGTCAAATACAGATATATGCTTGTGACACTTAAAAACCACTTGATTGAATCTATTAGCTTACTAAGATCTTGCATGAAATTTATGCATCTTCCTCTCAAATATTCTTTTTTTTATTTAACTGCTTCTTGGGTGCCAGAGAGTGGTCATGTTTTCAGGGCCATTCTTGCTTGCATTATGCAGAATATTTAACTTAAGAGCAATGACTGTATTTTCCAGTAGCAAAAAAAATTTCGAGGGGTTTAAGACTTCAATTCTTAAGTCAGTGTTTGTTTCAGTGGTGTTCAGCTCTTTCACCTTTTGGTTCTTATTTTCCTTAGTCGACTTCTTGGATTGTATGACTTTCAAGGTTTAGTTTCTCTTTGTTGCTACGATGATCGAACGTCATATGGGTAGGATCCCCATGTCAACTCTTCATGCATTATAAATTACCAAAAGAAATAAAAAAAATAAATTGAAGGAACAAGTTCTTCTAGATCTTTTCTGGTATGGTTTGTTAGCTTTGAGAACTCTGTCTGCATTTCACTATCATAACTTTTGGTGTTTTTAGATATTGTGTGCTGATGTTACTATTATGATCTACATATAGGAGCCACTAGGTGGTGCACATGCTGATCCTACATGGACTTCACAGCAAATTAAGCTTGCAATCACTCAGGCCATGGGGGTAAGCACTGGTTATGTATATATGCACAAATTTACTTATTTATAAAACTTCATCTTTGAAATCACGCGATTGTATTTTCCTCTGATAAAACTATCATTTAACCTTTTTACTGTCCTTTTATTATTCTTTTACAAGATATGTTTCTGCATGCATAATTTTTCACTTAAAAAAAAAGTAGTGACATTAAGCTATTTCACCCAAATGTATACCAAGAAGGAATTCCAAGGATGTCTCTTAGAGCTCTATGTATTGTAGCTCCTTTTTGTTTTTCCTCTTTCCAGTTATCTTTTGGCAGGAAATTCCACCCCTTTTTTCTTAAAATTTTAATATATATTATCTACTTTTTCTATCCAAAGAGAAGAAAGGGACTAGCATAGCAAAAAAAAAAAAAACCTTCTATTGTTCAAATACTACTAAAACAAGGGTAGAGTTATGAATTTTAGTAAGTTTGCTTTCAGAGGATATGATATTTGACATCAAAAATAGTGTAGGAGCTGGGAAAATGATGAGACTCTATGGCATTACACTAGAGAGGAGAGAGAAAAGGGGAAAAATAAGCCTATTTAGGCTCCACATGAACAAGGCAGAAGCCAAGAGAATTTAGACCTGGAACAATACTTCTTTTATGGCAACTAAGGTCTTCATCGGAAGAGATAAAGCAAGGGATCACTTGTTTCACTGCATTAAGAAGAGTCTTTTAGACTAAATTATGAAAGCCTGGTTATTCTAATGATGAGAAATGGCAGGATGACAGCCTTAGTTCAAGTAGACCAGTTGGGAAACGTGGTTAGGCATTGGGAGTGAGGCATGATTCACTTGAGCTAGCAGCAACTTGTCCCAGAAGCTTAAGCTCATGAGTCTAGTAGGGCCCATCCAAGTATATATACCACATCTCCTCTCCTTTTTCTTATCCAATATGAGACTTCTATCTTCCACTTTGCCTTGCACCCACTCACATGGTTGAACAAGCAAGAAGGACTAGCTTTGTGGTAGTAGTTGTTCTTGAGATGCCATTGACTTAGCAGTTTATGTGTGTGGTAGTTTTAATTACTCAACTCTGTTCATTCCTCCTTTTCCCTCACTTCCATTTTTTTGTTCTTTTTCTTGTGGTGTGTGTGAGAGGGGAGGGGTTTCTTTGGCTCTCTCTCTATCAACTCCCTAGTCATCGACCACTTATAGAAACACTGGAAATTACACAGGAGCTGACAAAAATGGATACAGAAGAGGTGCTACGCCATCGAAAGCTCAAGTTCCGGTCAATTGGAGGCTTCCCAGAAGGCATACCTGTGGAACCAGAGAGGAAACGTAGCATGAAGCCATCTGATGTCAACACATCCAAGATCACTGATATAGAGTCAGAGCTCCGAAGTCTCAAGAAGAAAATTTTAGAAGCAAAGGGACCATCTGATCCTATCTCAAAGGAAGCAATTCAAAAGCTTGTGCAAGAAGTAGACCAGGAGATTACCAAAGCATTCATTTCAATGGGGTTAGAAGAGAAAATTCAGTCTGTGAAGATGGAATTATCTAAAGCCTCAAATCAACCCCTTAATCCTAACTTAAAGGAAAAGGTTGATAAAATAATGCAAGAAATCAAGATCAAGATGTCACAGCCAGGGGCCTATCTTGGATTGAAGCAGAAGCTTCAGAAGCTAGAAACTGTCAACAGGTTCATTGAGATGAAATTCAAACAAGAAAAATTAAGAGCAGAACTCAATCAGAAACTTTCAGATAATCTCAAAGCAAAGATAGCAAACCTGAAGCATTCTCAGGAAAAGCTGTCAAATGGGGAATCCCCAGATAAGGAACTGAGAGAGAAAGCAGAAGAGTCAAGTAAGAGTTGGAAGAGGTCTTGAAATCATCTAACTTGGAGGTTGTTGGAGTGATGAAGAGAAGTGTGGTTGGTCCTCCACCACCAGATATAAGACAGAAAATAGTAGACTTGAACAAGGAGATCATTCATGAAATTGATAGAATGGTAGATGCACAAGGTCTTAAGGGCCAAATTAAGGAATTGGAGAATGAGATAGCTCAAGGCTCAAATTCTAAGAATGTGGACAAGATGGAAGCCGGTATCAAAGAGCGTATTCTTACTGCATTGGATGTCACAGCACTGAAGGAAAAGATTGAGAGAGTGAGGGTGGAGTTGGAATCCTCATCCGGAGCAGTTTCTGAAAGCAAGATTGGCGTGGAAAATGGTAGATTCTAAAGCAGGCTCTTTGAGTATTGCCAACTACATTATTATTTATTAACTATGACTGGTTATGTTTATTCATGTAAATTAGTATATCAGCAACAAAGTTTTAGCTTCAAAACCAGAAAGGAAGAAGAAATGATAAAAATTTATGAGATGGGCATCGCATGCACACAAAACCAATGGCAAGAAAATTATGGCAGAAATTAAGAAACAACCAAAAAATATTTGAGATCGAAACTAAAAAAATTGTACACTGATATTTGACCATTTATTTCATTGGCAAAGAAGAGTTTTGCTATATCCTTTCGGAGGATACAGAATTATTTAATGCTAAGGATTAAGGAATAAGGATCTACCAAATTTCCCCATAAAAAGGCATCGGAATCAGCTAAAGTTGTTCTGTGTTTTTCCAAGTTTATTGTATCTAGTAGCATTTACAGTGTCCACATACTTGAATAAATTATTTTACTGCTCTCAGTTTTTATACTTACGAAATTTCAGTTAATTTCCAAAGGAAAAATTGATAATATTTTTAATAGAATATAATTTGAGTAAATACTCATTTTAGTTTCTCAATATATGTGTGACATCAATTTAATTCTCTAAAAAAAAAAGTTGACATTAATTTAATTCGTCAATTATAAAAAGTGACATTAATTTATTTTTTTAATAATAAAAATTACATTAATTTAATTCTTTAATTAAAAACTTTATTAATGGTGTTATCACAACTTGTAATATAAAAATTATTTTAATGTCAATTTCGCTGAGAATGGCCATGATAAAACTTTGAGGTTTTCATGTTTTTTTAAAAAAAATGGAGTGAAAAGGTGTATATTTATGTTAATCAATAAATTATTTTAATCTGTTCATTTTATGGCTAATCAAGTAGGAATGGATTTTGATTAAAATAATAAAGTTAAGAATTAATTTTTATTGACTAATTAGTAGACATTAAATGAAAATTATTAATTTTTTTTTTCATAATAATCAATTCTATACTGTAAGGATCTCTCTTACCAATAGAATTCAGTGGGCTTTTTATAAGTTTCTATAATCTATATTTTAAGCATAGACTCAAAATCATGGCCAAAAAAAAACAAAGTACAGACTCAAAATTCAACATTTTCAATTCTTTGCTAAAATTTTTCATATTTTGAATTTTTGAGTGTTTGTGATAGAAATGGTATTAGTTACTACATTTTGTTCTAGTTAATACACACTTAGTCCAATGATATAAATAAGAATTAGATTTCTACAAAAAAAAAATAGGAATTAGATAACCTAAGATCCTATTTAATACATCATAAATGATAAGGCTCAATAGTATAAGATCTAATAGTATAATATAAGGTAATATAAGGCATCATTGCAAGAATAGAACATGACAATGAAGGTTATGGTTAATTTGAGATTAAAATATTATATTTTTATTCAATATGAGATCTTATGACTACGTCAGAGTTGATTAATTTATTTTATAATATTTGATAAAAATAGATAAATCAAATGACTTTATCTAATCTAATGTCATACTAAATATATGATAAAAATAAATTATAATATACACTTGTCCTATCAAACCTTATATTATATATTAAACAAGGCCTAAATGTATCATTAAATTGTTGTTTAGATAACAATATTCTCTAGATTAGTTCATTTTATTATCTATTTGTGTTCATATTGATTTTTAAATATAATTTCATGATTTTTTTAAATATGCATAATATACAAGTTATATATTGCTTGAAGGATGACTCATCGGTGTACTTATTGATACAACTTTTTATGTAACTAATACATTATAGTAACTATTTAAGTATTAGTTTTTTTAGCTTGTGTGTATTTACTTTCTCTTTTTTTTATTTCTTTTCCGTTTATTGATAACGTATTGACATCTATTTCTCTCTCTCTTATTTGCGTTTTTTACCGTTAGTGTGATTTTTTTATATTAATAATTTTTAATTTAATTAATTGTAAATCGCCCGTTGATTTTTAATTTTCTTTTTTTAAAAATAAAAGTAAACAAAAACATAATTCTTAATTTATTTATATAATATTATTATCTTGATTCTAAAAGAGTTATAATTAATATTTCAATGAGTATATGTTCAAAAAATTGTTATGTATGTTAGTTTGATGTCGTTGCTGCCGGTGTAAATGAGATGCAATAATGATATAGAAAATTTTAGTATCATGGATAATCATAATGGTGCGAATTGACGAATAAAAAAACGCTTATAAAAGAATAGAATTTGACTTCATTTTTAAAAAAGTTCAATTGAATTAAATACAAGTATTGATTTTTGCATATCTTACTCTTTTTGGTTCTCTGTTTTTCTTAACCTACTAATTAAAAATTTAAAACAATTCATTGATTAATCATAATATATTGTGTGTTTGGGATTTTGACAAATTTATCATTTTGACTTTTCCTTTTTAAAATGGAGATATTTGAAAGAAAAGAGAACAAAATGCTAGCAAATAATCAGAAGCTAATATTCATAAGAAAATGTAGGATTAATAAATAAAGAGATATAAGATTAATGAATAAAGAGACAGAGATGAATGATGTAAAATTTTTTTAGTTAAATATGATAAAATGAATGAAGGATATGGTTAGAAATGAATAATGCGTTAAATTAAGAGAGTTCAAATTTTTTACACGAACATATAACACTTCATGCTTCTAATATTATATATATTATATTATATTATATTATATTATATCATATTATATTATATATATATATATATATATATATATATATATATATATATATATATATTAAAATGAGTTATATTGCTATTGGTGCATTTTTTTTTAAGTTATCATATTTAATACTAAAAACTAGTTTGGGATGAGAATTGTTAAGATTTAGTTAGAATAATAATTTATGTTTAATAACACTACTTAACATAATTTAAGAGATATTCATTATAATAATTAAAATATTAATTTTTTCTGTATCCTTTTAATATAATTCAATCTCTTTACCTATTTCAATACTAATAATTATAATAACCACTATTAATATTAATATGTCTGATTATATCTAAATAATAATATTATTTAATTTTTTTCAATATCTCAATTTTTTATGATTGATTGCATCTATTTCTTATTAAATATATACAAGGTAATATTTAACAATTTATTCTTTAAATGACAAAAAGTCATGCTAAAACTGTTAATATCACATGCCTTATGAATCAATCACGTAACTATCGTTTCTTTTTCTTTTCTTTCTTTTAATAAATAAAAATATTAATTTGATATAATTTTTGTAAAAAAAAATCTCACATTAATTCTAAATCATATATGAGTATTTCAAGATAAATCATGCAATTAAAGAATCATGTAATATATTTTTAATTATTTATTTCTATAATTTAATAGATGTGAATAAAATATTAATTCTCAAATTTTCCTCTAAACTAAATTATATTATAATAATGAATATAAGAATATATTTATTAAAAAATAATTATTTTAAAAAATTTTGTGTCAAATCATCACCCTCAACTATAAAATAAATATATAATTTTATTATAGCGTTTTATATGTAATTATTCAAATAAAAATTAAATTTATAACTTTTTATAAATTATTTAAATCTCTTATCAGTCATCGTTAACTCACACCATAATAAAATTCTCGTGTTGAGAATATTCAAAAATAATTTTTAAAAAAAAATTATATTTTCTTTTGTAAGAAAAATAATTTAATTAAGTGTGCTAAAACTAATATTGGAAACTGTGAAAGAACTGCACCTCCCACAAAATGTCTGTACGAGAAAAATAAGGGATAAAAAAAATTAATTTTTCTTTCTAATATTTTTCATTTGACTGAAACAATTTTTCACAAAAAAAAATCATAATTTAAAAATACTTTTCTACAAGAAAATTAATTTAATTTTATATATTATTAAAAAAAAATAGGATTCTCGATACCAATATTTCTGGCAATGGGAATAGGGACGGTTAAATGTTTCAGTTTCCAACAAGCTATTTGCAGGGTTATAAAGTAAGGGTGTGTTTAGTTTAACTTTTAAAATCTTAAAAGTATAAATTTACTAAAAGTTAGATAAATTTTTAATTTTTATTCAAATTATAATTTAAAACTTTTTAAAAATAAAAATAAATACACATATACATTAGAGACCTATCTCCATCCACGAGTTGTGCCAAAAAGAAATATCTCCCTTACCCACATGAGGTGGGGTTTAATTTTTGCTACGTCCATTTATTTTCAGGTTATATCAAACCCATTTAATAGTAGGTTGGTCCATTAACTTGTATTTTTTTTATTTTTTTAAGTGACAATAATTTTAAGATCCTCTTCATTATACTATATAAATAATAGATAATACAGTAAATTAATACATGTTTGATACAACTTTTATTTTAGGAAAAAAATATTTTTTTGAAAGCTCTTTTAGTCAAATTTTGGTTATAAATTATTTTGATCATAAAATAAGCTAATACAAAAACACACTTAATGTTATCTATCTTTAAATAATATTTAGACAAGATATGAGATAACATAATATCGAGTCAAAATAATTTTATTTAACATTAACCCTATAATAGATAAGATCAAATTATTTTATCTTATACAATTTTAGACAATAAAAGTTAGATAAAATTATTTTAATTAAATAAATTATTATTTAATATCTTGTCAAAATGTAATAATATTAATTATACTATATTATTATATTTTATACGATGTAGCAAACAGGTACACCGTATAATAGAAGAATAATATAATATAATTAATATTATTCATATTTGGTCAGTATCCTATTTGGACCACCATTTAATAAATAAATAATATAATAAAATTAATATCATACGAATTTGGATAAGATATTATATAATAATTTATTTAATCAAAATAATTTTATTTAATTTTTATTATATTAAATTGTATAAAATAAAATAATTTGATCATTATTTATTATAAGATTAAAATTAAATAAAATTCTTTTAATTATATATTATGCTATCTAGTATCTTACTCAAATATTATATAACGATGAATAATATTAATTATATTATAATATTCATCACTTATACAATATACTAAATAAAACTAAATAATAATTATTATATTTTACTTAAATATTATATAAAAATAAATAATATTAATTATATTATATTATTCATAATTAATATATAATGTACTAAAAGAAGCATGAGACAAGTAACTATTATACCTAGACATAACCCCCCCCCCCCATTCTCAACGGTTCAACGCACCGTTTTATACTTTAACAATTTTACTCTTCTTGCATCACAAAACAGAATCAAAGAACAAAAATTCACAAATTCACAACAGTTCAATCTCTGTGCAGAGCTGAAAGCTGAAGATGGCTAGCGGTGGTTTGAAGAGGATATTGGGTGCAGCAATCAGCGAGGGAGTGGCGGAGGCACGAGCCAGGATTTTCGGCCATCTCCTCAATCCCACAGGCCAGAGATCTGCCCACAAGCTTCTCCGCAAGAAGCTTATTGGCGAGAAGGTCGCCCAGTGGTACCCATATGACATCAACAAGGATGACCCTCTTGTCATGGCCCGTCAAGAACAAGAGTACTCTCTCTCTCTCTCTCTTACTCTTCTTCTTTTCCCTCCTCTCCTAATGCCTACTACTTGTTTGCGTTTATGTCTCTGTGATGGGTAATTCATTTTTGGAGTTTGTTGTGATTGTCAATGTGTGCGAGTTTGTGGGGTTTCCGTATTTTAATGAATCGATTCATTTTGGGGTTTGTTGTGATTGTCAATGTGTGCAAATTTGGGCTTTCCTTATTTTTATGAATGAATCGATTCATTTTCGAGTTTGTCGGGATTGTTAATGTATGCAAATTTGTGGGCTTTACTCATTTTATGAATGGAATGGAGTGACCACTACGTGTTTCCTAATTGTTATGAGAGGATTATGCGTCTAAAGTCCGTTTTATCTGTGTTGGGGTTGACGACTGGATGCTTCCTTAATCTACGCAGTCTGCATGATTGCACAATTTGGACATTATATCTGGTTGCCACATCTTCTATCATTCTTTCTTCCTACAAGTTTTTGGGAGTTGTGACACCTTCTACTTGCAAATACTGTCCACTTTGTGATATGTTTGAGTAGAAGTATGAGCATAAGCAATTTATATATAACTCCAGATTTTTTTTATGAATCTTGTCCCTGCTAGTTGGTACTTGTTCCTGGCAAATGAGCTCCATTAATTTGCAAGTTGGCTTCAGTGTTGTGAACAAACAATACTGGTTATTATTTTCTGCAACGTAACCTTTTACGGCACGTCAACTGTTCAACATCAGAAATGTGAACTCCTGAATGCAATGACATTAATATACTAATAGTGTGAATATATGGATATTAGTCTATTACTATCTTGATGGCATTATGTTAATCTGAGGGTAAAATGTCATGTTATATTTGGAATTCCCGTCCTCTTTTTTAGAAGATCTGTTTATTATCCCATCTACTCTATGCCTTTGTGCTTAGTTTCTTTATGCCATTTCCTCGGTAAGAGTTTGTTTGAAAAGAAAAAGAAAAGGATCATTGCAAAATATATTCCACTTTAGTTTCCTTTACAAGTTAGATTTGATTCTTCTACCAAAGATCGTTAGTATTTCTGCTAACTTTTACTTATAAGTTCATGGCTTTCTCTTTGTGAAAACTTCTTCTTCTAACTTTAAGTAATAAGTTCACTTCTTGTTTATCTATGCGAAAACTTCCTCAATATATAAATCAGAAGAAGTTTGTTTCTGGTTACCACTGTATTTTTAGTAATACTATTTTACGTTTATGTAGAATTTAAACTACTAAAATTTCTGAAGCACGTCCTTTATGTTACAATCAGAATCATTGTAGCTTCTGCTAGTTATCTTGCACTGATTTGCATTCATTCAAGATTTTTTATGCATATTTATCTTGTTCTTTCTAGACGCTTGTCGAAGCTTGAAATGCTGAAGCGGCGTGGAAAAGGACCACCCAAGAAGGGCCAAGGAAGGCGTGCTGCCAAGCGCAATAAATAGATTCTACTTTTATGCCTGACTGGAATCAAATTGTGGGTTCTGTTTTCAGTTAAAAGACGAGTAGTAGTTTATGTAACGTCATTTTGATTTTGATTTATGTAAGTAGAATCCATCTTCCCCTTTTCTGAGATTAAATTTAGCACACTGGAAACCATTGCCGTAATTTGGTTGGTGGCACTGGGAAGTCTTCGTCCTTTTTCTGTAGAATTAACTTTCAAGAAATTGATTCCGGTCTACCTTGGAAATTGAAATGCAATGAAATTAGCCAATTTTCACAGGGTAGATATATTATTCTTTCCGGTTTTATGAAACATGTTTCTTGTGGTTGTGATTTTCCAACCATTCCCGAAGCTTATGTTACAATATTGTGGAAATCTTTCTAAGTGGCTCCTAAGGTGATACATTCTATCCATCTTTCTTTGATTATCTATCTGGAAATTGAGCAGAGTGATTTATTGTGAGAGTGAGAGAAGTAAATCATAACTATTAAATCTTGTACGAATAATCAAGATTAAAACATAAAGTTATATGACCTTTAAATAAAATATAATCATAACCATCTATATAAGGTTTAATTGTTATGATTTACTTCGCTCAGTTTTCATGATAAAAAATGCTCTCACTTGATATATCCTTATTTGGAATATCTCAAATGTTTTTCCATTAATTGGAGTTTGCTTTGAGCTTTTATAGCAATTGAAATGCTATAAAGAGCATCAGACTCAGGATTGCTGTGGTGTTACTCCTGTAAGAATATTGATTTGTCACTGTGCTAATGTGCTTCTACATTCACTGCAGCTAGCCCTAAATTAAATATGTTCAGTAGCAATCTCCTTCAGTTATCATGGAAGCTAAATTGTCTTTGGAATCATAGGAAGCATCGTTTGTGCCTCAACAGGGGAATGTTCCATTGTTTTTACTTTTTCTTGATAATTTTTCCAGACGTTCGTGATTGCCAATCTTTGCATGCTGCATTTTGTCGAACTTCAGTGGCTTCTGAATTGATAAGTTTGCAATGACATGAAAGAACTCATTAAGTAGTAACTAATAATTAAATAGGATAAATTGTATATTTGATATCTATAATTTACTCATTTTTAATTTAATTCCTATAAAAAAAATTCTTTTTAAACGAGTCTTTATAGTTTTAAACATTTTTAATTTGGTTCATCTTTGTTACTTAGTATTATGACGTCGTCAACTTATGCATACGTTGTAAATGAAGAGCTAGTTTGTTAACATTCACATCGGCATCTATTTTATCACAAATGCATAACTTAACAGAAAATGATCAAATTGAAAACGTTTAAAACTACGATGACTTGTTTAAAAAAAATAATAAAAATCAAAATAAAAATGAGCGTAAATTACAGAGATTAAATATAAAATAGTCGAATTTGGACAGTAATTTTTCTGAACTTGGGTTCATATTCAGCATCAAAACTCTCACTCACATCTATACTTCTACCATTCTACGCTCATCACTATCAGCATAATTAGTGGTTTGGGTTAGGGGGTTAAGATTTATAGTTAATGGTTCATTGTTTTGGGATTACGGTTTTAGGGTTTAAGATTTTAGGGTTTAGAGTTTAGAGTCTAAAGTTTAGGGTCTATAAGGTTTAGGGGTTTGGATTTATGGGTTATGTATGGTTTATGGCTTAGAGTTTAGGGTTTCTGATTTAGAGTTTTGGGTTTTGGGTTATAGGGTTAGTAAGAATTGGGGAATGGATTTATTTGTCAAGTAATAAGTTTTTGTATGTCTTAAGTTGTCAAAAACAATTGAAATTGGGGATTGAAACACCATGATAATGCAGTTACACCTTTATCAAATTGGTGGAAAGTAATTTTTAATTTTTTAATATTTACTTCAAATAAAGTTGCCTATCTAATTCTTTATATGTAAACAATTGAACAGTTTCTCTTAAGATGAACAGTTATACTTATATCTTTGATTAAACTAATAGGGCTTAGGGTTCAAAAATCTAGCGTCTAATGTCTAGGGTTTAGGGTTTTGGGCTTTTATTTTAGCTATAGGGTGTAGGGTTTGGGGTTTAAAATTTAGAATTTAGGGTTTTAGGATTTAGGGAGTTTAAAGTTTAGTCTTTATGGTTTAAAGTGAATTAGGGTTTAGGGTTTAGAAGATAGGGGTTAGGGTTTGGGGTGTAGGGTTTAAACATTAAGTTTTAGAGTTTATGTTTAGGGTTTGAGGTTTAATGGTTAGGATTTAGAGTTTAGGTCTTGTATTCGATTCTTGATAGGATCTTTCATTTGTAAGATATTTTGTAAGTGTCACTATACATTTTCATTAAGGCTTATCACATGTCTTAATTTTAGAATGAGGGAACCTCTCCTCTCTTTAAACTTTGCTTTCATAAAAAAAAAATTAAATTTGATCCATCACTAATTTAAAGTGTTTTACTCCATGAATAATTCATATAATACCACATATTTAAAAAATAATTTATATTTTTTATTGTAAGAATAATAATTTAATCAAGAATGCTAATATCAATATTAAAAGAGTTGTGTTACTATACGCTCAAGTTTACAATAAACCTTATATATGACATCATGTCTATTTATTTTGGATAGTTCATAATTATTTATATATATATTATAAAATTTAATTTTTAGATATGTTACAAATAGGAGTCGATTATAGTGAGGTTAAAAATTAGCCGATTTTCACCTATGGTGGATTATTCTCTCGAAATTTATGAAATATGTTTCTTGTGGTTGTGATTTCCAACCACTCCTGAAACTTGTGTTGCAATATTGTGGAAAGCTTCCCGAGTGACTCCTACGGTGATATCTTCTATCAATTTTTTTAATCCATCTGAATCTCAATTTTTTTTTTCATTGATTGGAGTCTTATGTGGAACTTACATAGCGAACAAAAATGCTAAGAATAAAAGCTCAAGAGCATCCGGCTCATGATTGCTTATGGTGTTACTCTTGCAAGGGTCCATTTGTAATGATGGAAAAGAAAAAAATAAAATGAGAATGTGAATAGATATTCTCCATTTCTTATTTAATAAAAAAAATCAGATATAAAATATATAATTTTCAGAAAATGTTATTTATTTTATTTTTAAAATATTCATTTTATTCTTTTTCTCACTCTGACTTTCATTCTCATTCTATTATCCTTCCATGATACCAAATGTGAACTAAGAATATTGATTTGTCACTGTGCTTGTGTGCTTCCATTTCCATTGCAACCAGCCCTAAATTAGATAGTTCTCAGTATCACTCTCCTTCGGTTATCTTTCATCCCTAATACTATTTTTTTTTCTCCCCAGGTCAGGTACTGATTTCCCCCTTCTTAAATCCATTCAGCAAGGTCACTGGTCAACGCAACCTCCTCCTCCTTTCTTTCTGCTGCTGCTTCCTAATCCTCTCCGGTATGTGTTGCTCACAGTGGTGAATTTTAGTGAGGACTAGGAAAGCCACAATGTTCCAAAATTTTAAAAAAAATTCATATAGTTATTTAAAAAATAGTACATATTATTAAATTAGGATGATTATTCCTCTCAACTTAATTTTTTTTTACTAAACAAATAATTACTACATATTAATTTTTAAACGTTAGGACATATCATTTTTATTTTAAGAATATTATATTTATAAGACAGCTCAAATAAATTAAATAATATGATAATACTCCTAATTTATTAAAAAAACTATATGTTTGCTCAAAATTTTAGATGGAGACAAAAGCCAGGCTGTCGCTGCCATGGTGGATGGGCCCAGAAAACCAATAAAAGAATAGAGTGGAAAATAAACTATAGAAAGCACAAGCAACTGAAAAGCTAGGTTATGAAAATCGGACTAAATCGATCGATTGGACCGGTCCAACCGAGAATCAGACCACAAAGCCAACTCAGTCCAACCTCTATAACCGGTGTATTGAGAACTGGTAATTGAACTGTTGAATCGGCCAAACCGATCACGGTTTAAACTGATTTGCTCGGTCTGTTCGGTTCGATATTTTCAATTTAAATTAACAAAATTTGCCATGATTGATGGAACCTGGGGCCAAGGGAAAAGCACTGAAAGACGCTACCACTAATCTACAAATGCTTTCAATATATAGAGTGTATTATAATATATTTATTATAAACTATAGAAATTGTTTGAAAACATAATTATGAATCCGTGATTCAAATTTGAGACAATATACTTTTTTCGAGTTAAGGCTTTTACTGGTTTAATGATTAGTTTGGTTTATATTAAATTGTGTTTTTATTTTTTAAATAAATATATGTGTATACTTTGGTTAAAAATTAAGTAAATAATTTTTAAGTCTTAATAAATTCATACACACTAATATTTTGTTAAATTAAAAAATAAAATTATTTTAACATATTAAATATAAATAAGTAGATTTATAATAAAATATATTTATTAAGAAACAACAATTTTAATACTTAATAAATCTTTGTGACATGAAAAAATAAAATAAAATAAAATAAATTTTCATAAATAAGGATGATATAAAATAACAAATGAGTGATATATATATATATAAAATTAATAACTAGTATACATATTAAAATTTTAATATATATAAATATAAGTATATATTTAATTATATTCCGATTCAATCACGATTGAACTACAATTAAATCACTAAAATCTTAAATCAGTATTTCGACTGGTTCGGTGACCGATTCTGTTTTCATAATCTTGCTGAAAAGTGTTCGCTGAATAAAACAAAGTAAACAAAAATTAATTCAAAAAAAAAGAAAAGAAAAAAATGCAATTGTTACTAATATGATAATGACTAAATAAATATCACATGTCCTGTGGAATAAAATTAATAAAGGGCAATCTTTGTTTCAGTAATAAAAGAAGAGTTATGTTATATAGAGAAAATTTTGTATACACGTGTTCTTTTTAAAATAAAATGAACTATAATAACTTTAGGATATGTAAGCTTAATAATAAATACAACATTTGACGTAGATATCATATAAAGCCTAATTGTGTATTAAGATTTCTGTGTATTGAACACTTTCCATAAAAGAAATTGAGTCAAAATTAATCATACTGATTTTTAAGCCTTTATGATAAAATTTTGTTTAATTAATTTTGGTTGATTAAATAATCAAATTATAAGTTTATTCATTTATAAAAGGATAATAATTATTATTTTTCTTTCTTATCATATCGGTATTCTTATACTTAGTATTTTTCTTTATAATTATTAATATTTCAATTACTTATCAAATATTTATTAGTAACGAATTATATTTAATGAATTTCAAACATGTATGAAAAAAATTATCAAATAATAGATATTTAACAATTTATAAAAGATATCAATGTATTTATCAAAAATATTAATACCAATCATATAAAAAAAATATCAATACGAAAAAAATTGAAAATCATAACAACTCCCTTTTAGTATAATTAACCCACAAAAAATAATCTCTTTTTTTTCCTATATTTCTTTCCATCCATTTTGTCTTCTCACCCAAAGAAAGAATAGAAAGTGATGAGAATATGTGACAAGAAAAAGATGTGGAAGATGAGAAGCAAAGTCTAAATAAAGTGAGCTGCTTTACAGAATAAAAGGAAAAGGAGGGACCATAAAGCAATAATCACAAAATCCATTTGACACCCTAAGAAGTTAGTGACCCATCAAATTCAAAACGAAAAAAAAAAAAACACCTACAGACAAAAAATATCTAATCAAATCACTTTTTTTCTCTCTTCGATTTCTTCAGCTTTCAAAAAATCAAATTCCTCTCTCGCTCCAAACAAATCCTCTGCTATCATCGCATTCTCTCTGCTGTAGATCTGTACAAAATCCCTAACGATTTTTGCCTCCAATTTTCGGTTCCCACTAGAAAACCCTACCCATTTTTGGGCCCTTTTTTTTTATAGCTCTCTGTATGATACCCTGAAAATTTCAGTTTTTTCTTCTCAGATTTTGGTAGACTTAGCCCCAATCGCAAGCCCATTTCCAGAAATCATTTGTGTGGTTTGGCTCAAAGTTCGTGATTCAGCTACCCAGAAAACCCTAGCTTCGTAGTCGGTAGCCTCTCTTGGCGTTTTTGTACATTCTTCCGGTGGAAATCTTTGTGGGTTCTTGGTTTTGAATCGGTGGGATGAATAATAGAGCGAGATACCCACCTGGGATCGGCCTGGGCCGAGGAGGGGGAGGTTTGAACTCGAACCCTGCGTTTCAGCCGAGGCCCCCTCACCAACAGTACGTGCAGAGGCAAATGATGCAGCATCCGCAGCAGTACCAGCAGCATCAACATCAGCAGCAGCAGCAACAACAACAGTGGCTGAGAAGGACGCAGTTGGGTGGTTCTGACTCCAACGTGGTTGACGAGGTTGAGAAGACTGTACAGTCTGAAGCCGTTGACCCGAGGTGCATTTCTTGAAATTACTTCTTTTTGATATGTCAGATATATCATATATGCATTATGCTGGGGTTAATCAAGGTTAGGGGATTTGCTGATTTTGGGGTGTTATAATGGGTTAGAATGTGTTGGATCAGTTTGTAGGCACAAGATGTGTGAATGAGAGGTTGACTGCCTAAGAGTATTAGAGGATGGGTACAGAACAATAGGGGTGAAGCATAACTTCGAGGGATGTGTAGTTAACTTTTGTTGATGTGGTATATCTGTAATTTCGATAGCTTGAGAATTTTCAGCTTAAGTTTTCTTGTTCTCTTTTTATTTTTTTAAATGGTGAAAGCAACCTGTCTAACTCCACTGTGCTTTACTTAATTTGCTGGTACTGAAGTGTAGTGACTCTATTGGTTTTCTTTTCTTTTGTTTTTGGTGAGGACTGGAGTTCATGTTATTTCAATTAAGAGATTGGAACTTGTTTTGTGTAATCAGGAATTTGGGAAGATTTTGTAACTTGGAATGGTTCTTGAATGGTCATAGAAATGCAAATTTGAGCAGCAAACCTAAGTGCTTGATTGCTGTTATGTGGAGGTTCTAGGTTCTGATGCTTTGATTTATAAATCACATTGTTTGCTGAACCTATTCTACCCTTGCAATCTGTTGTGTGTTAATGCTCAAATGCAAAGTTGAGTTGATATTGTCCACAATCAAGGCTTAATGCCTTGCTGTTGCAAATTTTTTATGTTACAGAGTGATGTTTGCTCAATTATGAGTTTGTGAAAGGTTTGGAAATTGACGACATGTAAAATACAATTATTTTACTGCTAGATAAAGCTATTGTAGTGGTTCTGAATCTGACCTAAGGAAAGAATGCGTTCTGATATTATCCTCAATTTATTTTCTTTGTTAGGTCACAAGATTGGAAGGCAAGACTAAAGATTCCACCCCCTGATACACGCTATAGGACGGAGGTATGCTTGTGAATGCTGTAATCTCTCCAACTGATGGGTTATATGCATTATGTATGGTCATTTATTTTGTTTGAGATCCTTGGGGCAGTATGCCTTATTTGTGATGTTTCTAATTCCTTGCTATTATAAATGTATTTATCTTTACCAAGATATTCCATACATTGATATATTGTAAATGTTTGTTGAAGACTTGAAGTTGATTCTCTATGTAGGTTTTAACTGGCATTTTGTTGATTGATTCATGTCATTTTTAGTACCCTATGCTCTATTAGGCGTTTGAGATTACTGTTTTTATGTAATTTAATACAAACTGCTTCAACTATTTATACTTTGCTTTGCTGTAAGTTTAGATATTTAGGAAATGTACTGGGATTCTACTTTTGTAACCAGTACAGTGGCATTTAGTTCTGTAGCCTATGAGATTTTTTTTTTTTTTTGGTTTGATGAAATTGAATTTTCATCCTAAATTAAGTGCTGCATTTCCGAATCTGGTTATATTTCTGCATATTTACATGATATTTTTAATATCCCAGTATTAAGTGCTACATATCCGAGTCTGGTTATATTTCTGCATATTTACATGATATTTTTAATATTTTGAAAGGACTAATAAATGATACCATCCATGGGCTAGTTGTTTAAACTTAAATGTTTGTGTGCATTGGAGTCTTTTTTTTTTTTTTGGTACAATGGGTTTTGAAGTTTTTTGTTTTGGTACAATGGGATTTGGAGTTATTAACTTTTATATTATAACATTTATGTTGGTCTTGACCTTTCTTCATTGTTTTCCTCAGGATGTGACAGCAACTAAAGGAAATGAATTTGAGGATTACTTTTTGAAGCGTGAGCTGCTCATGGGAATATATGAGAAGGGTTTTGAAAGGCCTTCTCCTATCCAAGAAGAAAGCATTCCGATTGCTCTTACTGGTAGTGACATTCTTGCTAGGGCTAAAAATGGGACAGGCAAAACAGCTGCATTTTGCGTTCCTGCATTGGAAAAAATTGATCAGGATAATAATGTTATTCAAGGTTTGACTTCCCCCACTTACCTTCATTCTCTGAATAATTGCAGAGAACTAGTTTGACTTAGAATAGCATCATATTGGTTTCCATATGTTTTCAGCTTTTTGTCCACAAAGATACTAAAGCTTCAAGAGCAATTTGTTCCTAAAGCATCTACTTATTTTAACTGTAAATTTTAGAAATTCCTTTAAAAAATCAGTTTGTAGTTGATAACTTGTTATTTCTCTTGAAAAGTTATTTTAGACATGGAAGATCAATGGACAGATAGATTTTGGTGCCAAAGTTAATTGAAATAGTAATGGAATATGTTTGGTGGCATTGTTGAAGCATGATTCTGTTCTTCATTATTTTTTAGTTATTTCTTGGCCAGTCTGTTTCTGAATGAACATTGATGATAGGCTCTTCTCATGTTTTGACTATTCATTTTGTATTCATTCTATTATGCAGTTGTTATGCTGGTCCCAACACGAGAATTGGCTTTGCAAACATCTCAAGTGTGTAAAGAGCTTGGAAAGCATTTGAAAATTGAAGTTATGGTTACAACAGGTGGTACCAGCCTGAAAGATGATATTATGCGCTTGTATCAACCAGTTCATTTACTAGTTGGAACTCCGGGAAGAATATTAGATCTTGCAAAGAAGGGAGTTTGCATTCTGAAAGATTGCTCTATGCTTGTTATGGATGAGGTAAACACATTTCACCTGAAATTTACCTATGTATAGCATCTGGCTGAGAAGCATGAACTGTTTGAAAACTTTTCATATTAAAGGAGATTTATGAAGATGAGGATAAGAAATGATTGGATGCTATTAAACAAGTATGATATGATATCCGGCTATGTTTCTTCGGTTTCTGTCTGATCTGCTAGGTCTAGGATTAGGAATCTATATGATTATGTTGTTAAGTTGGTAGTGGAAGCAATGCATCTGTTTATTGAGCAGAACATTTTTTTCCCTCGAGTCCTTTGCATAGGTTCATTCTGTGGCAGTATATACATTAGTGTCTCTAATAGTAATACTTACTTATCAATCTGAGGCTTTACATGACTTTCTGTCTGTCTCAGGCTGATAAGCTTCTGTCCCCAGAGTTCCAACCTTCAATAGAGCAGCTGATTCAATTTCTTCCTGCAAACCGTCAAATCCTGATGTTTTCAGCAACATTTCCTGTTACTGTAAAGGACTTCAAAGATAGATATCTTCAAAAGCCATATGTCATTAACCTTATGGATGAGCTAACTCTGAAGGGTATTACACAATTTTATGCATTTGTGGAAGAGAGGCAGAAAGTCCACTGCCTAAATACTCTTTTCTCTAAGGTTTGAGTTATCTTTGTCAAGATACTCTGGATTTTCTTATCTGCCTGCTGTGAATGTGGTAATAACAATGGCTTATATTCCAGCTGCAAATAAACCAGTCAATCATCTTCTGCAATTCGGTGAATCGGGTTGAACTCCTTGCCAAAAAAATCACAGAACTTGGGTATTCATGTTTCTATATTCACGCGAAGATGTTGCAAGACCATCGTAATAGAGTATTTCATGACTTTCGCAATGGTGCATGCAGGAATCTTGTTTGTACTGGTATGTTGCTGGTGCTTAAGCATCCTACTATCAATGAGCATGATGAGTGTTTCTTTGAGTTGATTGTGAGTGATGCCTATCCTGCTAGATATGACTGTTTAAAATATGTAATTGTTTCTGGTCCCCGTTTCCTTTATTTTCCTGATATTATCTTCATTTATTTTATTTTAGAAATCAGTTTCATATTCAATTATAGTATAATCTATATTTGTTTAGTGTAATTAATTGATGTACTGATGATATATTAAGTGATAACGTATGTGATAAATCTTTTGTAAAGTATTGCTTTATGTATAGTCCTAATAATTCAGATTTTTCATTTTCCTCGTGAAACAATCACAGATCTTTTCACTAGGGGAATAGACATTCAAGCAGTCAATGTTGTTATTAATTTTGATTTTCCAAGGAACGCAGAAACTTATCTGCACAGGGTATGCTTGATTTCTACTCACTCCCCTACTTAATTTACCTGCCTCAATAATGATTCTCTGTATGTGTTCTTATGGATGGTCCATTGATATACAGGTTGGTCGTTCAGGGAGGTTTGGGCACCTTGGTTTAGCAGTGAACTTAATCACTTATGAGGATCGCTTTAATTTGTAAGTGTTTCCATTAGATAAGAATTTCAGATATTTGGTGTAGGTTTCTGATGTGTTTCCATCTATTTTGTCCAGATATAGGATTGAACAAGAACTTGGCACTGAAATAAAGCAAATACCGCCACACATTGATCAGGCAATTTATTGCCGGTGACTGGTGGTAATTACCAGGGTTGTATTCACAATTGTGGTGAATAACAATGGTGAGTGATAGGAATAATTTTCCTTTTATATTTTTATGGGCATTCTGGTTCCTGATAAGAGTTGTGATCTAAAAGTGGAAATGAATATGTACATTTTTATTGGAGGATGTCTGCAAATTGGAAACAAATTGATCTTTCTCATGAAAAGACTTAGGTGTCAATTTCTTGTTAGGGAAAGAGTGAACAAATAGTAACATGTTTGACTGCTTCTTCTTCTTCTTTATCCCCCTATTTTCATTTCTATAGACACTGCAGCTAAAATTTAACTAACCAGCCAAAAGGAAATAGTTTTCTTTTGGTTGGCTTTCAATGGGACTTCAATAAGTGGTTTCTATTTTTTTTATTTTATTTAACTAAGCTTTTTACTTTTTGCACCTGATGTTTATTAATGATGCCCTTTATTGAAGAAAAGCTGTCCATATGTTAGGGATTATGTCTTCCAAATTTGAGAATAGTTCTGTGCGGTGGTTTTTACCTAATTCTTTTACTGGTTTGTGCACTGAGATTCAGTTATGTAGTTGCAATTCCTGTTGTTGATGTGTATGTATTTCTTTTTTACAGGTTGACGTGACTGTCATTCAAGCAGGTGTTAAGCTGCTTGAGAGAATGCACTATGAAAATTGGGGTATTGTCGGACTTTGTTCAATGCTTTTTCGTTAGTTTCTGGTTGAGAGCCCTGAAACATTATTAGGACCTTCTGAAAAGTTTAATATTGGCTTTTAACTGCCAGATAGATGCTGCGTCCAGTTTGGGTTTCGGTTGATTACATTTGCATGTGTTTGTTACTAACTTTACCACTGTAGTTTTCTCTATTATTTTAATCGTTGAACTGTTTAGGAATGTACCTTATGAGAGTATGCCCCTTCCTATTATGCTATTTGGTCTGCTATTGTGGGTTCTCTCAGATTCTCTCTAGTCATCGTAGAAATCTCAACATCTGCTGCTTAAATTGTGTCACATGGTTCATGGTGATCCTGGTTTATCCAGTTTCTTTTGGCAATGTATCTGATATGACCATTGCCGGTTGAAGGGCTTGGGAAGTCATTTTTGCAGCCTCTTTGGAATCTACTCCAAATGTTGGTTGCAGGAGGAGGATCAGCATACAATTGATGCAGAAATGGTATGCTATGAGAAGCTTTTGATGTTCATGGATGTGTTTTGATACTCCACAAGCAGCTTTGGTCAGAATGCAGTACATCTCCAAGTACCAATTTTTTACTTTTCAGTTGGTTAACAATTCATCAATAGCATTGCATGTAATGCACATTTTGCACTTCCTTGTAGGCAAATCCTGAGAAGTGAAATTGAAAATTTTAGTAATTGCTGACAGAATGGTGGCCTGGGTCACTTCTCATGCAATAAAAATGAGCATCAGTCACTCAATGAATTTTGGTTGAACAGTTGCGTTGTTTGAAAGTATCTTGTGTGACTGCACTGACATGCACAGGCGCTGAAATCAACCCAAGAAATGAGTGTCTTGAAAATGCACTCTTTCAACATTAAGTAGAATTTCAATGGTTTGGGAAATCATATTACAACAATCCATACGCTAATCAATCAACTTTGTTGAGTTTTGGGCAACGTTTTAGAAACTTGTTCAATTGGATTTCATATCGGTCTCTGCCAAATCTTGAAACCGTTTTGGCAGTTCAACTGCTTAAAATTTGGTCTTGGAAAATTAGTTGGTTTTTTTTTAAAACAATTTAATATTTCGGTTTTATTTGGTCAAACATAAATTGAGTTGTTAATTTTTTAAATATTTTATACTAGTTTCGGGATAAAAATAATAAAATTAAAGAAAATAAAAAAAAATCTCAAAGTTTTATGCTCAATTTCTTAGCATGAATAATTGTAAATATATATATGGTGTTAACTAATTGAACTAAAGGTTAAACTGGTTAAATCATGAAGTGCTTTTTTCTTGTTGGTTGCTTTAGTTGAACTGATTTTTAAAACGTTAATTTTGGAAATTTAAAGAGTAAAAATTATTTAATTATTATATCATTTACTGAAAAAAGCTCAAAATTAGATGAGCTCATAATAAGAAAATATATCAATTTTATTTTATAAAAAATAAAAAGTTAAAGAAAAATAAAAAAAAATGGTCTAAGTTTTATGTTCAATTTCTTTGCAAGAATTATTTTAAATATATTTGTGATATCATCTATTTCAATTAAATGTTAAATCGGTTAAATCATGAAATATTCTTTTTTTATTTTTTAATTAAAAATTTAGAAATTTGAAGGGTAAAATTTATTATAATGATTATCAATTTAATGAAAAAAATATCAATTTAATAATTTACTAATCTTATAACTATATCTTAGAGCAAGTATAATGACTGTGAGCGTTTAATTGAATTGACTGAATTGACAAGTAATTGGACTGAATAGGAAAATTTAGAGAATTTAATTTCTTTAAATTGAGGGAATAAAATAAAAGATATTAATTATTTATGAAAAAATTAATAACTGAGATTATGATAAAATATATGTACATGTATAACAAACTATGAATTTTAACAAACTCACTCTTTTGATTTTTTTATCAACGATTAATACTTTTTATTTTACTCTCTAAAGTGAACTACTTACTTTAAAGGAATTAAATATGTAAATATTTGGTAACAGATTTATATAAAAAAATTATTGTAATTTGTATTAGTAGTTTATTTTAATTATATAGATCATATCAATATTTATTTACGTAAAATGACTCTATACAAAAATATATTTTTATTTATTATTATTTTCAATTAATATCAACTTTAAATTTATTATCCTTGAAATGTTACTATTTAATTTTGATTAGTCCTCACTGAAATTTTTTTACATTATGAAAATCATACATTGATATAGTATGAAAATTTCTTTTACGTAAGTATTATTGTAACCGAACTCTTTAATTATATTGTAATACATAAGTTTAAAAGTAATTTAAATTTTTTTACATTCATAACATATCATAATTAAACTAATTTTCGAATAAGAAAACAAAGCATGTGGAAGTTTTTTCTGTGTATTTGGACTGATTGTGACTTGAGCCGTGATTGAAGTTGAAGTGTTTGACCGCATTTATTATCCGAACATGAGCAATGGCACTGTTAACGGTCTGTCGTTTTATTTGACCATTCGTTGAATTTTTTCTTTTCAGTTCACCCAGCACTTCTACGAAAACAAATGTGCAGCTAGAAAACAAAATCACTAATTTTTTTTTCAAAATAATTGAATTATACTATGATTATAAGGAATTTAACATTCTTAAAAAGTGAAGGTTTTTAGAGGATAAAATGAAAATATAAAAAAATTAATAATTAAAATTATAATAAAATATATATATATATAATAAATATAAAATTATTAAAATTTATTTTTTTAATTTTTTATTAATAATTAATATTTTTTACTTTATAATATAAAACAAATTTCTCATTTTACAATAGTCAAATCCAATTATCAGATAAGAATTAGTGGCATGTCACAAAGACAAGTAGACGCCATTGGCATGGATGGATTATTTATTAAAAAGAGGATAGTCAACTAATTACTTAGCATCGTGAAATTTTTATGGAAAATAACAATTGAGCGAGATGTTTAGTCGAAAAGGAAAATTTGAACTCATACATTTCTAAAGTACATAATTTTATACGGATCCCTTCAATTAGGAGAGCTAACTCATTTTGGCCAGAATCACAAAATTTTAAAAGGTAAAAAAGTAACAATTACATAAAAGTGCTAGGCAAATATTTTTTATTTGTATAATATTTTAAAAAAATTAATGAATTGGTTTTTTAGGGGAACAAAACAATTTTTATCGTAAAGGAATAAAGTTTTTATATTTCACATGTTAACAGCATTATGATTTCTCAAAATCCTTTAACTTTTTTAAATCTCAGACTAAATTAGTTAGAAATAATGAATGTAGGATTGGTTTGGGAAGTTTATATCGTAATAAGTGAATTCTGTTGAGTAAAATAAAATATTAACTTTATAATATTGAACATGTCTTGATGCATAAACTTGATGATTTAAGGGATTGCAACATAAATAAACGCTTTCTTAATTAGTATATTTAAAAAAAACATAAAAAGTTGTTAAATATATTGGCAATGAAATTACGCTTGGACAAAGTAGTACTAACATAATTAATCACATGGAGACAATGTAACAAAATCCAAACTATAGAGTGACAAAATAATATTATCCAAAATCACAAGAGTCAAACTAAATTTAATTTTAAAATTTAAGATAATACATACAATAGAGTCATTATACGGACAAAACGCTAATAATAGTAACTAAATATAACCAAAAGACAATCAAACGAGCACATAATCAACACAAAATACAAGAGTACAAAAGTAGATAAACATTCAAAAATTTAAATTTTGGAAACAAGATCAATGCAAATTGCAAACAAAAGAAATTAATGCCTCTATACTCTTTCATTGCAAACACTGGTTTTGACTAGAAGATTATGAACTTTTTGTTGATTTGTATAAAATCTATTCTTAATTCGAACTCTGTCAAGACTGGTAGTTTGAATCTTGGGCTAGTAACTTAGAGAATTAATTTCATTAAATACACTAGGTCAATACACTAAGTATACGTGGGACTTTCCCAAATATCTAATCCCTTATCCCTGTAGCATCAGTGTTCTTATTTCTTTGGCTAATCTTATAAAAATTTACCACTCTTTTAAGTCTTGATGGGGTTGTCTTACAAAATATTTTTCTTTTGCCTCAAATTCTTTTTGAATACTACATTTATGACTTACAACTTACAACATGAATAACCCGTTTGGCAATGAGAGAAACAATTGATTTTGGATATCTAGTGGACTGTTCAATCATTTTAAAATTACATCAAATTGCTAAAACGAAGAATGTTTTAATTTGGTTTTTTTTTGGTTGGTGTAATAATTTTTATATTATTATTTATTCATATGTTATTATATTATTTTTAATAAAAAATATTATATTATCATTAAATGAGTTTAATTATAATAAAAATTATTTAAAAAAAAATAAATTTTAATAATATATCAATACATAATTAATCTATAAGTACAAAAATTTTACACAAATGAATTTCTCCTTCATTTTTAACCATGAAAACAAATTGTTAAGTTTTAAAAGTAAGTTAGTGATAACAAATTTAAATAATTTATTAAAATTCATAAATTCAAATATTTGAACACTACCTAATAAAAAATTGTGATACTTAAGAAAAATAATAATACCCAATCAAAATAAAATGAATACGTATCAATTCATGTGATAAAAACAAGTGGTTATTTAATTTGGAGGTTTAGTATCAAACAAGCTACTATTTTAATAAAAAATTATTTATAATATTAAAATTTTAAATATTATTAAAAAAACACTTTGTAAATGAGTATAGCGTTGAGAGGAAAGTAGTGTATATATATATTTTTAAAAAAATACATAAAAAGCTGCAGTGCGTCCAAGAAAATTCCATCCAAACAACTTTCTAATATATATTTCGAAAGCAAGAAAAAAAAAAGTGAGTATTTAATTTCGTGGTGTGTTCGTACGCTGCGCCCCATTCATTGCACCCTCCCATTGTTATTGTGTGTGTTGATGGTTAATCCTACACCCACATCTCTGCTACAGAATCCGCCATTAAAGCATCCTGCTAGTAATTTTTTTCTCCGGTCATTGCCATTAATGCTGTCACTGTCATCTTTACTGCACCTGCTCTTCTCTCTCATCCCAGTTTTGTGCAAAATGAAAACCTTCAAACGCATAAACTCACACCCATGAACACTGTTTCATTGTTTGTGCTATTTTTTTATCTCAATGATGAGTCAACTTGTCAGTGCTACAGCACATACATCATTTATTGCAGAAGCCAGCTTGAATCTCGCTGATCGTCCTTGCAAGCTCACATCAATAGTAATGTCTCCTCGAATCCCCTCAGATAAAGATCATACCTACCGTTTTTTTTTTTTATATCATCTAAAAATCCTTCGCCATTTGATGTGCTACTTGCTTTGAGGCTTCAAGTGTTTTCTGGGGTTTATTTTTGGCATTAGAAATATGCAGAAGAGTTGTCTAAAGGTGTGAACTTTATAGGGAAATTCTGCATTGTTCTTGTGATCTTTACTTGGTTAATGTCCCGTGGTGGGTGTTGAGAATTGGAGAAAGAATGGGAAGGACACCCTGTTGCGACAAGAGGGGTTTGAAGAAAGGACCTTGGACAGCTGAAGAGGATGAGATTCTTGCTAATTATATAAAGAAGAATGGGGGCCATGGAAGCTGGCGTTCTCTCCCCAAGTTGACAGGTTTTGATCCTTTGTCTTCTTTCTCTTTTGGTGCTCATTGGTTTTGTAATTTGTTTGTTTAACTTAAAACTAAACTTCAACAATCACTTTTTTACTCTCTTAAAAAATAAGTTAAACTGATTTTATTTCATCCAGAAAGCAATAAAAATGCTGCTTTTGAACCTGCCTTTCCAATGATTTGAAACATATTTCTTAATTAAATAACCCTTTTTGGGTGGCAAATTTGCAGTTTTGCATAACTTTTTCTCTGAAATCCGCTGTAATAATGCTTTTTTCCAAATGTCTTGGATGATTTTTGTCTCTTTAAGGGTTGTTTTTTGCCCACTGAGCTATTAGAACAAAATTGGTATAAAGAGTAAGAGAAAGTTTCTTTGGCCATGCTTACATTCATGGTAGTTAGCTGCTTTGGTAACACATATCGATGTAACAACTGTTCAACAAGCGAAGGGAAACTATCACGGACTCTTTAACTTGTTTTCTCCCACTGGTCCTTTTCAAGTCCTTGAAAGTTACAACGCAGGAATATGAAAAAGAAAGTAATTTGAAGTAGAAGAAAATTTAGCGTCGTACATTCAATACTCTGTTTACATAACCATTTTTTTTAAAATGTTAGGCCATGCTTTTCTATTGCTCTCCTTTTGTTTTTTTTTGGGTCAACTTTCGATTGCTCTCCTCTTGTTATGTTTGTATCCTAACCAAAACTTTTGTTTCAGAAAAGCTCGCCGAGTGCCAAAAGTGGCCCAAAACCATGACCCTTTCATTTTGGAGACTTTTCTTCACAATGTTTTTATTCTTGCATTTCCTTCTAATTAATGCCAAACAACACAAGAATACTTGATCACGTTGCTGCTTTTCAACTTGATACACTTGACCTTCATGTTTTATAGATTATAATATTTTTCTTTTTCCCTTTCAGGTCTTCTTCGCTGCGGTAAGAGTTGCCGGCTTAGGTGGACGAACTATCTCAGACCTGGCATTAAACGGGGCCCCTTTACTCTTGAGGAAGAAAAAGTAGTCATACAGCTTCATGGCATCCTTGGAAATAGGTAAATAATTTAGCTTCTTTTCAACTTATACTTTCTCTCAGTAGACAAGTGTTAGCAATCCACTTTAGAGTGTTCTAATTCCTTTGTCTTATGCCTCTCAAACCCATCTTAGACTTTTTATTTGTGAAAAAAAAGTCCCAAGAAAGTCTTGATCTGTGATGTTCAGAACGTCCTATATGTCCATTGAAAAAAGATGCAAATACTGGTAGCATTGATGGGTTGTTAAACATTTCCAAGTTGCTAATTTTCATTATAAATTTTTAAAGTACATCAAGTGTAATTGATAACCAATAAATGTTTGATAATTAATCAAGATAATAATAAAAATAATGGTTTAGGTACGTACTTAAATAATCACCGTGCTTATTAAGCATATTTAGAGCAAAACTTTTGACTTTTATGCCTTCCCAAGTTGTGTAGAATTGACACATTGTCATTTTTAATGTAAAAACAGTTGCTTGGCACAAAAATTTATATAACTATTTTATGTAAAATAGTGAATATACTGGAATTTCTCTATTTTGTGAGGGTGAAAGACCTTTTAGACCCTCTGCTTGGTGAATTTCAATGGGTTTGAATTATTATTTTAAGTGCATTTATCTGTTAATAACTAGATGTCTCTTTCAGCAAGACTAGTTTAACAGGGCTCAACAAAATAAACAATTTTTCAGGTGGGCTGCTATTGCCTCTCAGTTACCAGGAAGAACAGACAATGAGATCAAGAACTTGTGGAATACCCACTTGAAGAAGCGTCTCAAATGCATGGGACTTGACCCACAAACCCACGAGTCATTGGTCTCTTCTCGTTACCCAATTGACAAGGCTTCACAGGCATCTGTTTCCACTCGTCACATGGCTCAGTGGGAGAGTGCTAGACTCGAAGCAGAAGCCAGGCTCTCGAGCGAGTCATCACTCTTCAACAACAATCCTTCCTTTGCTAAAACTGATTCTGACTACTTCCTCCGCATTTGGAACTCTGAAGTTGGAGATGCATTTCGCAGCATTCACAAATCAGATGACAAAACTAGCTGCCAGAGTCCCATTTCTCCAGGATCTTCTTCCATCAAATGTGGGTTAGTCTCTGCCATTACAGCAGAGTTGGCCTCCAACCCAGTGGGATCCCCAAACACAATAAGCAATTTGAAAGAAGATTTGGAGTGGATGAGGGGCTCCAAGTCATGTGCTGAAGGAGTGATCCCTGGGTCTGATTCATCAAGCTCTAATGACTTGGAAGACTCATCTGACACTTCTTTACAGCTCTTGTTAGATTTTCCTATAAACAATGACATGAGCTTCTTAGAAGGAAACTCTTATATTTGTCCCCTTTAATGCCATGTGCATGTATGACATTGTGTCATGTAGTTTTGGGTTTGGTATTTTGCAGTGTTTCTATCTGAGCCATTGAAGAAGTATGAGAAGATTGACCTGGTAATTGGCTGAATATGATGGTTATTCAGCAATAGTGACATGCCTTAAGTTTTTCTTTTTCCTTTCTTTCATCGCATGATCAAACCTTAAGTTAGGAGATTTATTTGATGAGAATGTGTTACATGATATACTTGCTGTCCTAAAATGTTTCCTGGTTCTTCCATAATGATCGAATATCAGAATATGCCTTTTGTGCTTGGTATGCTCCCTTATTTTATATTTATTTAGGTCCTTTTGGCTTAATAATATGCATAGGGTTTATTAATTTCCTATATTTTGATATATACTTAATATATATAAGAAGCTTGTTCAGTTTTTTTGCTTATTTATATTTAATGCCTATATATTTCCTATCTGTTTTAAGTAGGAATATGTTTTAAGATGTTTGTTGCATTTTTGTTTGTTGTATCTAAACTTTCCTTCTTGAGGGAAGAATCTATGCCGTAAGAATTTTTTTTTTTTTTTGCATATTTTCAAGCATATTAAAATTCCACTTTTTTCCTAATTTTAATTTTGAAAACCAGTGACTGTTATTGCCCCAGAATAGTGTCCTATTAGCCTTAGTCCTAGAACACCTCATCCAAGCAAAAGATCTACTGGAGGCATATTATAAACTTCATATATTTTTTCTTTGGATTCCTTTCTTACACAAACAATATTAAAAACAAACAAGAGAAAATATGGACAAAATTTGCAATAACAATTTATTGCAATGACATCAGACCCAAAAGCAAAAATCTAAATGCATCCAAGGCTCTTCTTTGGAGTGGTTCCAGTTGCACGGTGTTTTGCAGCTATTTCCTGTGTCTTCAGAACCTCTTCACCACGCTTGGCTTCAATCAATGCCCTCTTCTCCTCTGCTTCCTTGTGAACTAAGGCCATCTTGTTTTTCATTCTTTCAAGATGTTCTGCTTTCTTTCTCTCCAGTTGTTCCTGCTCACACAAGAGGGTGTTCAAAGTTGTACGCAGTACTGAAAGTACTTGTGTGTGTATATATATATATATATGTATATATATATTTGATTTGGTTGCTAGGGATTCGAAAATTGAATGGGGAGGGGGAACACCCACTTATTACCAAGTGGGTGAGAGGCCTGATGGCTCTTGTATGTTTATTTGAATCTACTTCATTCACTTGACATGTGACAGTAAAATCTGTTCCCAAACTCCTTCATAGAACATGCTTTTATATGGAAAGAAAAAGGAAAATGGATCCTCAGTGGAGAAGCCACCTAAGCTTTTGGGCACCCACCATTTTGTAGTCTCAGTAATTGAAAGAGGTAGATCACCTTTTACATCGATTTGACCAAATTTTGTCTCTGAAAGTATTAACTTTTGCAGAGTTGTTCGGGTATCCTCCAGTCTGAAGTTGCTTATTTGAGTTATTTCATTAATAAAAGCAAAGTTCTTTGTGAAGGAAGGATTCAATTTGGTGTGTGTTGGCATTACATTTTACAAACTTCATTTTAAATAAACTTCATTTTGCAAACTTGCTTTTAGCCAAAAATGGATTGAACGGAAGTAATTTATGTTTAGTAAAAAAAATTACATTCAAAGCAAAAAAAAAAATTACTTTAAGCCAAATGAGATTTTGAAGTCATAGTTACATTTAAAAAATTATGTAAATACTAAAATAAATAAGAAGATAAAAAATAAACAAAAGTCTTTTTGAGTCTTGAAAATTTTGTTTTAATGATGCAAACACTTACCCAAACACACCTGTAGTAATAATATCACTAGGTATTTGATACCATTTAACAAAACTAGAAGAACTGGATTCAAGTAAAAAAAAAAAAAAGAATTGGATTAACAGTTTCAAACACTGAGACAAAGAATGAAGGAAAGACAAGTTGTTGACTAAAAAATCTACAATTTTGGGGGTCAACAAATTATAATGCATCTTATTCTGTGTAATGCAGGTCAGCATAAAACTTGCCTTTTTCCTAACATCTCAAATCTATTATATTGTTTGATGGATCATATCATGTATGATAGAATAGAAATGTCATCATGTCAATAAATAACTGAACAACTGGTACCTCAATTTTTTTCAGCTTAGCTTCAAGAATTGCCTTCTTTTTGTTTTCCCAAGCAACAACAGCAGAGAGCTTCTTTTCGGCTCTGTTAACAGATCCAATAGTTTCTAAAGTTTAAGAATACTGGGCATAAGGACATGGACAAGAAACATAACGTTCAATGAACATTTGACATTTGTAAAAATATTTCTTCCATATATATTCTGCATCCATTTGCATTATTGCATATTGGGCCTTCACAGAATCACATTTGGGTCTTCTGAGACAGCATTAAAATAAGTACTGACATTGAGCAAAGTGAACAGAAGAAATATATATATATATATATATATATAGAGAGAGAGAGAGAGAGAGAGAGAATACAAAATCCATGAACTCTTACTAAAGATATGGATCGAATGGTTATTTGTATTTATAAAAAAAATGGTTATTTGTAGGGTGGATTAATTAGTATTGCAAGGGAATATTACCAATATGTATGGATTATATGCAGCAAATATATAGTCACAAGCTGTGATATGCAGCTTAAGGCACATCCACTAGAAATGGCATATCATCCTGTCCTACACATCACAAGATGTCAAGATCACAATATCATAAATAGAGACTTCATGTAAACCTGTAACATATGAACTTATGATGGGTTGGGAGGATTATGTTGCCATGCAACAGTACCAACCGAGTACATATTCGATAGATTGTCTATTTTCTAGTGAGAATTGTTTTTGCAATGTAACTTGGTTTTATGCCTAGCATAGCAAACTGCAAAAGGACATTAAAATAAAGCTTTACCTGTTCCCTGCTTTGGTCTTTTCACTTTCTTCCCATGCCTTTACATAAGACAACCTTCTCTCTTTTACTAATTCTGCCAGAGCGATATCTGTGGACCAGAGAAGCACATAAGTCACTTGCTTAGGAAGACATGTGCTATCCAGAAAAATTGTTTGGTGAGCCAGCAGCTCCAGACAGGATGTTTAAGAAGAGCTAACAAAATAGTTGGTACGAGCACATATTCATGTTAACCAAGAAAGAGATAGACATGTGTCAGCTATAGAAATGATTGTACATGTTTGCAATGTGCCTAGAAACTAGATGGTGCAGAAACCTGATAGGATAGTTCTGAATCCACTCATTCGAGTGGTTATGAAATGAAATAAAAGCTCCAGATATTAAGTGCATTGTGCATATATACTATTTGATCAAGATCAAATAATCAAATAAACATCAAATATTAATTAGTTAAAGACAATGTAAACTGAAATATGAGAAAGTTAACACTAACCCCTATCAAGGGATCCTCTTGAGGTTAGGTTTTCTGCAGGAACCGGTGTCCCTGTAGACCAAAAGAAAAATGGTAAAGAAAAGAAATGATGAGGTAACTACATCAAATGGAGGAGTATGGATATCATATTAGAACAAACTTAGAAGAAGAGCTTATGCCATTTGTTTAGTTTTTGGACCTTTATGTCTCTATATCAAATAAGAGTTCTTTAAACGTTAAAACTATCACTGTTCTTATAAACTTTATCAACTGAGGTGTTACAATTCAGAAAAGACAGAAAATAAACATCCTTTATTTAAGGCATATGAGGGCATGCTGTAAACATCATATGCAGTTTTATCAATGATTGAGTAACATTATCAGTAGCGTATGTACGAGAATATCAAAATATGGCAAATTATCTTCTCATCAAATTGAATCTGGCATTACATTATTGAATGAATTGTCCCAATCAAACTAATCCATACATGACAGAATTTAGAGAAGGCTAGTGGAGGGAAGGGGCTGCATTAGTGCCATGCAAATAGATTATCTCCATGCAAATATGTAACTAAAGCTGCACCTAGAAGTGTTTGCTTAGCCAACGAGATTGTAGTTCAACTAGCACCGGTTTCAATTTCTAAGATTAAAGTGTGATGATGCCTAAAGTTCAATCTTCCATTAAACCACTTATCCCCCTTCCCCTAACTAGGTGATTGCACTTCTTATGTACCCAAAAAAAAAAAAAAGAAGTGCTTGATTAAAGTGAAATTCAAGTACGGCTCATGTAAGTTTATTAATTGTCAAACAAAATTTAGCCAATAGTAAACTGAGCCAACAATAGATAACAAGTTTCTTCAATACACATAATATAACAACTATGAGAAGCAGATAGAAAACTTCAAATCAGGAAACATTATATCACCAACATGCACTACAAAACTTAAATCATTTAGCCACTAACATCATATAACATAAGCAAAAAAAGATTAAAAAAAAAACAGAAAATGAAAATGAATAAATAGATACAGATCTAATTGATATATATAGTTGCTGATATCTGGGGAATTAAGAATCCATTTAAAAAGAATAATATTTAAGAATAAGTAATATATAAAGAATGCAGGCTTTCATTCATTATTGGATTCGAATGAGCATGCACACTATCTTATTATACGCAATAAATTAAACACACAGCCAGTTGCCCTGAAAAAAGCTTAGACTAACTTTTTCAATAAAAATAGCATAATTTGCTGGAGTGGACAAACACTCACAACATGGGGGACAGAATTATGTTTTATGATCACATCGAGTGCCTAATGAAAATCAATTTCTTGGGAGAGGGAAGAAATTCTTTATTGATGTATAGAACAAGATACGATGTAACATGGCTTGTTGAGACAAAATTTCCAGAGCATAAGCCTAATTAGATTTGTATAAACATATTATTTACTATAATAAACTAATAAAGGAGTATGAATACAGTAAGTTTGACGCCCAAAAAATTAAGTTAGCTAGATAAGCATCTACGTTGCCATAATAAGCATTAAATAATACAGATCATATGTGAAGGTAATTGAATGGTTACCCCATTCAGAAGACATTATATTACATATAGTAAGAAATTCTTGTCTAGACTCGGTTTATACAAGATTAGACAAGAATTTTTGTGCCAAACAGCTTTTTTTCATTAAAAATGATCATGTGTCAATCTTATATTGACTTAGTCTTCATAACTCAAACTAAGTCTATACAAGATTTTCTCCATAGATAGCTTACACAGATCTAATAATTGAAAGAAATGACTACAAGATCACCGATCAGAGCTATGAACGTAGCCCACAGAGAATTGAAATGAGACAAAAGGGAAAATGACTAATTGGAAGAAGTTCAGAAATGACATCTTTTCATTAAATTATCCAATCCAAAACCTTAAACGCTCTCAAAGGAACAACGGAAATGGAAAATCATAAGAATCCCGTCACAAAATCTTTGAAGAAAGGGAGGACAGGACAAGAGAAACTATTAGAAAAGAAAAAAGAAAAGAAAAGAAACTTCCATTCCACTCACGTTAATGTAAGAATAATTCAACTAGGAAGTAGTAGGCCAAGTCGGATATAATAAAGAAAAATCAACAGATATGACATACACTCTCTTTTCATTTTCCAACACTTTCTCAGCAAACAAACAGAAATTAACAACAGTCACACCAACCCACTCCACAGTAATAACCAAAATCACACTAACCCCATGACGTCAAATTGGATTTTGATAAAAACCCATTTTTTTTTCCTGGAAAACAATCATCAGCGGAAGCACAAAGCAACAAAGAAAGTTTGAAACTTTTAACATGAATACAACTCACTCTCAACTACCACAAGAGCTTTGGATTCCTCTGCCGCAGTCGTTTCAGGCGGTGGAACCACCGCTCTCTCATCAACGGAGGAGGTGGTCGCCGCAACAGAAGCCGAAGCCGAAGCCGGAGCCGAGCCGGTTTCCGCCTTCGTCTGCAGCTCCGCCATTGCTGTGTTGGGGTGAATGCAGAGAGAGGGGCAAAGCTGAATTTGTATTGTCTCAATTCTCAAACATTGCAGCAACGTTGTACCGCGAAAAAATGTCGGCCCTACGTAAGTGATTGGCTCTGAAGTGCTCAATTCTCGTACTGTAACAATTCGTGTGAGCACAATGCTGTGGGTCATGGGAGATTTTAAACCGTTGACTTTGTATATGATTGGATCAGGGAGGTTTTGTTGTTCATCGGACGGTGGCTGTGCAGTGGGTGTAATGGGAGAAGATGGGTGGTTGTTTGTACTGTAAAATTGTTCGGTCGGGACGTATACGTGAAAGAAAATGAAAGCATGCATATGTGCAATTATAGGATGATTTTCAAAACATGTTTAGAATATTATATTATTCTATAATAAGAAATTCTTAATATATATGACACAATAAAAAAATTCTTGTTAAAAAAGGATGATAAGTTTTTTTATCCATTCATCGCACAATATGTCAGGTGACTTTCAGTTGTGACATTTAATCTCGGAATCCATTCATGCTTCTTACAATTCAATTATATCTTGTAACTCAAATATTAAAAGTTTTCTTATATAAGAACATTTCATTTAACTTTAAGAATTAATTTTTTAAATGTATTAAGTAAATGTGTTGTGTTTTTAAGATGGTCCAAATAATAATTTAATCTGAATTGATGTGAAAGTTAACTTCAAGATCATTTAAGTAAGGTCTAAGAACTTAATCTCAGTTTACACAAAAGTTGGTCCAATAATAACTTTATTGTAAAAAAAAGGACACAAATAATTATATTTCAAGGTTAAGCCTGAGTAGGATTCGATCATGGGATCAAATTAATAGTCGATAAAAGCAACTCGTTGTCTTATATAGTCAAACTTTTATATAAATTAATAAAGTTATTTCATTAAAAATTTCATTAACTAGACGAGTTAAAACGCATTTCACGTAGTTTTCAAACTGATAGGGGATCAATTTCAACTTGGGGGATCCAGAATAATGCATTTTAGAGTCCGTCTTAACACTTTTTTTACTTTTTAAGAATCTTACTTACACAGGCATGTTGTACTTGTGCATGATGATCTGAATAATAATTTTGACCAAAAAGAAAAAGAAAATACTTTAGGTTGAGCCCAGGTTGGAAATTAAATATGTACATATCACAGCTGCCATGCAATCTAATTTCTTTCCTTTCCTCTCTCTAATTGTCAAAATCCTTCGTTTAGTTGCTATTATGTGGGTTAGGTTCAGGTGTAAATGCCTTTTTCATTGCCTCTTGTAGGTGGAGATGCTTCCCTGAGTTCACTCTTCTCTCCTTTGGAAAGTGTACCTTGAGGAGAAAGTGATGAATTCAACTTACGATTCAGAAATCTCTACTGTCTAGAGTTTCATTACCACATTAGATCTGCATTGTTTTTCTATATTGATAGAGTCATAGACCAACTAGAAGTAGTGTGTTGATTTTGGTGGAACCTATCTGATGGTTCCTTTTCCTAATATGGGAAAAATGATCCATAGATAGAATGGCAAAGGCCAAGAGCAAAAGGTTTAGGTTGACTCACCTTAGATATAGATGAGAAAACATTCTAATAACCAAGGAATTTTTTTTATAGCAAATATTTTTTTCTGAACTCTCTTTCCTTTTGGTCCTCATATGATCTTTGATTATGATTCTGATCAAATTTGACGGTTATTGTGATCACCTCATAGTGCTTTTTTCGAATATATAATCGATGGATATTTTAATTATGATTGGCAGTAGTCATTTTTTCTAGTCTGAGGAGAAACACTTTTGTGTTCCATTCTAATAACCTTGGATGTTGTTGGTGTTCAAGGTTAGATGTGCTTAAACCAGGGCTGTTTGTACTTCTTGCCAAGAAAATTAGCTGTGGTGTGAGATTTTACAAATTCCTGTATAATTTTACAATTTTAATACACCATGTGAAACATCATGGACCCTGAGGTTCATACTAGTGTTTGTATGCATGTATATCTTTCGCATCGATTATAGTTTTTGTTCTATGATTTCTGACACCTTTTTATTCTATTTTTTCACAAAGCTTGTACATTTTTGCATGAGTAGGAGGGAGAGGGAAGAACTCAGGTACCAGTTGCAATGTAGATTGTTTCTAGCTGACTCTAAGGTCAAAAAAGAAATTGAAGTAATCATAAAAGAATTGAACAATTTCCAATAAGTAATTTTCAGTTCTAAGTCTATAGTAGCTTAACTTTTCACCCACCCAATGGCTTGTCTATTTCTTTTTCTGCAAAACAAAAGGCATAAATGTACAATAGAACTTAAAAAGGGACTAGGTGTATCATTACATGTTTCATCTACTCAATGAATATGCAAAGCCCTTAAATTTAAACCCATTATTCCAACAGGAGTAGTGTAGCTTTGTCACTGTAAATGGTACATGGGGCAGTCAATAGTGAAATTTCCCAGTGATTAAATTGCATAGGGGCAAGCTAATAAAGAAAGTTACATGGAAATTTGGGAAAATCAATATTGGCAGAACAAAAACCAAAACAGGACAATAGAATAGTCATCTCTGACTTGTTTGATATTCTGCAGAGTGTAGATCATGCTTTCATGTAATTACTTCTATTTCGTTTTGAATCATGTAATTATGTTGCGTTCATGAACAATCCCGGCATTAACACGATATCTGCATCATTGTCATATAGTGAGTTTAAGTTTCACAGTTGGTCAATTCCCCCCAAAACACGCCCCAATAAAAAGAAAAACAAACACTTGTCGGTCTTTATTCTACTGCATTTATCTTCATCAGCAACATTTCTCTAGTCTCTTGCAACTTGAAATCTCCTCTTTATCCTAATTCCAATAACACTAATTCAATAGAAAAAACATTATTAACCTGATCTCTAATTTCTCCCAAATCATATGAGTAGTTTAACATCCTAACCCTAATGGCTACAAGCCTACAAGTAGTCCTTGTATTGTTCTGTCTTTCGTGGGTCATGGAGTGATCATGTTGAGCTGAAAGCTGGACAGCTGCGCTGGGATTGCGGATATTATCTTTCCATATTTCTGAAAAAAAAAAAAGAAAGAAAGAAAAGCAAAAGAAGATTACACGCTTCATAAATATTGAAGTAAGCATCATCCTAATTATTTTTACTATCTATTCCTCTTCCCCCCACCCCTCCTTTTCTTCTCAACCTATCCCTCGCAAGTTGTAACCCCACTTGACTCCTGACAGTAAAAGTAACCGAAAAAAGCAGGAGTGGAATTTGGCAAAGATGTCATCTTACACGACTATGACGATGACTATGAAGCTCTAGGAAGGGCGCAGCTACCAGTCTGAAACTTCTTGTTACCTCAAAATCTGCCCTTTCAGGCAAATGAACAATGAAAAGCTTTTTGTGCTCCTAAAACAAAGTCATGTCAATCAACCACACATAAGATGAGTTTAATGAAATCATCTCTTTCTTCTTTCATGAACAATGATTAATGATGCACCTTAGGTTTTGTGATATGCGGAGGGCAGTATGGATATAGGACTCTTTCAAAGTTTGGTCTCCACCAGTCTGCTATACACTCACCAATCTGCAACAAAATGAAACCAGAAATAGAATTCATGGAACCAACAATTTTGCTTAAGCGTGCAATGACTTAAGATTAATAGAAACATGCAGCTAACTTATTAAATATAGGACTTTGTCTTGCAACAAGCATCTGGAACATTAAGTGTATAATCCTTCTACTGTTTAGGAACAAGTTTCAGTCACCACACTGCTAGTTTCAATCAGCTAAATGTGGTACTCTAGAGCTTAAGTTATAAACCTGCCATTCAGGTTGAAGTGAAGGTGAATTAACAGCTAGTTTGCTCTTCAACTTCCTCTTCAAACCTTCAATTTCTGGATAAATCAGACAAAACATCAGACAGAAAGATGTGTGTCTGTGGAGATATAGTTAGATTGACAAAGAGATAGATAGAGAGACAGAGAGAGAAGCATAGGATCTGGATACAAGTTTTACCATTTTCTCCAGGATGTAGGCTGCCCCCCGGGAGTTTCCAAATGGAACTCCACAATTTCATAAGAAGAACGTGGGGATGATTATGCAAATGCACCTGGAGTTTGAAGTCAAATATTCACTGAAAAAATTATTATTTCATACAGAGCATTATTTGGTTCATGGAATGTGACTCTTTTAACAATGGATATGAACCAATTGAAATCTAATGTTTCATTCATTGAATTATCAAATAAAGCAAAAGTAAGCTTAGTGAATTTTAAAAACAATTAATTTCATTTATAATTTGTTAACAGACCTTTTCAACAAAATTTAAATTCTCCACCCAATAAGCAAAGGATGATAAATTTTGTATGGCCACATAAATAGCCACTGTGTAACAAGGAAAGCACCTGTCTTCATTCATATGACAGATAATAGTTATGTTCAAACTTCAGAGTCAACTCTTTTAGAGTAATACAAAGACGTGATCAACACTAGGATAAACATATATGATAGATCCCTATAAAAAAGCGGAGGACTGGGGTATAGAATATAGATATTCTGTAGTTTTTAGGAAACTCAAGTACAATCTGAAGCAGGAAAAGTGATTAATATTCAACAGCATACAAGTCTGATTTTGCAGACATAGCTCAAAGCAGAAAACTACAAAACACAGTAACTATTTCATATTCACCAATTGGTGCAAGTATATTAAGTGAAAAATGAAACTAGGAATGTCATTTTTCCATGATAACTAGTATATAAAGTGTGACATGAATCTTCCTGTCATTATATAGAACGAGTCATCTTGCTTGTAATTGTTCTTACAAAGAGAAAACCCGAGGAAATCAAAATATAATATTCACCCAAGATTCAATCATATAATAAACATAAATCAAGCCAGTGATAATGCGACAAAAGCTGACCAGTAGTACTCCTTCAACACTAGTCCTCATGCCCTCTCGCATGTATCTGTCATATTTGGAAAAGAAAGAACTAAATATCGTAAGATGATAAAAGAAAATCAAGTTATTCACTGCATATAACTACTCACTGTCTCTCCAACTAAGTTTCAAGCCTTCTTTATCTATCTAATTTCATCCACCATCTTTCATAAATTATGAATGAAGAAGAGACAGAAAGATCTCATCAATAGTGACAACGAAGCATTTGATCTTCCACTCCCCTTCAATCTTTTAACTATTGAATACATAACATCCTAATATTTAATCATAACTCTCTTCCCTTTTTGTGTTTCATTCACAAAAACAACAAAAGATTTGAATTCCTTAATACCCATCAGATGTGCGTATCAGAGAAACCTGAATTCCATTGCTTTTACTTAGTGGGACCAAGAAACGACAGAATAAAATCCATACCCATTTAAAATTTCAATGCCCCCATATCTCCTATGAATTTCTCAGCCCCCAAACAGAAAATTCAATCCCAAAAAGAAGCATAAAAAATTAAAATTTAAGGGCTTGACTGTCATGGGTTCTTTCAGAATCAGAATACAAAGAAGCGAAATAATCATTTCTTGAAAAACCCCAATTGTAAAAAAATGAAGAAAAGTGAATATCTTGTCCGGTTTTCCCAGCGTTTAATTTTTGCCCAGTAACCAAACAAGGATGTGACATTTTTTACGCACTTTTCTTTCCTGCGTTCGAGACGCTGATCATCAGTCTTATACATCTCCGTCGCCGTTCCTTCGTGCTCGTAGAAGTAGCTCGAATAAGGGTAAATGTTCACCACCTTCGCCATTCTCTCTCTCTCTGTTCTCTTCTGCGAGTTGCAGGGTTCAGGCGCGAAACAGAGCACGACGAAACCCGTAATCACAAAAACGTCCTCACAAGTTTGTTAGCCTTTCCCAGCTTATTCGTCTTTATCATGACTAATTTGGTAATTAACTCAGTTTTTGAATATTTAAGAAAGGAATATAAACATATGTTCGTTATTATTGACAGTTTGATTTTGATTAAACTTTATACTATCACTAAATTGTATGCTATTATATTGTTTAAAGTATTTAATTTTTTAAATAATTATTATTATTATTAAATTATTTTAATAATTTGTTAAGATATAATTAAATAATAATTTAAAATTTTTTATAATGACAAATAATCAAAATTAAAGTTAAATAATTTTACACTATTAAATAATTAAATAAGAGTGTTTATTGAATTTGATTGACCTGTTAACCCACCAACACAAATTAAACCAACCCATAAAATTTATGAATTATATATATTTGAAAAAGTTTAAATTATTGTTAGTGGGTTAACCCACATGAGATGGTTTAAGGTCAATGTTTTAGTGTCCCATTTAATAAGTGAGACTTTTTTTCCTCAGGCCACTAAAGTAGATTAGGCCAGCCCACTTTTACAATTCTTAATAACTCCCGTGTAGTTTTTGCCCCTCCCAAGTATTGTTTATTTTTTCGTTTGTAGTTTTTTCATTCCTTCTTTTACATCATAGAAAGAAAAAATATATTTTAAAAAAAATCATTTTTCTTTCAAAAGCTTTAAGTAAGTTTTTATTATAAGTTGTTTGATCACAAAATAAGATAATATAAACAAATTCTTAATCAACAGTTTTACTTTCTTTCTTTTTGACTAAAACAAAAGCTTAGATGAGATAATTATACCAATTCAGTCTTTAATAATGAATCAGAGCACATGCAGCCACCTCCTTATCTTTCTTTCAATAAAAAATATGGGAGACTGATTCTACAGATATGTTATTTATTCCTTGCTGTTGAGAATCTTGTGATATTTGATATCCAGTTTCTTTTCTTTTTTTTTTTTTTCAGACTAGGTTGATACTTATTTTTCTGTGACTAACTACATAGTTGGCTTCCATTTTATTTTATTTTTGGTAAACTTTGTTCTCTCATATTCCTTATTTTTTTTCCCTTTTGTTTGCTAAGTACCTAAGCAAGTTGATTATATAATTATTTAACTGAATTAGAGTTTGCCATTCCATTATGAACTCACATCCTACAATTATCACACGTTTATTTTAAAAAAAAAATAGAAGTTAACCATTTAAATAAGGGAATGCAACGTCATTGCCTGGGAGGAGCAACTATTTTCTTGTTTCAAGATTGCAAGTTAGGAACCAGCTGTATATATTAGTCAACTTAACATTATGAATGTGGGAGCCATATTTGTCATAGGCTCATAGCTCAAGAATGGGTAATATTGTAGTGGAATTACGATTTACAAAGGTTTATAAGATTCTATTTATTTGTAAACATTATAAATATAACATGTTTTGAATTTAGCTATTATTCTTTTTCATAATAGAAGGAACATTATCACTGCCACCTCCTATTAATTTGATTAATTATTCAACCCTTTGAGGGGTATATTTTTATAGTATTGAATATTTCATATTGGAGATCCAAGGTTCAAATTCATTGGGATTGACAGGGTGAGATTTATGAGAAGGAAATAGACTAACCTTGTTTTGTAACCTCTGGTTGACAAGAAAAAAAAAAAAAACTAAAATCAACAAATATTGTGAATGCAAAGTCCTCTTAATTTATCAAATTCTAAAAAGATGATTCTTTTTCTTGGTTAAAAAATGATTGATTTCAGTTAACTCTTTCAACATCTTAATTATGAAATCCTGGAACTAGCTATATTTGACAGACTTGCTGCCAGAATAGCAAATGAAAGAAACAGTTGGAATCAGTTATTTTTATTAGCATCCAAAAATTCCCACTCTTGAAATGGTCAGAGCACCCAACCTGTTTTCACTCCAAACAATCAGATTGTATCCACAAATTAGAGAATAAATTTGCCATCTTTGCCTCAATATTTTGGATCTCCAATCATTTTTCAACCATTTACCAGCTCAATTAAATCCGTTATAATCTGATATAAATAACTTTGCTTAGACACATCAAAGACTTTGTTCAATCCCCATTTGTCTGAGGAGCAAGGCAATGAGTGCTGTTCTCTCTTGCTGAACATCTCTTTAATCCTCAGATCCTGGATTAAAGGAAGAACACAAACACAAGCCAAGAAAGTTCCTGAGCCTTGTTTTGAATCTTTGTTGAGGAAGGAAACAAGATGTCATTCACAGGAACTCTGGACAAATGCAAGGCTTGTGATAAGACTGTTTATGTGGTTGACTTGTTAACTCTTGAAGGCATTCCTTACCATAAATCCTGTTTCAAATGCAGTCACTGCAAGGGATGTCTCACGGTATGGTTCTCTGACACCCTTAGTTGTTTTTTACTCTTTTAAATTTGTTTCCTTCATATGCTTCTTTCAATTATTGTCTCATTCTTAGAACTATCATGGTTTAATTTGCCATTCAACGGTTCTTCTGCAAGCCTAATGAGCTCTTCTGGGATATGATATCTCTCTCCCACCCCATAAGTACCTCAAATAGTCAAATGTAATGGCAGAACCATACAGAACAGAAGTATGCGATTATTTAGTTAATTATGCAGAACACCAGCCAGTTTCAATGTATTTAAAAGAAGGTGCAACAGGCATCTGGGTCTGGCACAATATTGAATGGCATACATCACTGGTTTTGAAGCATCTTAGATTCCTAGTGCTAGAATTGAAAATTTGTGACAACGTTATTAGGCCAAGTTAGTAGTTTGATTTGATATGATCATCAAAAGAGAACAAAAATTATGTAGTTTAAACATGTGCCTAATTTGGGTGCCAATGATACAATTTTATGTTGGGTCAGATGAGCACCTACTCCTCAATGGATGGTGTCCTCTACTGCAAGCCACATTTTGAACAGCTTTTCAAGGAATCTGGCAATTTCAGCAAGAACTTTCAGACAGGTATGATGTAGATCATCTTCTGTCCATTTCTTTGGTGGTTTTTTTTTTTTTTCCTTTTGGTACTCTTGTTCAATCACAATCTCATTGAGTCCAATTTGACATGCGCCTGTCACTTTTTGATTTGGCTAACGAGCTATGTTGTTTTCATGACTAAAAATGCGGCAGCAAAGTCTTCTGATAAACAAAATGACCTGGTATGTTCACTCTCCTACCTTTGCATATGCTTTACCATTTGCAATATGTCCTTCAAACTTGAGGGGCATTGTGCATGGGACATCCACCTCTGCATTCTGTGTGCTTTTATTATCATTTACTTTACTTGAATAAGCTTCACATGAAGCAATAATTTATTCAAATATCCATGCTTACTCTTTTTCTAACATGTTGGTTACAATGATCTTTGCAGAACAGGACCCCTAGCAGGCTGTCAAACATGTTCAGTGGAACCCAAGACAAATGCTCGGTTTGCTCAAAAACAGTCTATCCGCTGGAGAAGGTTTGTAATCTCAGATGTTGATCATACACAAATCTATATAAACCAGAAAGTGCACTTCTATCAGCAAACTCAATTAAGATTGAAAATAACACAGAAAGACATCATATGATAAGATTTAATTTAGCATTACAGTATCAAATTATTTTCACAATACGATTGTAAACTGATTTCATATCACCAGGATTAGAAAACTGATTGAACAGGACTACTAATTATACAGTTTTGGCTTTACTAAACAGGTGACGCTGGAAGGGGAATGCTACCACAAGTCTTGCTTTAGGTGTGCTCATGCAGGGTGCCCTCTCACACACTCCTCCTATGCTGCCCTTGATGGTGTCCTCTACTGCAGGCACCATTTTGCACAGCTTTTCATGGAGAAGGGGAACTACAACCATGTACTCCAGGCTGCTGCACACAAGAGGAGTGCTAGCACTCCACCTCCTGAACCAGCCGATGAGGAGGAGGCAGAGGCGTCACACCCAGAGCCTGATCAGGAACACACAGAAGACGACTCTTGAATGAACCGAGAACCGAAGCATGAAAAATTGCTTCCTCCCTTTCTTTCAGAGCTCCTAAAGGTCTTTTGTTGAGCATTGGCCAAATCTCTTCTCTGGTTGAATTTCACAGTCTAACATTTCATCACAAATTAGTTTTATTGTGAGCTAATTTGAGAGGTTTATTTTATGTATTCAAACAAAAAGAATCGTTCAACACAATATATTCTTTCATTCCTTGGAATATTTTCTCCTGCAACATGATGTCACTGCTATGCTAATAATTTGATAGTAAGGCAGAAAATTTAATATTGTCCACACGTTGATCCATATATTATGTTCGACGGGCTAATTCAGAAGCCCTTTATTTAAGGTTATCAAAATAGACGAAACTCGTCATGTTTACGTAAGTAGATGAGAATTCATTTATATATATACTTATTTTGTTAAATAATTTTTTATAAACGTTAAATTTTATCAATTTAACCGATAAATTAAAAATTCTAATTATGATATTTGATCACATTACTTTTATTTTCACTTATATATAGTATAAATTGATCTTTATTTTATATATATATATATATATATATATATATATATATATATATAGTTAATTATTTAATATTAACCTAATTGTATGTCTAATCGATCCGAACTTAATCTATAATATGTGATAGCATGGGAAAGAGTATGGGAAGTGCTCTTTTAACGATTCCATTTGTTACAAACACATATATAATAATTATTTAATCAAATCATGAAAGTATATGGTAAAAACAAATTTTAAATTATAATAAAGAGCAAAGCTTGAAAAACATTTTTTTTTAAACAATTATAGCAAAAGAGGAAAGCTCAATGCTATGTATGCATCTCATTATTATTATCAAATAGTGGTTCTACACGTGCATAGTGCGCGCAATGTGACAAATGCGATTCCACACCATGCATAGCATAGCAATGGCAGAGCATATATATATATATATATATATATATATATAATAGTGTGAGAATGACTAATTAAGAGCAGCTGGATCATGTATAAGGGGGGCCATGCATGGGATGGTAAGTACGTGCCCTCGCGCCACTCGGGGACGACGATCAGAAGCGTGGGGTTATTTTAAAAATGGTTTCCTACGTCCTCATGCACGGCACGTGGCTTATTTTTAAAAAATTCAAGAAATTAAGGACCATGAATAATTGGTCTTGGATAAATGTTGCACGAAAGAGGTTGAATCCTGGCCATTTTTGTGCTTTTCTATTTTTGTGCTCCATGTCCATCTCCCTTGTCATTTTTTTTTCCCTTTAATTCTATTCAGGGAAAGACTCGTCTCTTTTTTTTATCTTTCCTTTCCTTTTCTTTTTATGTTTCTTTTGTTCTTATCTGATTCTATTCAGGAGAAGATATATGATGAATACTGTATATCAGCGCTCATGGAAACAACAAGGACTTCTCTTAGCATATAGCTTGCACATTTGTGTTAAATTTTATTTTTAAAAAAGTTGAACACCAATATATAAGAATACCTATAGTTTGACCCTTTTATGTTATTAAAAAAACAGTTGTTTAATTGGGAGAAGACAAGCTTGAAAAGTTTAACTTAAAAAAAGGAGAAAATAAAAATAATTTTGCTATTCTTACGCTTATTTTTTACACCAAAATTATAAAACATTTTCATTGCAAAAAAAGAAAAAACAAGAGAAAGTAAGTATTAAAAAGTGTGTTTAAATTTTAGGAAGTGTGTTTCTTTCTTAATGAAAAAAGTTTAGGAATTTGGTGTAAAAAGTAAGTGTAGGAATAACAAAATTCAAATAAAAAACACTTGAAACTTGAAAGGTTGGGGGACCAAGTACATCTCTACAGGAAAAAAAAAAATCACTTGTATTTAACTATTATGTGTAGGTTCAAGTAGAAGTGACTTGGTCCCTTAAATATCATATTAAGGGTTTGATTCCTGATAGATATGAATAGAGCATGCGTTGTTAGTAGGTCTCCTTCCAGCAAGAGATACGACTAAAGGTTGAGATATTAGTCCTTTATCTTCTGGATAAGGGGATACTCTTGGTGAACAAAAAGAAATCACTTGTATTTATCATTTATAGGAGATTTTCACAGTACCTCAATTTATAAAATTAGTATTTGTACCCTATTGACATAACATAATATTATTAGTTCATTTTTATTTAATTTTTAATAATAACCCATAACTTATTGATATGGAAAATTAAATCTTTTTATCAATATTTATAATTTTATACACAAAAAATTTGTTACTTAGAGATGAACCCAAATAACAATTCTTCATCTCGTTGAGATTAGATTGGAAGCAAATAAAATGGAAAAAGTGTTCTTAATGGATAAAATCTCTAACCAATTTTGATCGTCACCGATGCCTACTGCAGGGAGTTGTTGCTTGAAAAGATCAACGAGGAACTGACTTCTTTTTTCTACAACAATAAACTCATTTGATTTGGAGTTTGAACTGTTTTATAAATAAAATAAATTTATAATATAAAATAAAAAATATTAATAAAATACATATTGTATATTGAATAAATAAGTAAATAGATAATAATTAAAAAAATTAAATCAACTTATTGAATTTTAATACGTAAGAAGGGTATTGATATCCTTACAAAAGAAGACAGGTGAAATCCCTCGCTCATATATTGTTTCTTCCATCATCAATTGATCCCTCATATATTGTTTCTTCCATCATCAATTGATCACTTCCAATTAATTCACTACTTGATCTCCATGGCCGCCAGTTCCCATCCTCCTCCTCAATTGAAAATGTACTTCATACCCTTCTTGGATCCGGGACATATGGTTCCCCTTTTCGATTTCTCTCGTATATTTGCTGCACGTGGAGAGCACGTGACCGTCATTACCACCCATTCCAGCGCCATGTCCCTTGAGAGAAATCGGTTGCCAAAGACAAAGCTTGCGGCCACCACATCCACATTCACCGCGTCACGTTTCCTGCTAAAGAGTTGGGACTCCCCGATGGCCTTGAAAGCCCTCTCTTGGCCACTGACTTCGACACATTCGCCAAGATTCACAAAGGAATAGCACTCTTGCGGCAACAGATGGAGCATTTCGTGCAAGAAAACCCACCCGATTGCATTGTCTCCGATGCCTTCTACCCGTGGACTTCAGACTTGGCCAAAAGCCTTGGAATCCCAAGGCTCTTCTTCGATGGCTCCAGCATCTTTACTGCTTGCTTAAAGGAGGCCATCAGTGGACCAGACTCGCCGCACCTCAGTGTCAGTTCCGACGACGAGCCATTTCTCATTGAGGGTCTTCCGCATGCTATCACCATGACCTTGTCTCAACTTCCAGAAGTCATGAGAACGCCAAGCAACCGCACCCCTTTCATGGAAACGCTGCGACAGGCCGAGCTGAAGAGCTATGGACGTCTGGTTAACAGCTTTGCAGAGCTTGACGGGGAGTTATACACGCAGCATTACGAGAAAACGATGGGGCTCAAGGTTTGGCAGGTTGGCCCAGCTTGTCTTGTCCACAGAACCGTTGAGGAAAAGGCACAGAGAAATCTGAGAAAGAACGCGGTGAGCGAGGAGGAATGCATGAGTTGTCTCAACTCAAAAGAACCAAACTCTGTGCTTTACATATGCTTTGGAAGTGGCGGTGTTCTCTCTGATAATCAACTGAACGAACTAGCCTGTGGGATTGAGTCCTCTGGGCATCACTTCGTCTGGGTGGTTCATGGGAAGGACAATATTGGCAGTGACAAGGAGGAGAAAGAGAAGTTGCTGCCAAAAGGGTTTGAAGAAAGAGTAACAAACCCAGAAAACCAGAAGGGGATGATTGTGAGGGGATGGGCACCGCAGGTGATGATACTGGACCACCCGGCCACGGGAGGGTTCGTGACTCACTGCGGGTGGAACTCGGTGCTGGAGGCAGTCCACGCCGCGGTTCCGATGATCACGTGGCCGTTAACCGCTGAGCAGTTTTTTAACGAGAAGCTGATAACCCAAGTGCACGGGATTGGGGTGGAAGTGGGATCGGAGGAGTGCACGGTGAGAGCTGAAGATGCTCGCAAGAAGCTGGTGCCTCGAGATCGCATAGAGGAGAGTGTTAAGAGGTTGATGGACGGAGGAGACGAGGCCATGGAGATGAGAAGGCGAATTCGAGAGCTTGCAGAGAAGTGTAAGGCAGCAATGGAAGAAGGAGGGTCCTCGCACAGGAACATGACTGCTCTCGTTCAAGATCTTAAGCGGCTGAGATCCATCACTGGCCTTGCTTCCTGCTGATAATACTGCATGAAGCTGCAGATCGACACTACAGCAGCAACGTGCATTCATGCATGTTTATTTGTGATATTCTAGAACGGAAAAGTGTGGGAAAAATTAACATTAATTCCTCAATTCTAGAACTACTGTAGTACAAGTATTTCTTGTTTTTTATTTCTTGCAAGCTTAATCCGTATATAAATATATAATCCATATTGTACCTTTGGGTATATTGGTTAAATATATAATCAATTAAATCTGCTGTCATTGATAATTTGTTTTGCCATTTTCTACTCTTTCTTCATCTCCTCTCCTCTCCCTAATTTCTTCATTAATGTTTTGAATATAGATCAAATTGACCAATTACCACCAGCCAGCAATTCATAATAAGCATCTAAGTTTGATGACTTACTGATATTCTATATAATACTACAGGTTTAACGACTAGTTAAAAGTTTTTACTACAACATTTTTTTATTAATTAGTAGCATTAAAAATTTACATTAACACTATATCAAATTTAAGCTCTTGTAATCATAATAATAATAAAAAAGCCCTATGAGACACATGCATATACTAAAGCTTAAGTTAGCTAGTGTTAGTATACTATCGCCTCAATATATTGGAGTAATTATTGGCCTGATCTATGACTTAGGATATATACACTATTTTTTTTAAATTGCAATCTAGATTTTTTTATTAAATTCTGCTTTCTTGAAATGGAGAATTGGGACAGAATTGTCATTCCCGTTTATATAACAAAATTGAATTAAGATATATATAGAATCTGTTAGTTGATTTATTAAATAATTACACCCTTCATATTTTAAATTAATTAATTGATACAATAATAATAATTGCTCAGGCAAGGGCTTGTCCCTTTCTGGTGCTTGGATCACAGAACAATTAACGGACAATATTGTGAGAAGATATGCTCCACAGAGCTTTAAAGGCCAAAGTTAGAAATGTCAACAATATTTTTGAAAATTAAAAATTTACCATAAAATCTCCCAACAACCACATTTATAACACAGAAGCAACTTTGCTTCAACTCAAAAGCTGATATGAGGAGGAAATCCCTGTGAAGCTGAATCAAGGTTATTTTTGCTAGCTTAACACTATTCTATCACTTCAAATGTGTGTTTGGAGTTGTTGAATGTGCTTTTGGCTCATTCAACAGAAAACCAAACACATACTAAGAGATATTGCTGCAAAATGGGGTTGTCTTTGGTTTTGGTTTTGCTTTCTTTTGTTTATCTCTATCTGCTCATATATTAACAACCCTACAATTTTCGACTTGGGAAGATCTCGAAGAAGGAAGCGGTTTTGTTTTGTCATCTTATATACGTAATTCTGTTGATTGGGGTTAATATTTTGTCAAATAAAAGTAATTGCACAACTTGTATCTGACTTAACCAACAAAAAAAAGTAAAAGTTAGTTAAATTTCAATATAATTCATTTGTTAAATTGCATGTAGAAAAACTTGTTCATAAACAAAAAATATTAACTAATACAATAAAAGAGTTTGCTTTTCACTTAACTATTTTGAGTTTGGATTTATTGAAAGATTATGAGATGTAAAATTTTCAAGAAACTCGCTGAGTCAAACGTGAAAAAAAAAAGTCTGTTTGAACCAATCTAAATGAATTTTAAATAAATAAATAAACTTTTTTTACTGCGACACTAAAAAATCGTTTAAATTTACTTGGAGAAGTCACTGCTAAACCTTCAAACCTCTAATCACAATGTAAAAAAAAAAAAAAATCATCGTTTCTAGACTTATACCCTTGCTCATTTAATTGTGATTAGATAAATGTTATATTAATGTAAGCCATTATAATGTATATACAAACATATATAATTGCATGTGCAATAGATTTACATAATGACAATGGGATTCAAATCTTTTTTTTTTCTCTCTTTTCCTATCTCTTCAATTAAATCTGCACATAATGTCACAATTACCATGCAGCCGCCCAACACGGCCAAAATAAAACTGTACACCCCTATTTAAAGGGTATATTTTATATTATTTCTATTCATAATTTAAACAAAATAAATTAATATAATAATTGTTAAATTAAAATATATTTTAAATATAAATTTAATATAAATAAAACATGCTAGGCATTTTTGCGGCACTTGCCTCGCCACGCAAGAAGGTACAACTTACTCATCTCTAAACTCTGCGAACCTGCTCCATACAAGACATTCCAGGTATATATCGCCATCTCTAGGTTCTCTACTTCCTCCTCTGGAACACCATCGCAAGAAGCGTGGGTTATGTTACAAATGTTTTCCTACGGGCCCATTCATGGCACAGGGCTTCTCTTAAAAAGAAGAAAGGACCATGAGTAAATGGTCTTGTCTGCTGCCCGAACGAGGCTCACGGATTGAACCATGGCCACAGCTTGACCCTTTCTCTCTGGGCCTAGTGTGCTCCGTCAACATCTCCAGGAGGAGCATCACCTGAGGCAAGGGCTTGTCCCTTTCTATTTATGCTTTCCTTTACGTTTTTTTTTTCCTATTGTTCTTTTCTCATTCTATTCATGATATATATAAGTGAACATCTATTTATTCTTAAAATAAACCTTGTATACTTATTTTATTAAATAATTTTTTATAAACATTAAATTTTTATTAATCTAACTATTTAATTATATGATGTTATCATAATTATTATACATATTAAATTTAAAATAAATTAAATAATCATATGTATATAATTTAATAATTAATATTTATTTTATATTTTAAAAAATATATTACTTGTTAAAATAAAATAATTAAATAAAGTATTAATTTATTTTAAAATTTTATAAAATTTTGTACGTTTGATATATCTTATAAGAGCTTTCATTTTAATGGTTGTTTTGATGTATATATATTAATAAAAGTGAAATAATGAAATAAATAACTATGAACATTAATATACAGAATAAATAACTACAAACATTAATATACAAAAAAATGAAATATATTGCTTCCATATTCAAATTATAAATTAATTTTATCATTATAAAAATATTCATAAATTATAATAAAAAATAATTATAAATATTAATATGTAAACGTTTATTTTTAAGTGATAACGTAATTTCTTACAAAAATAATATTATAAAAATATTCATATAATTTATTAAAAAATAATTAATTATAAATATTAATATACAAGAAAATATAATATATTGTGCATATTCAATTCATAAACTAATAATATATTATTATAAAAATATTTATAAATTATATTAAAAGAATAATTTCAGATGTTAATATGCAAATGCCTACTCTCAAGTAATGACGTGACTTGCCATTGACTTTCAAGTGATAATATAACTTCTTAAATTATATTATTACAAAAATATTTATAAAATTTATAAAAAATATAATTAATTATAAATATTAATACGCAAAAAATATAATATATTATTTACATATTTAACTAGGGAATACTAACATCTTCCCATTAATTTTTATATTGATGGATGTTAATAAGCTTTACTTTTTTATTTAGATAATAATATTTTATTTTTAAATTTTTAAAAATAAAAAGTTTAAGGGTATTTAAGACATTTTCTTAATTTATCTCTTTCTCTTTTTTTTCAATAATTATTTCTTTTCTTTTATTTTTCCTTAACTTATTATTTTTTCAAATCACTCTCTCTCTTCTTAGTAAGTTGAAAAAAAAAAGAGGATGAAAGAAATTAAATAAAATATCTTAAATATCTTTGAATTTTTTATTTTTAAAAATAAAAAAATGACATTATTATCTAAATAAAAATGTGATGCTTGCTAATATCTACCAACGTAAAAATGAGTGGGAGAATGTTAATAATCTCGTTTAATTATATATTAATTTATCATTCCAAAAATGTGCAAACGAAGAGGATTTTTTTTTTATAGGAAAAAGCTACCATATTTAATTTCTAACTCAAAGCTTCAAATAATGAGTTAGGAAAATACTTTATAATTATAATTTTCTTGTCAGAATTTTTAACAAAATAATTTAACATATTTATTGACTCTTGGATAAATGAATAGTTCTTATTACTTAATTTTATTCAACAACCTTCCTTAATTTTAACTGAATTCTGTCAAAAATTTTAACTATTTTTTTTGTTATGTAGTATTACTCTTCAACATGCATTAACGATTAGTTTTGGAGGGAAAAGTAATAGTCCTACAAAGACTCTTTTTCTATATATATTTATAGTGAATAATTCTACGTCTTTTAAATTAATTAGTAAAAATAATTCTCTTAATTATTACATACAAAATTATTCAATGTATTTTATATTTTTAATATATTAAATATTTATATATTTTATTTAATAATTATTTTAGTTAGCTACTAAGAGAATTATTTAGGAAGATATATTTGTTCATTTTTATCTATCATTTAAAGTTGTTACATACAGATTATCATTAGTCGTGACCATCATTTACAAGAAAAATAAATTATATTTGACTAAATTATCTTTTTATTGAAATACGAAAAAAAATACTATTATTCGCTTAATTAACTCTGTCTCACTTCATTAATAGGGATAAAATTAAAAAAAATATTTTCTTGATTTTCTAAAATGACAAATAAAATGAAACAAAATTTCTTTTTTCTAAAATGCAGAATAAAAAGAAACAGAATGAGTAATAAATACAATATTTAATAAAAAGAGTGTGGTTCTCGAAAGATATTAACAACATCACATTATAGTCACCCATTAATTTATATATGATACCAAAATAGTCTTTCAATAACATTTAATGCCATCAGTTTCATCTTTTTCAATACTAATTTGATATATAATTTGATGGCATAAATTGATATTAAATGACTAATTTAATATATTTATAAATAACAGACCAGTGTGATGTTGAGTATATTATTAGAGGACCAAAATGAGTATTTACTCAAATAAAAAAGTATAAACATTTAATATCTTATAAACATAAAATACACTTAATATTTCCTTCATCTAATAATTAGAATGATTATTAGGCTAATTAATTAAGAGAATATAAAATTATTCTTACTCATATATACTACTATAAAGGAAATTTCTCGTTTTTTATTTTTTTGGTTATAAAGGATATCTACGACATGATATGAAAAAGGGTAACTTAAGTTAAAGTGAGGCAAAGTGATAAGTGAAATATGAACTCGAGATTAAACGGTCTCTAGAGGAACTAGGTGCCACTTGAACTAAGGCATTTGGATAGTGAATTTCTCTTTTTGGTACCTATTTTGATTTTTCTAAATTTTTGTTGCAACAAATTTAAATATCAATAAAAAATAATAAAATTATTGATTAAGACACCTTAACATTTTATCTACACGTTGCACTTACAACTGTCCCTTGCTGCCTCCCACTCTTGTAAAGAGTTAATTATCATGCAGTTACAACTGCCCTTTAATCTTGTAAGGAGTTATTTTGTTTTCATATTTAATATAATTACATAAAAAAATAAAAATATAGATTGATGTGTATGCTAGTGTAGACAAGAGAGTTGTTACAGTACCTTAAAGATATTGATATTTTTATGAGTTGCCAAAAATGCTAAATCCTAGACCCTAAATCTAAAACCATAGACCAGTAACCCAAAACCTTAGCCCTAAACCATACCCCAAAAGCCTAACCCTAAACCTCTAAAATCCTTTCCTAGCACTAACCCTAAATAATAAACCATAAACCTTAACTGAAAATCCTATACCTTAAGTCCTTGACTCTAAACTCTAAACCTTAACTATAAAATCTAAATCCTGAACGCAAAGCAAAATCCTATATCCTAACCGAAATCTTAAACCCTAACCCTAAACCTTAATCTATAAATCCTAAGCCCTAACCATAAACCATAAATCCTAACCCTAAACTCATAAATCCCTAAACCTTAATCATGTCTTTAAATCTTAAACCCTAAATTATAATCCAAAACTATAAGTTCTAAATCCTAAACCCAAATCTTAAACCCTAATTCTAGATAGTAAACCATAACCCTAATCCTTAAGCACTAAACTTTGAACAGTAAATTCTATGTCCTAAGACTTAAACTCTAAACCTATTCTTAAACCCTTAATTTTAAGCCCTAATTCTAAATCCTAAACCCTAGCTCTAATTCCTAAGCTCCAAAATATAAGTCATAAACTCTATTCGTAACCTTAATTTCATTTTCTAAACCCTAAGTCCTAATCCTAAACTCTCACCTTAATTTCTAAGCCTTAAACCCTAAGTCATAAACCTTAAACCCTAAAATATATGTCTTAAATCTTAACTTTTTTACTTTAATTGTAAACCCTAAACTTCAATATCAATAAATCTAAGATTTTTCTATAGTTAAACTTTTTTTAATAATATTGTCATACATGATTGGGTAATAATAATAGTGGATAAAAAATAAATATAAGAGTTTTAACTTTGAAAAAATTGTTATCTACTTAATCATAGTAAAAAATTAAAACGAAATCCTTCATTTTTATAGGTTTTTTTTTTCTCTCTCTTTAATTTTTTATTTTTCTACCGCACCCCTTCCCTTCTCCTTCTTCGCCTCCACCCCTCTGCGTTCCAATCTGCTCTGGTTTTGGACCAAACCGCATCCCATTGTTCATTCCATCCAACGTTGTTGTTCAGTCTTCGCGCCGAGGAAATTGTCGGTTACGAAGAACAGCAATGGCGAACGTGGACGAAGATAAATGCCATGGTAGAGAAGAAGAAGAAGAAGATGCAGAGGGAGAGCTTTCGTGTTTGTCAGATTCTGAAATTGGGGATGCGTTGGACTGGTTGGATACTAAGGACGATGAGGAAGCGGTGGATGGGTCTTTCTCCCTCAATTCCAGGCGCCCCAATGCTCATGGCGGCCACCACTCCAACCTCCATTCATCTACCCTCCAACCTCTCTCCAATCGGAACCAAAAGTTCTCCAATCACATCCGAGCTTCGCCCTTGGAGGTTCAAAGTTCAAATCTTTCTCTTTCCCTTTTCTATCGTAGCATGCCTGTTTTCTGCTAAGCACCTTTGTTGGGTAGGCTCGAGAATTGTAACCAAACCCAATGGTTCAATGGGTATGTGATTGTTCACTAGAAACCTTAAAGTGCTATTTTTTTTAACACTTATCAATGAAAGAGATAATTATTTTGTGGTTTGGCAATTCTGTACATAAATCATGCTAATTTCAATTTTGATTTTTTTCCTCTTTTAAGTTTGAGAGTTGAGACAATTTAAGTGCCTTCAGGTGAAGTTGATTTCCCATAAAAATTTGCGCTTTGAACATATTTCCTCGTTGTAGGTGTTTTTGTATGTGCGGTGGTGGTCTTGACTTCTGATTTCCAATCCGTCGACTCTCAAGTGTTTCTTTGATATAGATTAGTTTCATTTTTCAGTTGTGAGTTGAGCTGTATGTTTATGGGTTCTGTCACTTCTATAGAATCTATTTGTTTTTAGTTTTAAGATAGACACTTGGTGGTGCAGGAGTGGGAAGGGAGGATGAATGTTGGCATGTCTAACTCTGTGGCAACGGCAATTCGTGAAAGTGTTCGAGAAATGGCCATTGGTAAAACTAAAACTACTGAGAAAGCAGACCGTGCCACTGTTGAGCAGGTGAACAATGATGATTTCATAACATCTGCTACCTGAATTTTCGTTTTTTATAATGTTTGTTCTTTGTAAAGACAAGGAGTTGTACCTCTTTGGCTGTCACTTGTTTATGTTCTACCGGCAATTGGTATGCAAATTGGGTATTTATCAAGATTTATCTATTATCTATAATGTAAACAATGAAATTCATTTGCAAAGTATTGGGTGGTTATTTAGTATCTGGTAACTTGCACTTGAGACACACTACCTTTTGGAAAATTTCCGCGTTAAAAGTTTAGACTAATGCTAATTACATTACTCCTATGCTTACAACTGTCCACAACTGCATAGGTGTCTGCATCTGATTTAACAGTGGGATTAGTTTCACTCCGATAAGGCCACATGCAATTTTGACTGATTATGATTCCAAGTGTTGTGTATGTAGCATTTTTCAAACAATTATTAGTCTCATAAGGTCCTTTATGTTATAAATTAAAACCAATTGACTAGACCAGCTTAATTTATTTTCATCACATTTTTCCTCTCGCATTTTGTTTTCTTCTTTTTTATTATATATTTATGAGACTTGTTTGTTTGTCAAGTTTTCTTTTTTTTTTAATAATTACTATGCTACTAACGGCAATGTCCTCAGGCAATTGATCCTAGGACTCGCATGGTTTTATTCAAGATGCTAAATCGAGGCGTGTTTCATGATATCAATGGATGCATTTCAACTGGGAAGGAAGTGTGTAATACACCAGAAGCGTTTATTTATTTATTTCCTTTTTTTTTTTTGGTCTTATGTTTTAAGTTCTATGATGATGTCTCAGTTTGGATAATTGGTTATATGTGACATCAAACCATCATCTTTCTGTTTCTTACTCTCCTTGTTTTCTAACAGGCAAATGTTTATCATGCAACCAAATCTGATGGTCAAGAACTTGCAATTAAAATATACAAAACATCTGTTCTGGTATTTAAGTAAGTAAAATAAGTATTAGCTTGTTTTAGCTCCTTCTGTTACTGTAGCTTGTATTGCAGGTTGAAATATGAAGAAAGAATTATATAGGCATCCAAAACACTTTTTTTAAATAGAGCACTCAGACATGCATTCAATGAAACTTTTGTTTTTATGCTGCCAAAGTTTCTTACATGTGCTGGATATTAAAATATATTTCCTCTTCTAGTCCCTTGTTTGTAATTGAATTTGGGGAGTATTCACTTACTGATACTTGATGTATTTGATAATCTTTTCTTCGTTCCATTTTCTCTCAGTCTCTCTCTGTTTATCTTTGTGATCATCTATATTGTTAAGGAATTTATGGAGAAAACTTGGCTTAGGATTGCTGAAACTTTTATGGATACTTTTTAATATATCCCTTAGACACACACAAAGCACAAATGCAGCACAGAACAATGACTGGGCACCAAGTTTCATGATTCAAAGATGAATTTTTATTTCATTGTATGAACTGAACTTTATGATCTGAATGCTATCAGGGACAGAGATAGATATGTGCAAGGAGACTACCGTTTTAGACATGGATACTGCAGGCATAATCCCAGGAAAATGGTAAAAACATGGGCAGAGAAAGAAATGAGGAATCTTCTGAGGTTTGATTTGTTTTCTCTTTTTTCGTTTGAGCTTTGTTGGTTTTGCACTTCACTAAATTACTAAGAAAATGCCTGTCAAATTGAAGTATATACTAAAATTAGACTATCAAAATAATAAGAAAAGCAGAAAAAATTGAAGGAAGAAAGAAAGAAAGAAACATGTTACATCCAGAAACTTAAAAATTCTAGTGAATCAAGAAACATAGGTGATGAAGTGAAGCAAGTTTTAGTACAAAAAACAAATATTGCAGCCACACGCTGTTCTTTATTTCTGAGGACTGAAGCAATCTATTTCTAGTTCCATCAGAGAAACCATAGTAAAAACGTCAGTTACGCCCTCTATATTGGGTTTTTTTGTTATTAACCCTCTTACCTGTAGGCTTTGAATTAAATAATTAACAAATCTTTCATCTGAGTTCTATGATGGTTTTTACTTACACCAAGAACTTCTGTAGTCATCCTTCCTGATAGTTGAAAGATCTTTTTTGGATTCAAAGTACATCTAAAAGGAAATAGACTCATATAAACCTATTAAGTGTTAATCTATGCCGTAGGGGCAATGTTATGAGCCTTTACTTTCTTTTTTTTTCCCCCTTTATTATCTTTTTTCTGCTGTTAGAGGGGCTCCTTTTTGTATACTTGCACTTGGATTTGTTCCTTTGGATGTTTCCAATAAATATGTATTAAAAAAAGAATTTGATGCCATACTTACCAGAGTTGTTTCTTTCTTTTTCCCTCTGTCTTTATTGGATTGCAGGCTAAAGGCAGCTGGACTTAGGTGCCCTACGCCTTATCTTCTGAGGCTACATGTTCTGGTTATGGAATTTATAGGTATTGCTTTTGTTCTGCACTTTCAGAATACAGTCTAATGACTGTGATCTACTTGATTGATTCTCCGAATGTAATCGATTGCTCTAAATTATCTCTTGTTGATTATATGGAATAGCAGTGTATCCCTGTCCACCATGTAACCAAAGAACAAAACAGAAAAGTAATGCATAGTTTACTTGCTCTTTTCACTTATATGGAACTGCTTGTAGTTACCCTCAATATCGATCAAATCTATCATTAGTCATAGAAAGTACCGATTTCTTTCTATAGCATATATCATCTCATTAGCCCAGTCAATATATATATGTATATATATATATATATATATCATCTCATTAGCAGACTGGCGTTTAGCTGGAAGAAATACAAGTACATTTTTTTTATTGAAGTTCTCTGGTTATTTTGTTCCTCACAGGAAAGGCTGGTTGGGCTGCCCCTCGTCTTAAAGATGCAGCTTTATCTTTAGACAAGTTACGGGAAGGATATGTTGAGGTGTGTCAAATTACTACAATAGTCCAGTGATGCTTAGATGGTTAGAAGTTAGAACTTAGCACTTTAGCACATCTCTTGAATATTATGCAGTTGGGGTGCTTTATTATAAGGTCCCCATCTTAGTCCTCAGAAGCCTGTTATCTAGAATGATTACTAAAAGCTGAGCTCACTGGTATCGTTAAAGTTTGAGAAGTCTATGCTGTTTCTTTGAAGTTTCATTTAGGGATTCTTGATGGAAACACTCCTGTCACACATTTCTTTTAGGTTTCTAAGGCATTAAGATGTATTCTGTGCTACCAATTTTTGAGGTTGAAATTATATGAGCATTTGAATTTCAGATGATTGTCGCAATGCGGACATTGTACCAAAAGTGCAAATTGGTGCATGGTGACCTCAGTGAATATAATATACTTTATTTTGAGGTGAACACCCCTTTGCCTGTTAATATTTCATTGACTAAATGTCTATTTGTGAAAATTTAATTCATTTGTTCTCTATTTGTCAGGGTCACTTGTATATTATTGATGTTTCTCAAGCCGTTGATCCTGAACATCCTCATGCTCTTGATTTTCTGCGTGAAGATTGTGTTCATATATCTGTAAGCGCTTCTAGTTATAAATTACAAATTTCTTTTGTGGGGCCAATAAGGAAAAAGCATAATTAAGTAGTTGTTGCCTTGCAGGAGTTCTTTAAAAAGCATGGTGTAGCTGTCATGACAATAAGAGAACTGTTTGATTTTATTGTTGATTCGTCCATTGCTGATGATGCTGTGGACAGTTATTTGGAAGAGGTATTTGTCCTTTTTTTAAAAATTATTTACGTTTTCTGAACAACTTCAAAGAGATATTTATGGTTTTTAAAATTGTCTAGGTGCAACAAAAAATTTTGGCTAGAGGAGATGTGACTATAGAGGATGAGATTGCGGACTCTGTATTTGTGCAGGTAATCTTTCTTGTTACGTCAACTTCTCACAGGGCTATTTTCTTTTCTTAATTATTATATTGAAATTAATCTCTAGCTAAGCTAGTGATTGGAGCCTTAGAGAACTCAGGTTTTGGGTGAATTTTCATCCATGCCCCGTAGGGTATGTTTGGTTGGAAAATAATGGAGAAGGGAAAGTTCAAGTGAAATCTTTCCTTGTTTGGAAGTTTTTTTTTTTTTGAGGGAATTTAAAAAATGAGGGATTTGCACTTAAATCCCTCCAACACTTATTGTAAAAATGTAGTTATTCATTCTTTAGTTTTATTCAACCCTCCGTTGCCTTACCTTTATTTATTTTAAAGAACCAAACTAGGGCAAAGGAAATAATCATTTAGCCCACCATTTCCCCCTTCATTTTCTTTCCTTCCATTCCCCTTGGATTTCCTTTGAATCATTTCTTTCTCTTTTACTCCCAATCAGACCTACCCTAACTGATCAGATGAACTCTTTGAGTTTGAAATAACCTGATATGATGCATCTTTTATATACCTCTAACATGATTCAAACTACAGATATGAGTTTGATTTTAATTGTTTTTTGTTTTTAAATTAAATGGGGTTCAGATTTGGTCCTTGAAAGCCGTGTTTGTGGTCTGTTTAGCACAATGATCTATGATGTCGTTTCTTACATGTTTAATTTCCTGAATCTTGTTTCAGTCTTACATTCCAAAGACACTTGAGGATGTGAAGAATGCTGAGGAGGATGTACAACGGATAACCAGCGGGAAGGACACTGGAGATTTATACTATCAGACCATAACTGGACTTAAACATGCTCTGTCAATAGCACAATCTTCATTGCAAAATGACCAGCAACCGCAGAAAGCAAATCCTACAGAAGATCCACCTATCATTTTTAATGGTAAATCTAGTCTTTCAGAGGGTGAAGCTGAGTCTCAATCTGATGAGGATGGAGATAACCAAAGTGGTTCTGAAGAGGATTCATCTACTGAAAGTGAAGTACAGGCTCCTCTGGATAAGAAAGCTGCTAGAAAAGAGAATAAGAAGAAGGTGAAGGAAGAGAAGAGAGAAGCACGTAAAAACAAAGTGCCCAAGGCTGTCAAGAAGAGAAAGAAAAAGTTGGCCAAAGCCCGCAAGACCCGGTAGGCAGTAGCTATCTGTAATGGCTATGACAATCCAGTTACCTTGGTAGTTTAGGAATTAGATAGAAGTTAATGCACCGGATCTAAATAGGAGAAAAAATTTTCAGTCATACAATTTATAAGGAGAGATTAGAAAGCAATATGACAACATAGTCACCGGCCTATGGGGTTCTAAGTATCCCACACACTTTTTCTGTATTATATGTCTACATGACCTTTTTTTGTTACCTACTTGTCTACACTCTCACAGTTTCTGTTAATTTAGATGGAAGTGTTTAATGGAATTTCTTTTATGACAAATATACTTTCCAATCCAATTATCTATTTTTGGATTTTGTTTTTCGTTTTCCAATTGCAGCAATAGTTCTAGTTTTTTAACTGGTGTGCATATGCAGTAGATTTGCTATTCATTTCTCATGTAAATGCAAAATGGTAATTCCATTATGTGGATTGACACTTGGTGGTGCACATATATGTTTTAAATCATCAAATAATGGCCTCATCTGATCACATATGCATCATGTCATAAGATCATGATTGCATCTTATGATTGATATTTTTCCCAACATCCCAAATACTAATTACTGCTAACACATAAAACAGTTTCTATATGGTCACCATGCATGTGGATAGCCATTGTCTTCTGCACCAAAAAATGGAGTTACCATACAGAAGTTATGGATGAACTTACGAGAAAAAGAGGAAAAAACTCTGAAAACTCAACAAAATTCACAAACACGAAGCTCAATAACAACCTCCCTGAAAACTCAACCAAATTCTTGAAGCTCTGCTATCTCTCACCTCTGTGAAGCTCCACTCCGTTTCACCTCAAGTAATCTCAGAAATTGCAATATGGTTAGTTCACTCAATGCCATTCACTGGACAAACTACTAATATGTTTTATCGTCAGACAGAAGGCATATTCTTTTTACGCAATAGGCAAACAGAGAGAGAGAGTGGGATTCAACTTTCCAATAGAGTAAGAAATGACATATTAAATTTTAAAAACGTAACTCGTTTGTAATTTAGTCATTAATTAAATTAAACATATGTTTCAGTCATTAAATTTTTTAAATATATTTCACATTAATTTTTATAAATAATAAAAAAGAATAATTTAAAACAAATTTAAATAATTTAAGCATTAAAGCTTACGGTTTTATTTAAATAAAAAGCTTAATGCATATTTGAGATAATTTTTTTAATAAAAAAATTGTTTTTTTTTTAATATTTTTTTAGGTTAACTTATTTTGTAATAAAAATAATTTATAATCAAAATTTTACAAAAAATATTTAAAAAAAATAATCTTTTCTTAAACAAAATTATACCAAACATGTTAAAATATTTTAATTATAACCTAAGATAAACATACCCTTACTTATACATTTTGAGGACAATATCCGTCTCGCAAGACAAGCCAAGCCAGTGTTCCAGTTCCTCACGAGTGATGACACTCACAAAACCCATTGGCATAGCGCGCCCCTTCGGCACCTTCCCGGGGAACCCACAGCCAGTAGACTCTCTCAAAGTGCTTCATGGCCATCTCATCAGAAACCACCTCCAAACAGACCCTTCCTCCGTCTCCGAGGTTCTCAAATGCTACGCACTTTCCGCTGCAAACATCCTCAAAGCTCATGTCGTCTTCAGCCAAATCCACCGCCCCACCTTGTCGGTTTGGAACATCATGATCCGTGGTTGGTCGCAGAGTGAGCACCCCATTGAAGCAATTCGAGTGTATGAAAGTATGTATCGCCATGGGCTGGCCGGGAACAATTTGACCTACCCTTTTGTTTTCAAGGCTTGTGCTCGAGTTTCTGATGTTTTATGTGGTAAAATAGCTCATGCTCGCGTTTTCAAACTTGGGTTTGAGTCCTTTCTTTTTGTTTCCAATGCCTTGATTCACATGTATGCTAGTTGTGGTGATTTGGGTCTTGCGCGGAAGGTGTTTGATGGAATGCGTGAAAGGGATTTGGTTTCTTGGAATTCGTTGATTTGTGGTTATAGTCAGTGCAGAAGATTTAGGGAAGTTTTGGATATTTTTGAAGCAATGCAGGCGGCCAATGTGATGGCTGATGCTGTGACAATGGTGAAGATTGTTTTAGCATGCTCTTTCTTGGGTGAGTGGGATATTGCAGATTCCATGGTAAAGTACATTGAGGAAAACAAGGTGCAAATTGATGTCTACCTGGGAAACACCCTGATTGATATGTATGGACGGCGTGGTCTGGTAGATCTGGCCCAAGAAGTTTTTGATCGGATGCAACAGAAAAATACAGTTTCTTGGAATGCCATGGTTATGGGTTATGGAAAAGTAGGAAATTTAGTTGCTGCTCAGAAGCTATTCAATGTGATGCCACAGAGAGATGTGATCTCATGGACTTCTATGATCACAGGTTACTCTCAAGCTAATCAATTTACAGAGGCAGTGAGGCTTTTCAAAGAAATGATGGAAGCTAAGGTGAAGCCAGATGAAATAACGGTTGCTAGCGTGCTTTCTGCATGTGCCCATATTGGGTCACTTGATGTTGGGGAAGCTGTTCATGACTATATACGTAAATACGGTGTGAAAGCTGATGTTTATGTTGGAAATGCCTTGATAGATATGTATTGCAAATGTGGTGTAGTTGAGAAAGCATTGGAGGTGTTTAAAGAGATGAAGAAGAAGGACTATGTGTCCTGGACTTCAGTGATTACAGGCCTTGCCGTAAATGGTTTTGCAGATTCTGCACTTGATGTTTTTTCACAGATGTTGAGAGAAGGTGTTCGGCCATCTCATGGAGCCTTTGTTGGAATTTTGCTAGCCTGTGCTCATGCTGGATTGGTAGATAAAGGATTGGAATATTTTGAAAGTATGGAAAAGGTTTATGGACTGACACCGGAAATGAAACATTATGGATGTGTCATGGATCTTTTGAGTCGCTCTGGCAATTTACAAAGAGCATATGAGTTTATAAAAAAGATGCCTATAGCTCCAGATGTTGTAGTATGGAGAATATTGTTGAGTGCCTCCCAGGTTCATGGAAATATGCCCTTGGCTGAGATTGCCACAACCAAGCTTCTGGAACTGGATCCTTCTAATAGTGGTAACTATGTACTCTCCTCTAATACTTATGCAGGATCCAATAGATGGGAAGATGTTATTAAAATGAGAGGACTGATGGAGGAGAGTAATGTACAGAAACCATCAGGTAGCAGTTCCATAGAACTAAATGGTGTCAACAGTTCCCAGGATTCATGTTTTATTAGACTTCAAGAGAAAAGTAAATTGACTATCATCTAGAAGAATCATTTATTACTCTATAAATTGATTTCGTTTGTGGGACAGCATGGTCAGTGGAAGGGAAATAAACCAAGGGCGTGAAAATCTAAACCTGACCCCTGCTGGCCAAATCGACTTTGATTTGTGACACAAGTGACTTATTTCTAAATGATAACTGTTGCCATAGAGCAAAATTTTGAAGGGGAAATAGTAGTGGAGTTGCTTATGATGGATTACAAACCAAATTACTAAACAGGCAGAGGTTTGATGATACCTAAATTGTCTTTTAAGTACTTGGCAAGAGGAAAGGAACTTGTTATTGCAAATTCTAGGTAATAATAGTTAGGTTAGTGATGTTTGGACTCTGGAGACAGGTTCCTGTCCTCAGTAGTAGGAGGAGACAGAAGCCTAACCAGCCTTGAACTCAGCTAATATCAATTACCCTAACAGAAAAACAAATGTGACTACTGCCATGATGTCCAAGAAGGAAATATGACACCTAGGCTCACTAAAATCATTGGTGGCTGCTGCAAACTCATATATACAGCTATCTTCAAAACTCTCCAAAGCTGCAGCAAAAGATGGCCAACCAGCTCCCAAGACATCCATATAGTATACAGAGAAGATGATGTTAAAGGATCTGCACCATCAAATTCAGGAGGCACAGGTTGATTAAGATTCTTCTCTCTCTGTAATAGCTCCTTTATTGAAAGGGCACACACCTTGCCTTAGGAAACCCTTTTTCAACCCCAAATTTTGACTTCCAGTCATTATATCGTCAACTCCCAATAACTAGACATATAGAGTGTCAAGCAGAGAAACAATAGGGCACTCAAATTCCAGGATAGACAGCGTGAGAAAAATACAAATTGTCTGCAATCAGCACTCAATAAGGACACGCAAACCAGGATACACTTGTACACTTCCAATCAGAGACTTCTCCATATCCAGATTTTATTTTTTTATAAATAAGCTTTGAAATTATAATAAATTATTAAAAATTAAAATAATACAAAATTTTGTAAATACAATCATCTTTTAAGATATTTTCAGCTAAATTTTCAGCTACTGCATTGTTAACTTTCATAAATTTTAATTTTTAATTTATAAAAATTAACCAAAAACAATTTATATGTGTCTTAAAAATTATTTAATAAATTTATTGAAATAATTAAAAATAAAGTAAATATATTTTTTGTCTTCCCATATATATATATATATATATATATATATATATAATTAAATTTGTTTTGCGAAATTAATTATATTAATTTAATTTTTTATCAATTAACTTTATCATTCCATTCAGAATGGTTTCTTAATTTTATGTATGGAGAAATAAAATTTGTTGGTGAAATGAAATTTGAGAGATTATATCTTTAGAAACAAAATTGATATAGAATTGGGATGTATATGTGTGACAAAAAAAAATGAAAAATATGTTTTACTCAAAACAAAATATTTTATAAAAGTTGATTATAATAAAAAAAAATTAAGTAAATTGAACATGAGGTCAGTTCCAGTATGATTGGACAGTGTTGTTTACGCGCTAAAACTGCGAGTAAAGACAAAATTTCACAAGAATATCTTCTCTCGTATCTTTTACGTATAAAAGTAAGGTAGTAGCTGAAATTACCTTTTCGCACCCAAACTGAGGCTACTTTAGACATATCACCTATTATTAAAGTCCTCACTTAACTTTTTTGTTTTTAGTTGGGTAGTAGCGGAAAAATAACATAAAAAGTTGTTGAATGAAAAAAAAAAATTTCTATTAACGAAAATAAATTTTTTGAAGAAATTATTATTTTTATATATTATATAATAAAGGAGAGCTTTTAAGTTGAGTTATTGTAATAGATATAATAGATAACAACTTTACATAATTAAAAAAAAACTACGTAAATTTTAAAAAAATTTATAATGTGAGTAAAAAAAATATAAATGAAAAATTGAAAAATCTCTTATTATATTCTTTATTTTTTATAAATCAAGTTATTTAAGGAATTATTAAACATAGAATTAAATATAAAATTTAAACTTTAATATGAAATTATTAAATAGAGAACTAAATGTAAAATTTAAAATTAAAAAATATAAATTTTTTTATAAAAATATAATAATTAATGATTAGATGTAATTATTAAATTAATATAAAATTAAAATTATGATTAATGAAATCTTAATAAATACTTTTAGAAAATTTTTAGAGAGAAAAAAAGCTACATAAAACATTATTGTTATTACTTTTATATTATATAATAGATATAATAGATAATAGAAAATTCCTAATTTGACTAAAAAAATCATAAATAAAAATTAAAATAAATCTTTAATTATATTTCTTATTTTATATAAAATAAATTATGTGTGGAGTAATTAAATATAAAATATAAAATTTAATATTGAGTTTTTTAATATATAATTAAATATAAAATTTTAAAAATATAAAAAAGATCTTTATGAAAATATTATAATTAATGATTAGACATAATAATTAAATTAATATAAAATTAAATTCATAATTTATGAAAATCTCGTAGATACATTTAGAAATTTTTAAGGGAAAGAAGATTACATAAAAAATTATTGAATAGAAAAACAACATAAAAAGTTATTGAACCAAAAAAAAAATTTTATAAACGGAAACAAATTTTTTGAGGAAATTATTACTTTTACATATTATATAATAAGAGAAGACTCTTACTTTTGATTATTGTAATAGATATAATGGATAAAAGATTTACATAATTAAAAAAACTGCATAAATTTAATAAAAATTTTTAATTTGAGTGAAAAAATAAAAAAATATAAATGAAAAACTGAAAAAATCTCTAATTATATTTTCTATTTTTCATAAATCAAGTTATTAAGGAGTTATTGAACATAGAATCAAATACAAAATTTAAAATTTAATACGGAGTTCTCAAATATATAATTCAATATAAAATATAAAATTAAAAAAATAAAAGAGGCTTTATAAAAATATTATAACTAATGATTAGATACAATCATTAAATTAATATAAAATTAAATTTATAATTAATGAAATCTTAATAAATATCCTTAAAAAAATTTTAGAGAAAAAAAAACTGCACAAAAAATTGTTGAACGAATTTTTTTTTTAAAGAGATTATTATTTTTTATTATATAATAGATTAATATGAAATTAAATTCATAATTAATGAAAATTTAGTAGATACATTTAAGAATTTTTGAAGAAAAAAAAGATTCCATGAAAAATTATTAAGCTGCAAAAACAACATAAAATGTTATTGAACGAGAAAAGAAGTCTCCATAAATAACAAAAAAAAAAATTTTAAAAAGATAATTACTTTTATATATTATAATAGATAGATATAATAAGAGAATGATCTTACTTTTAGTTACTATAATATATATAATAGATAATAGACTTACATAATTAAAAAAAAGTTACGTAAATCTAAAAAAGTCCCTAATTTGAGTAAAAAATAAATAAAAAAAATAAAAATTAAAAAAATATCTAATTATATTTCTTATTTTCATAAATCAAGTTATTTAAGGAGTAATTAAATATAAAATTAAATATGAAATTTAAAATTTAATATGGAGTTATCAAATATAGAAATAAATATGAAATTTAAAATTAAAAAAATAAAAAAAGACCTTATGAAAATATGGTAACTAATGATTAGATGTAATCATTAAATTAATATAAAATTAAATTCATAATTAATAAAATTTTAATAAATATTTTTAAGAAATTTTTGAGAAGAAAGAAGATTGCATGAAAAATTATTGAATGAAAAAAAAATATCTTCTTGAGCAGAAATTTCTTTTTGAAAAAATTATTACTTTTATATTATATAACAAATATAATAGATAATATATATATATATATATATATATATTTGTTTCACAAAAATTAATTTTATTGATTTAATTTTTTATCAACTAATTTCATCATTTCATTCATATGGTTTTTTCTTAATCTTCGGAAACAAAATTGATATAGGATTGGAATGTATACGCGAGAAAAAAAAATGTTAAAAATGTGTTTTACTCAAAAAGTTGTGCTTTATAGCACGAAAAATTTCTACGAAAAATTTTATGAAAGATGTGGCAAGCAAAACGCACGGCTGTTTATCAGCCAATAGATAATAAATAAAAATAAAATAAAAAAAGAAAAACCCATTCACGGTAATATCAAGTCATTTGTAAAAATTTCGTAAATTTTCAATTTGTAATAACTATCATATCTCTTCCTGAGGACAAAATATTTTATTAACGTTGATTATAATAAAAAAAACAAGCAAATTGACAAAATTTCACAAGAATATCCTCTCTCGTATATACTCAAATGCTCCATGCCCGTTTCAAAGGTAACAGAAAGGGCCATTTCAAAAAAAAAAGATATATTAAAAAAAAAACTCACCTTCTGCATATTTTCTCACCTGAGAATTTTCAGTTTCCTTCTTCCCTAGTTCATTTTCCCTCTTCCAAACGGAGAACTAGAAAATAGAGGCCAGAGAGAGAAAAAAAAATAAAAATAAAAACCAAAAAATTGTTGTCGCAATTTTCTTTTCCCTGGAACCTGTTTGTTTCAGAAAGAAAGGAAAACCAAGTTGAGCTTCGTAGACAACGCCTATTCGTACATCAGTTCCGTCATTGATTTTCTCTGTTTCCACTTCCGAACTGCGTTCGCCATGATAGCTCCTCACACTGTTCTTGCACTGCAAAATCTACCGTTGGATGCATAATTAGGTATGCTCGTTTTGCACTTTCAACTCAAACCTGCATATTGACTTCCATCGTTCCGTTCTGGCTGTGTTAGCGAAACGAGTGAGTTCTTTGTTTTAAATGAATGTGAAAATTTTCTAGTCTGATTCTCTTCTGGTTCTCTTCGTTCCAGTCTGATTCTCTTTTGGCTATTTGTTTTTCTGTTTTTTGCCTCAGGTTTTTTTGACGAATAGCCAATTAGTGTTAGGTAAAATACTAAAATGTACTGAACAGTGGTTCTCGGTGAGTATTGTGTTTGTGAAAGATCGAGAAATATGAACATGGATATGGTTTGTAGCTTACCGCAGTCAAGAGTGCCACAGGGAGTTGGGGGGACGAGTTGCAAGCACAGATCAGCGGGTCGTTTTGACTCTTACCTCATGTTCAGAGGGAGAGGCTTTGGTTGTGCATTTCTTGGCAACTCCAGAAGTGTTTCGAAACTGCGTTTTAGTGGGATGAACAAAATTAGTGGTGTTACTGCTTGTTGGAATAATTCAAGAGTGGTTTCGGTCGGAGAGTTCAAAGTTTCAAATACGAAGAGAGGTTTTAAGAATAATAATCTTTTTATGGGGTCTAGAGTCATTTGGTCAAAGTGCCAGGGTAATGATTCTTTGGCATATGTTGATGGCAATAGCCGGAATGTTGATTTTGTAGAAGGTCCAGGTGAGGACTCAGAGTTGAGGCCCATTTCCAGTGCCAAACTTGATGCACCTTTGGAAGAAGAAGATGGGCAAGGAGGGAGGAAAGAAGGAGGGGGTGAAGTAGTAGAGGGACAAAGTGTGGATGAACTGAAAGAACTATTGCAAGAGGCCTTGAAAGAGCTAGAAGTTGCTCGAGTAAATAGTACCATGTTTGAGGAGAAGGTTAAAAAAATATCAGAGACTGCCATTTCTTTGCATGATGAAGCAGCAAGTGCTTGGAATGATGTTAATTCTACCCTTGATACCATCCAACAAATGGGGAGTGAAGAAGGTATTGCCAAAGAAGCTGTTCAAAATGCGACAATGGCTCTTTCATTGGCTGAGGCAAGGCTTCAAGTAGCTGTAGAATCTTTGGAGGTTGCAAAAGAAGTGCTTGATTCCCTGCAAGGTTCTAGTGAGAGCAATGGTGATAATGACATAATGGAAGCGGAGAAAGCACTTTTGGTTGCTCAAGAAGATAACAAGGAATGCCAGACAAATTTAGCTAATTGTGAGGCAGAGCTGAGGCGCTTGCAAAATAGAAAAGAAGAGTTGCAGAAGGAAGTGAACAAGTTGCATGAGATTGCAGAAAAGGCACAGCTGAATGCAGTGAAAGCAGAGGAGGATGTTACAAACATAATGCTTTTAGCAGAGCAAGCTGTTGCCTTTGAACTTGAGGCTACACAATGTGTAAATGATGCAGAGATTGCCTTACAGCGAGCACATAAATCTGTTTCTAGTTTTAATGCCGATACCGTAGAAACTATACAAGTACAAGATGTTGTGGCTGTACCTGAGGAGGAGAAAGTGGTTCAGGATTTTTCTGGTGATGTCACTGTTGTAAGAGACAAAGATTTTCCTATTGACGATGAATCTTTGCTTGCCAAGCTATCACCCGAAACACTATCTGATAAAAGCAGCCAAATTTTGGAAGGCATAATGCAGTCTGATTATTTGAGCGATCATGAGAATGGACAGTTAAGCTTAGACACTTCTAAAGAAGCTGAAGTGGAAGTAGAGAAGTCAATGAATGCAGTTCAAACAAAAAAGCAGGAAACACAGAAAGATTTGACTAGAGATAGTTCACCCTTTGCTCCCAAGGCATTATTGAAAAAATCTTCCCGATTCTTTTCTGCATCATTTTTCTCTTTTACTGTAGATGGGACTGAGTTCACACCAGCAGCAGTTTTCCAGCGTCTCGTGTTGTCTGCACAGAAGCAGTTGCCCAAGCTGGTTCTTGGGTTATTGTTAATGGGAGCAGGGTGTGTATGATCTTGCTACATCTTATTCCTTTTGTTGCTGTTGCTTTTATTTCAATCCTTCTAAAAGTAATTTACCTGGAGCAATATATACACATGTGGTTGGTATATAATATGTATGGTATAGGAAGTGATACATACAAAAATATGACAGTTTTTAGCTTTCTGTACAAAATGATTAAGAATATCAAGGCACAATATTCACTGGCTTGTTTGAGAACTGATTGTGAAATCAAATTCCTATCGTTGTGGACTCTGGGAAGGGATTTATGCCATGATTTGTGTCACCTTTATTTGAGTTGTCCCGTCTGTTTTAAGGCAGACTATATTGTGCCTTCTTGTTGTGTTAATTTAGATGCAAAGGTTTAATATGAAGATTTTACGGGTATTCAACAAGTGGTGGATTTTTTTTGGCAGGGTTGCTTTCTATGCCAATAGATCAGAGAGGAGTGCTCAGCTGCTTCAACAGCCAGATGCCATTGTGATCAGTGTTGAAGAAGTTTCCTCTAGTGCAAAGCCTCTGGTTAGACAACTTCAGAAACTCTCCAAGAAAATTAAGAAAATCATTGCGTCATTACCTCATCAAGAGGTTTGTTTCTCTTCATTCTTTCCCCTTTAATCTTATGCTCAATTTGCTAAATTTTATCTGACTGTGTGATATTTATCCCAGGTGAATGAGGAAGAAGCCTCCCTCTTTGACATGCTCTGGTTATTACTTGCAAGTGTTATATTTGTGCCAATATTTCAAAAAATTCCTGGAGGTAACTCCGTTGCCATGTTTTCTTTGTGTTAAATTGAGCATATTCTGTGAAAGTATAGCAAAGTTGCTTGTCTAGATGTTTTAGTTTGAATGTGATTAGGCACTGAACTCCATATATTTTGCTTAAATGAAACTTGATGCATAGATTATCTCTTTTTCGTTTTAGCTCTCAGTTCTTTTGCTTGGTCGCCATTTGTTAGTTTGGTTATGACAATCAATGAAACTGTAATGTTTAAGGCAAATTTTGCCACTTCAATAGAAAAGTGGTGCTTTTGTCAGAAGCATCTAACCATTATCCGGATATGTAAAATTTCTTCAAAAGGCATACATCATAAAATTGGTTGTCTAGCATTCATATATTGTTCTGCTGATGCTATGCCCTCTATCTTCCACAATGTTTAGGCAGTCCTGTTCTTGGCTACTTGGCTGCTGGTATCTTGATTGGGCCATATGGTCTCTCCATCATTCGTCATGTTCATGGGACAAAAGCAATAGCTGAATTTGGAGTTGTTTTCCTCTTATTCAATATTGGTCTGGAGGTGGAGTTTCCTATAAGATCTTGTTCTACCTTAACTTTGATCATCACCATAATCAAAAGAGTTAAACTGAAGCTCTGAACTGCTTTGTTATTTTAGCTCTCTGTTGAAAGGCTTAGTTCAATGAAGAAATACGTCTTTGGATTAGGCTCTACACAGGTGATTGGGAAACTCCATCTTCCATGCTTGATATTATCATTCACCTCAAGCTATTTTTCTTATACACTAGTAATGTATTAGCCAACAACTCTTAGCATGTATGAATGAATGCAGGTTTTGGTGACTGCTGTAGTTGTTGGCTTGGTAGCTCATTACATTTGTGGTCAACCTGGCCCTGCTGCTATTGTCATTGGGAATGGCTTGGCGTTGTCATCCACTGCTGTTGTTCTGCAGGTAAATAACCTGAGCACTGTTTACTTTTAATTTTTACTTTTTGAGGGGCTTGAATCTCTGACCTTGTGGTATACTTTCAGACACTAGTTAATTTAACTACTCCAGCTTTATGCTTCTATTTATTTTATGTTCTGATTAAGTGATATCCACCTATTCTGAAAGCATTAATTGTAAAAGGAATTTTTTTTTGGTAACTAATTGTAAAATATTTTGTTGTAGCCTGCATCTGTTAATAAATGTATTAATTCTTATTACAACTTAATAAAGCTTGATGCCTGTAGCTGTATCAGATGCTCCTTGTTGAAAGATTCTCATCTGAGTTCAATATGCAGTCAAGGCTGTGTTTGTTCTATTAATATTTTTTTTTTGGTAGATTCTATTTATATTTTTATTCTTTTATTTCTGGCGAGTCTGTCGTGCTGCAATAATTTTGTGAACTTGTTTTGCAGGTGTTGCAGGAGAGAGGTGAGAGCACATCACGGCATGGACGGGCTACATTTTCTGTTTTACTTTTTCAGGTTACTTTGTACCTTACACATCTATCTAGACAGTGAAGGAATTTTCTTGTCAAATGATGTACCAGAGCCTAGAGTGAATATAATTTTTGTGATATATGGTTGGCTGAACTTTGTCTTATATGTATCTTGCTTCAGTATCCCATACTGTTGCCTGTTCCTTCTGGATTAGCTAAACATGATGTCCTATAGTGGCAAGATATGTTATTGAGTGAGCATATAAATATGTTTGCCCTTTGCACAATCTAGTATTTTACGAGTATACTAAACAAGTATCTTCCTAGTGAGCTAGGATTAAACTGTGAAACTAAAATCTGCAGTTGAATGTTGGGGCAGTTAGCTGTGCATATCTAGATATTTTCCCCTTGAGCACCTTATTTAGTATGCTATTCTGCAGATATCCTCAACAAGCATTCTCTTCTATGTCTTTGCTCTATCTGGTCAATTGTGATGTCAGTTTGTCATTTCTGACATAGATTGTTTATTGTCAGCTTTTAACTGCTTTTCATGTCTTTTTTAATTGGTATTGCAATATTTTGACCCAAGTTGATTATTTCTCTCCTTTGTTTCTATTCAGGATTTGGCTGTTGTGGTCTTGCTAATACTCATACCTCTCATTTCACCCAGTTCTTCTAAAGGAGGGGTAACATTTTTCTGGCACTCCTTGTCTTAAAATACTTGTTTCTGATAGGTAGACAATATTGTGGTCGTGAGGTTTAGAACATGGTTAAGTTGTATGAACTCCCGTGTAGCATGAGACAATTTATGACATGAAACATTAAAGGTGTTTAACATGCAGAAAGAAACATGAGAATGTGTAAGTCCAAGCTAAAAATTTCAACATTACCTAGTTAGCATAACGACATTGCATAATGACAAAGGTTCTATGTGAATTATTTCCTCCCCCTAGCGTGGAACTTAACGTGGGGATTCTTCATTGTTTAAAATTAGAGGACTTGCACTTAATTGGATTACTTGGTTTTATTTTTTATAATATATACATTGAAAGGGTTGAGACACAGTTCTCTCTTTCTAATTAAAGTTGGTTCATGCTATGTGCTTGATTGGAAGTCGATGACTTGACCTTGCTTCTGTGGTTGTCATCATTATTTTTTGTCACTTGAGTACTCCGCTGTTGCTGTCTATGTTGGCCTCATGGGAAATACCAATCTCTGTTTTCAGGTTGGTTTTCAAGCCATTGCTGAAGCTCTTGGACTGGCTGCTGTTAAGGCAGCTGTTGCAATCACTGCCATAATTGCAGGTGGACGGCTGGTAAGTGGTATTCAGAACTGAGATGTGAGATTTCCCTTCAGTATGATTTCTAATTATTAAACTGTAGTCCTAATCTGGATAGCTGATGCTTACTTTTTTCTACTTGAAGGAAATATTTACATTTCCTTGTCCTGATAAATCACTATATCTGTTTTGTTTTGATTTATTAATTTTAATAAGCGTATTTGAGAGCATTTCAATTCGTCATATAAGTTTATATGGAGCATAACACTAAGCCATCAATTCTATGATTTTACATGATATATACAGCACATTCAGATATTCTACTTATCACGGTGGAAAGTTACCAGCTAATTACCATCTATGAAATATGTCGACTCAGTTGCTTATATTGTTTGAGATGAGTTTTGTACTGTAATGGTTGAACTTATGAGGTCTTGGTGGAAGTTTCTTATACTTTTTCTGGGCATAGTGGGATTAAATGGAGTGGGCATTTAGGATATTTAGTATTAATTGTGTCAAGATCCTGCGGCTAAAACATATATCATAAAAGAAATTTGTTCAAAGAATAAGTGCTATCCTTCTGGGGTCCATTAGGAAGGCCTCTTATGGTGGTACTTCAATTGCACATATAGATTTTGCTTTGTACTGAGTTTGACGTTCTTTTCTGTACAGCTCCTTCGACCAATATACAAGCAGATTGCAGAAAATCAAAATGCAGAAATATTCTCTGCCAATACACTCCTTGTTATTCTTGGGACTAGCCTTCTCACAGCCAGGGTAGGTGGTTGTCCTATTGCTTTTCCTTTTATCCCTTTTTTGGGTTTTTGACTTGCTGAAATTTGAGAATAGTTTCTTCTTGTATTTTTTTGTTGTATCAGCAAATTTTCATGTTTTTAATAAGATTGTCTTGATTAGAATATTTTGGAAAAAATAAAAGCCAGTCAAGGTTTGACAGTTTGCTTTAAGTTCATTATTCTTGTGTCCATTTAAGTGATAATCATTCTTGTGTCCATTAACCTGAATTTTTACTTCTTTTATTTTCCTTTACTTAAAACAGGCAGGACTTTCCATGGCATTGGGAGCATTTTTGGCTGGTTTACTACTGGCAGAGACTGAATTTTCCTTACAGGTTGAATCTGATATTGCTCCATATCGTGGCCTTCTACTGGGGCTCTTCTTTATGACGGTAGGTGGTTAATATTGGAATTCACAAGTTTATTAATTGTATTGTTTTATTTGTTCATACAATAAGTATCTATTTTATAGTTGGTCAATCTACTAGTCAATTACTTATATGGGGATTATTCTTATGAGATTCTTCAAAAAACTAACAAAATGGCTGCTTGAGAAATCTTCTGTTAGAGATTTAATATAAAAGGAAAGTGGTGGATACATAACTAGAGTGCTTATGATCTAGTAGACAAGGGTTAGGATGCATGTTAAATTTTGTTCAAAAAGCGAGAACGAAATGCTTGATTGTTTGCTATCTGTCCTCTTTCTTCTGGAAAAACTTCTTGCAACAACAATACACTGGATAATATTTAATTTCACAGCAGAAGAAACCTTTTCTTTCCTGCATCAAATGCAAAATCTGCAGTTTCTCCTTTATGAAGCACCCATCTCCATCTTCTGTCTGTGTTTAAAGGTCCAAATTTGAAAGATTAGCCTGGCATCTGTGCTTTCCCTCCTTCATTCATCACCAGCAATGCTGGTGATCTTGATTTCATGTTACTAAAATATAGTTCAAAATGGAGAATTCAGAGTTTAGATTCCATCAAAATGGAAAAAGTTTAAACTTGAAAGTTTTAGAGATCAAAGTATTTCTTTTAACTGGGTCCACGCAAATTCACTAACAACTCAGAAAAAAATCAATAATTTAAACTTTTAGATTCTACAAAAGGGTTTATGAAAAAGAATTCAAAGTTTTAGGGTTAAAGTATTCCTTTTAGCTGGATCGTCCACTAGTTCTATAACAACTCTGAAAAAATTCAGAATTAGAATTTAGAAAGGCTAAAGGGGGAATAGTTTACCTAGAGTATTTCTTAGGTGGGCTGAGATGGATAAATTATGTGTGTTTCTTATGGACATATCAAGAAAATGGGAAAATGCCTTTCTTTAAGAGTTTTTCTTAGTATAAGAAGGATAGGTTAATGCTTTCTGGGTCCGTTATATAGAGCTTTACACTACCACACAACAACAACAACCAAGCCTTATCCCACTAGGTGAGGTCGGGGATTGAGCTTTACACTACTTGAAAGAAAACTAAACTGTCTAAAGCAAGCAAAGAGTTTGTACAATACAAGCAACATTCTGGTTTTTTGTTGATTTAGAGAATGATAATCATTAATTCATTATGTTACATTGATCAGAAAATCGAATCTTAACTGCCTAACTCTGAATTTTTCGTTGGATTCTTGCAACTATTGTTCCCAATGTCTTAATGATCAAGCCAGCTTCAATCTGCATAATTGATGGCAATTATTTTTTGTGACTTTTCAGGTTGGAATGTCAATTGATCCAAAACTTCTTGTTTCAAACTTCCCGGTCATCACAGGGACGCTGGGACTCTTAATATGTGGCAAGACTATCTTGGTTTCTTTGATTGGTAGAATTTTTGGGATTTCACTCATTTCTGCCATAAGAGTTGGTCTTCTTCTTGCTCCTGGTGGTGAATTTGCATTTGTGGCTTTTGGTGAAGCTGTTAATCAGGTTTTTGTTCTTGAAAAATGTTTTTCCTACCAAGAATTCTGTGGTTTATTAATAATAGTTTACTCCAGGTCTTTATATTCATGTACCATAAGTCATTCTGCTTGAGTTATTTCTTTACAATAGGCTTCTTGATGTTTCTGATTTTGAATTTTTTTGGAGATTTATGATCCTGGTCATCTTTCTTTTAAAATAAACCAATGATGGATAAATAATAGGTGCTGGCCAGGTAAGTGTTGATAAATAAGTTTTTGTCTCTGGCTGTTTGTGCGTGATGTGTTATAAGAATTTTGAGACTCATTGCCATCTATTCTTGCATTGCCCTGTGGCTTGGAATTTATACATTACGTTATTTGGTTAAAGAGGCAAGCTTGGGTGCATACCTGATAGACACAGTCCCATGGCTAAGGTGTACCGTGGGGAAAAAGGAATGGCGGCAGGGAATGGGGGACGTGTGTAGGCAGGTAGGAAAGGTGTGTGCATTTGTGGATTTGGCAGCAGGCAATGGGGGACGTGTGTGGGCAGGTGGGAAAGGTGTGTGCATTTGTGGATTTGCCTTGTAACAACCTGCTGAAGTGGCAAGTGGGGCAGAGGGCAGAATGGGGTAGTGGGAATGGAATAAGAGGAGAAGAGAGAAGAGAGAAGAGAGAAAGAGAGAGGGAATAGGCAGAATATTGAGTAAGTTTTGGGTGGGAGAGACCAAGCCTCTCGAAAGCTTGGGTTATCTTTTTCTTTCTGTGTATTTTCCTTCTAGTTTTCTAGTTGCACAACCTGAAAATTCTGTGTTCTAATCCCAGTTTCTGATATCTAAAGGAGATTCTTAACAATTTGGTATCAGAGCTCCCGATCTTGGGAGTTGTGATGCGTACAGATATGGAGATACCATTGTTTATAGGAGAGGAGGCATACTGGTGGTTGATTTGCCTTGAGCAATATTTCTGTGCAAAGGGTACTGGTGATAGTCAGAAACTGCAGCTGGCTGCGGAGGGTATTAGAGGTCCAGCTCTCTGCTGGTACCAAAGGTGGGCTCTACGCAACCCAATCGCAACATGGAGGGCATTCAAGAAGGCTGTCATCAAGCGATTTCAGCCTGAATATGATTTTGACCAACCGGTTTTCATCAAAGATGAGGAACCAGAGAAGATTATGATGGAGAATGAAGGGCAAAAGGAAATAAGAATAAAGGAAGAGGTTGTGCAAGAAGTGGAGATTGTTGAAGATTTTTCAGAGATACGAGAGACAACACAGACGCTTGATGAAGAGGAGATTGAAGCCGAGAAGGAAAGGAAGAAATACCAAAGGGAGATCGTGATTGTAGAAGGAAACTGTCCACTGAGTCACGCGATGAGGGGGCAGAAGAGAGAGGAGCTCATGATGAGAGAGCAGAAAGGAAAGGAGCTCGTGACTGCCATGAAGCTATGGGTTTCGAGAATGCCAGCCAAGCTTCCATTGCCGAAACCGCCGGACCCAGACTCGCCTATGGAGGTAGACGATTCATTAGCAGCGACTGAGCCCTGGGTTTCACACAGATCGGCCAAGCCTCCACCGAAGCCATCGGACGAGAATCATCGGCCAACCCCAGGCCAGATTGCCATGCCAAAGTGGGAGGAGCCTGGAGGTGCTGGGTTTGTGCGTGGGAGCTTTAAGGAGAGATGGCCGGCAGAGAGTTTGGCTAATCACATGTCGTCAACGAAGCCGCTGGAGCTACCGGACGTTTTTCTGAAACGTTGCGTCGTTGAAGAGCCTTTGATTGGAGGCTACCTGATGAAGAAGATAGATGGAGGGGCAGAAATGAACATACATCTATTGGATTTCAGTCTTACCCTAACGGGCCAAGCCCAACTGACTAAGGAAGAAAAATGGGCCATAGAGGATTTGATTAGAGGAATGAAACCAGAGGAGAAATAGGCATTTAAAGATGAAAAAATGGGCTCATCAGACTTAAGGAGAGTCGACAAGCCTATTAGTTGTGATCTGGGCCCTTTTGCTGAAGGAGGAGTAATTGGGTTTTTTAGACCCAACTCTATAATGACCCAAACTAATAAGCCTTCAGCAGCTAACCTTAGGCCCACTTAAGAATGATTTGTGAATTGCTTAAGGAAAAATCCTTAGCAGATGTATATTTATATACATAGGTCAGCTAATTATAATCCCTAAATCAAAGGTTACAATCCCTAAATCAAAGGCAACAAATCAGAAATACAATCAAATCATATCCTACAAATCCTAATTACTAATAACTACAGATTATGCAAATAAGATAATATCAACAGAATATCAACACTCTCCCTCAAGCTGGTGCATATATGTCATATGCATCAAGCTTGTTACATATATATGTTACCCTCGGGCCCCGAAGAGACTTGGTGAAAATATCAGCTAGTTGATCACTAGAATTCACAAATGAGGTAGTTATTTCTCCGGAGAGGATCTTTTCACGAATAAAATGGCAATCAATTTCTATATGTTTAGTTCGCTCATGAAAGATTGGGTTGGAGGCAATGTGCATGGCTGCTTGATTATCACAAATGAGTTTCATGGGCCCTAGTTTGCAAAACTTTAATTCTTGAATCAGTTGTTTCAACCATATAAGTTCACATGTAGTGAGTGCCATGGCTCGATATTCTGCTTCTGCACTTGATCTAGCAACTACATTCTGCTTTTTACTTTTCCATGAGACGAGGTTGCCTCCAATGAGAACACAATACCCAGAAGTCGACCGTCTGTCACTAGGAGATCCTGCCCAATCTGCATCTGTATATGCAACAATGTCTGTATGGCCTCTATTCTCATAGATCAACCCCTTTCCAGGAGAACTTTTAATATATCTCAAAATTCGAATTACTGCATCCCAATGGTTGTCACAGGGAGAGTTAAGAAATTGACTCACAACACTAACTGCAAAAGATATATCTGATCTAGTTATGGTGAGATAGTTTAATTTTCCCACCAGTCTTCGATACCTTCCCGGGTCTGAATAAGGCTCCCCCTGATCCGGTAGAAGTTTAACATTCGGATCCATAGGAGTATCAATTGGTTTACAATCTAGCATTCTAGTTTCTTCTAAAATATCAAGGGCATACTTCCTCTGAGAGATAGCAATGCCTGTTTTTGATTGAGCCACTTCAATCCCGAGGAAGTACCGCAATCGGCCCAAGTCCTTAGTTTGGAAGTGTTGAAACAGGTGTTGTTTTAGGCCCCTGATACCATCATGATCATCTCCTGTAATGACAATATCATCTACATAAACCACAAGATAGATGCATTGATTAGAAGATGAGTGTTTATAGAAACACAAAATGATCTGCTTCACTACGAACCATGCCAAACTCCTGTATGACTTTACTAAATCTTCCAAACCATGCCCGTGGAGACTGTTTAAGGCCATATAGAGATTTGTGTAACCTGCAGACAAGACTCGACTCCCCCTGAGCAACAAACCCAATTGGTTGCTCCATATAAACTTCCTCCTCCAGGTTACCATGTAGAAATGCATTCTTGATATCCAATTGATAGAGAGGCCAATGGTTCATGGCAGCCATCGATAAGAATAGACGAACAGAAGCCATTTTGACAACAGGAGAGAATGTATCTCCATAATCAAGGCCAAATATTTGAGTATAGCCCTTAGCCACAAGGCGTGCTTTCAAACGGTCCACCTGTCCATCAGGGCCCACCTTGACAGTAAAGACCCATCGACAACTAACTACAGATTTTCCCGGGAGGGGAAGGAACAAGAGCCCATGTATGATTGGAATCTAAAGCTGCCATCTCGTCAATCATGGCCTGACGCCATCCTGGATGGGAAAGTGCTTCCTGGACAGTTTTAGGAATGGAAATGGACGACAAGGCAGAAACAAATGTATAATGGGATGAAGATAAACGATGATAGCTCAGGAAATTATAAATAGGATGAGGATTACGAGTAGAACGCATACCTTTACGAAGTGCAATGGGCAAGTCAAGAGAAGCTTTAGATAGGCTCGGAGCAGGTGGAGACGTTGGAGTAGGAGATGAATCGCCCGAGTCTGGGGTGAGAATAGCCTCTGGAATCACAGGACGAGGTCGACGCTGAAAAGTGATAAACAGTTGCGGTGAAGGATGTGCCTGCGGACTAGGAGGTGCGGGCACCTGTGAAACTGGAGGATCAGAAATAGGCAAATTAAGACAGGGAATTGGTAGGAGCTGAGAGATGGAGTTAGGCTCGACTGGTGAGGTGAAGTAAGGAGTGTCCTCAAAGAAGGTTACATCTGCAGAGATGTAAAAACGATTTGTAGAAGGAGAGTAACATCGATAGCCTTTCTGAACTCGAGAATAACCAAGGAAAATGCACTTAATAGAACGAGCAGACAATTTATCAATACCAGGAGTAAGATCATGCACAAAACAAGTAGAACCAAAAACACGAGGGGAGACATTATAAAGATGGTCATTAGGAAACAAAAGAGAGTGGGGAACTTCATTATGTAAAACAGAGGAGGGCATGCGATTGATTAAATAACCAGCGGTAAGAACAGCATCACCCCAAAATTTTAAGGGTGCATTAGCATGCAATAAAAGAGTTCGAGCAGTCTCAATAATATGACGATGTTTTCGTTCGGCTATGCCATTTTGTTGTGGAGTGTGCGGGCAAGTTGACTGATGAAGCATGCCATGAGATGCCATAAAGGAATTGAAAGGAACAGAAAAAATATTCTTTTGCATTATCACTGCGCAATATGCGAATAGAGTGCCCAAACTGGGTTTGAATTTCATTGCAAAAATTTTGAAAGATAGTGAATAACTCTGAACGATCTTTCATCAAAAATATCCAAGTACATCTAGAAAAATCATCAATGAAAGTAACAAAGTACCTATACCCCAGAATAGAAATGACACGACTAGGACCCCAAACATCAGTATGAACAATATCAAAAGGTGACTTTGCTCGATTATTGATTTTGCTTGGAAAGGATGCACGGACATGTTTTCCAAGCTGACACGACTCACACTCTAAAGACTGCAAATGAGAGAGATGGGGAACCATCTTCTTTAGCTTATTTAAACTTGGATGACCTAGACGACGATGAAGGAGACTAGGAGACTCGGTGGCAGTACATATGGTAGAGGATGGAAGCTGGAGATAATAAAGTCCACGCGATTCAGATCCTGCGCCAATCGTCTGTCCCGTACTCCGGTCCTGGATGAGAAAAGAGTCAGCAGTGAAGGTTATAGAGCAGTTAAGAGTGCGAGTCAGTTGACTAATAGAAATTAAATTAAAGGGGCAGCTAGGAATAAGCATAACAGAATTCAAAGGTAAAGATGGAAGAGGTGTAGCTTGACCAATGCCGGTGGCTATAGTCTTAGAACCATCAGCGAGAGTAATGTGGTGTGGTGTCTTGGGAGATGATAATTTTGATAAAAGAGAAGGATTACCAGCTATGTGATCGGAATCACCAGAATCCAAAATCCAGGATCCAACAGACGAAGAATGAGAGAGGCAAACTGTAGAATTACCAGTATGAGCTAAAGTGGCCGAAGATGAAGCTTGTTGGGCTGCTTTGAGTTGAAGATACTCCTTATACTCATTGTCTGATAGTATGTTCTGGTTATCAGTCCCTGATTCAGTCTTATTCTCAATATCAGCCGACTGAGATTGTGCCACATTAGCAGATTTTTTAGGGTAACCATGCAAGAAATAGCAACGGTCTTGAGTATGGCCCAAGCGTTTACAATAGGAACATTGAGGACGACCACCAGAACCACGGCCACCTCTACCACCACCACGACCACGGCCACGACCACGACCGCGACTTTCACGGTCCGCAGAAACAAAAGCGGAAAACTCTGAACCTGTTTGGGAACCAATTCCAGACGCTGCATCAGGAGAAGGAACTCGCAACAATCGATTAATGAGAGATCCTCCACGGTAGGAATATTTGCATTTGTCAGGATTTGATTCCGAACAGATTCAAAATCTTTATGAAGACCATGGAGAACAAAAACCATATACATGTTATCAAGCTTATCTAACATCTGCTGGAGGTTGTCACTTGTCAGTATCAACTTGATTTCTTCAATCGTGGACTGTGCTTTGTTCAGATATGAAGACAGGTCATGATCTGTCATGTGGAGCGTTGCTAGATTATGAACAGAATTGTACAAACGTTGGACATCATTAGAGTAGATGCTGCGAGCCTTCTTCCATATGTCATGACAAGTTTTATAGGGGTGAAAATGCACTAACAGTTTGGGATCAATGGACTGCCAAAGTAAGGATACCAACTGATAGTCAGTCTTCTTCCATTGGTCCCTCTCATCAGCAGGGATGTCCTCTGCCTTCTTAGTCAGATGCTCAGAGAGTCCCTGACCTAAAAACCAAATATCAACAGCAGCATACCAGTCTAAATAGTTCTTACTATTGAGTTTTTCTGACGTTATGGTGGGGCTGCCAGAAAAAGAAAAAGAAACAAGGCCCTTTTTGGAGGATTCAGAGGTGACACATGACAAATCAGATGCAGAAGCCATGACCCCAGAACAGAACTAGGTGGCACCGACGAGCTGAACAAAACCGGCGGCGAGACGATCCGAGATCGGAGAATGGCGCGTGGCTTACATGCGCTGACAGAAGGTGGCGCAATTTGAACTTCTGACCCCCGAACAGAACCAGGTGGCGCCGACGAGACGAACGGGACCGGCGGCGACGTGAACGGATGTCGGGAATTAGGCGCGTGAGCTACACTCGTCGGCAGCTGTGGAGGCGTGTACGGGCGCGTGAATCGAGATCCGGTGACGGCGCTCAAGGATCTGGCCGGTCGGAGGTTTCTGAGATGGCTAGTACATTGTCTTGGTTGATCGTGGCGGAACAGTGGTTTCGATTTGGTTGAACAGCGGCGGAGCAGAAGCAGATTGGAACGCTGGCGGGTTCCGACTTGGTTGAACAGTGTCGGAACAAAAGCAGATCGGAACGCTGGCAGAACAGAAGCAGATTGGAGCAGCGGCAGAACAGAAGCAGATCGGAACAGTGGCAGAACAAAAGCAGATCGGAACAGTGACGGAAACGGCAGAACAGTACACTGGCCGGTACACAATACAGTATACTAACTGCAGAAGGAGAAGACGATGTTCCTGCCTTGACAGTGGCGGAACAATGACTGAACAAGGTCGGTTTCAACTTGAAACGCAGACTTAGAGAGACTAAGCAGAGACAGGACCGAGCCTGCTCTGATACCAACTTAAGAATGATTTGTGAATTGCTTAAGGAAAAATCCTTAGCAGATGTATATTTATATACATAGGTCAGCTAATTATAATCCCTAAATCAAAGGTTACAATCCCTAAATCAAAGGCAACAAATCAGAAATACAATCAAATCATATCCTACAAATCCTAATTACTAATAACTACAGATTATGCAAATCAGATAATATCAACAGAATATCAACAGGCCCAAACCCAATTCAGAAACATGTCCAGCAATTTTTAAAGTTCCCCTGGTGCTAGTTATTCTTGGAGAGAGTGATGAGAAAGTGGGTTACATGAAGAGAAACAGGCCTCCAAATGGAATTTTGGGAAAAAGAAGTTTGGGCTCAGTCCAAAAAAGAGAAAATCATCCAAGAATGACCCAACCTTCAAAAGTCACTGCAGTGGTACTTCTGTTTGAAACTTCCCCAAAGGAGCCAGCGTTGAGGGCTCTTCTTGAGCCAGAGGTTGTGGCATATTTTTCTCAAGATTTTCGAGGAACTTTCATCGGACAGCAATGGGTACGTTCGAAGAGGAATAAGCATGCAAAGGATGACACATTGGTAAATTTTGGTAGCAACATATATGATTGTGATGCTCTGTTTTGGGAACAACAAAGGAACAGGAGAAGGCAGTTTGCAATCGGAGTCTATGAAACACTCATGAAGTACCTGGTTGAAGTCCCTCAGGTGTATCTTCTTTCCATTGATTATCTTCTTGTTGCCAAGTCATCAGTTAGTTGTGGATCATATTTTACTGCAGTGATGCATGTGGAATTTTGGGGCAAAGAGCACTTTCAAGGTTTCACAGTTGGAAACCCAGATTTATCCTACAATGAAATATTGGCAGATCATATCAAAATACTTGTCTCAACAGTCACTAGAATCAATGAACCTAACAACTTATATGGAATTCTTCAATCTCACAAGTTGACTTCTCAAATAATCATGGTCAAGCGTGAGGGAAACAGGGGAAAGGCCTTTGAATATTATGACTTGCAAGTACGATCAGATGTCTCTGTGCAGATGGATGGCAGTTTTGGGAGTTTATCATGGGAACACAACAGAGCAGTCAATCCTTCATCTTTTGCCTCAGTGGTAGATGGGATAAGGCAAAGTAAGCCTTACAAAGGGCTGGTTGACAGTAGAAAACCAAACCTTGGAGGGAATATTACAGATATTTGGCCAGCATTTGGATTGAATGGGTATCAAATCCGAAGAGGAACCAGTGTTCTATTGGGGCTGGACTTGGTGAGTTGGGTAGGAGCTGTTGGAATCTGGAAAATTGGAGAGGCCATGGCAATTATTGGAAATACAATGCCACTCAAAGCCTGCGGCTAGATGCTTGCAGAAGCCTAAGAAAGGTTTAAAGCTTGATGGCTCTGATGATAATGGTGATGTAAATCCAAAATGGAGTGTACCTTGATGAGATTCAATTTAAATGAACCAAGTTCAAATTTGGATTAATCAATTAGAGAAGGACAAAATTTGTTCTTTATGTGTGTTTTGTTTGGTCCAAGAGAATTATCTTGCTAATCCATGAGCCGTTCATACCCAAAGCTATTTGCATAGTTTTGTTTCCTAGATGGACGTGATGGGAAAGCATTTCACCCCTAAGGTTGAAACATCAGATGTCTTATTTGAATGGGAGGCAGCCCTTGAACAAGCCTATTGCACAAGTACGAAGTGCTGCTACCTTTGTCATGGAATACAATGGGACTTTTCAGGGTGCAACTACAGAAGCAATGAAACGCTGTTTCATGGCCAGAAATGCCACAAAAAACAGAGTGTTTGACCTAGGAAAATCCAAGATTGTGTTGGGGACTGAAATGGTGGGGTTGGATGGAACTACAAGAGTATTGGACTGCCACTCACCTTATTGGTATGTATACTGACTTCCTTAGAAGAAGCACCAACAGAAATGTCCTAATGGTATCAGAATTTTATTCTGAGAATATCAGCGAGGAGTTTTCAGACTCCACTCTTAATCTTAGTGCCACTATTGTAGATGACTGTTGAAACAGGTGTTGTTTTAGGCCCCTGATGCCATCATGATCATCTCCTGTAATGACAATATCATCTACATAAACCACAAGATAGATGCATTGATTAGAAGATGAGTGTTTATAGAACACAGAATGATCTGCTTCATTACGAACCATGCCAAATTCCTGTATGACTTTACTAAATCTTCCAAACCATGCCCGTGGAGACTGTTTAAGGCCATATAGAGATTTGTGTAATCTGCAGACAAGACTCGATTCCCCCTGAGCAACAAACCCAGGTGGTTGCTCCATATAAACTTCCTCCTCCAGGTTACCATGTAGAAATACATTCTTGATATCCAATTGATAGAGAGGCCAATGGTTCATGGTAGCCATCGATAAAGAATAGACGAACAGAAGCCATTTTGACAACAGGAGATAATGTATCTCCATAATCAAGGCCAAATATTTGAGTATAGCCCTTAGCCACAAGGCGTGCTTTCAAACGGTCCACCTGTCCATCAGGGCCCACCTTAATAGTAAAGACCCGTCGACAACCAACTACAGATTTCCCAGGAGGGGAAGGAACAAGAGCCCATGTATGATTAGAATCCAAAGCTGCTATCTCGTCAATCATGGCCTGACGCCATCTTGGATGGGAAAGTGCTTCTTGGACAGTTTTAGGAATGGAAACGGACGACAAGGCAGAGACAAATGTATAATGGGATGAAGATAAACGATGATAGCTTAGGAAATTATAAATAGGATGAGGATTACGAGTAGAACGCATACCTTTACGAAGTGCCATGGGCAAGTCAATAGAAGCTTCAGATAGGCCCGGAGCAGGTGGAGATGCTGGAGCAGGAGATGAATCGCCTGAGTCTGGGGTGAGAATAGCCTCTGGAACCACAGGACGAGGTCGACGCTGAAAAGTGATAAACGGTTGCGGTGAAGGATGTGCCTGCGGACTAGGAGGTGCGGGCACCTGTGAAACTGGAGGATCAGAAATAGGCAAATTAAGACAGGGAATTGGTAGGAGCTGCGAGATGGAGGTAGGCTCGACTGGTGAGGTGAAGTAAGGAGTGTCCTCAAAGAAGGTTACACATCTGCAGAGATGTAAAAACGATTTTGTAGAAGGAGAGTAACATCAATAGCCTTTTTGAACTCGAGAATAACCAAGGAAAATGCACTTAATAGAACGAGCAAACAATTTATCAATACCGGGAGTAAGATCATGCACAAAACAAGTAGAACCAAAAACACGAGAGGAGACATTATAAAGATGGTCATTAGGAAACAAAAGAGAGTGGGAAACTTCATTATGTAAAACAGAGGAGGGCATGCGATTGATTAAATAACAAGCGGTAAGAACAACGTCACCCCAAAATTTTAAGGGTGCATTAGCATGCAACAAAAGAGTTCGAGCAGTCTCAATAATATGACGATGTTTTCTTTCGGCTATGCCATTTTGTTGTGGAGTGTGCGGACAAGTTGACTGATGAAGCATGCCATGAGATGCCGTAAAGGAATTGAAAGAAACAGAAAAATATTCTTTTGCATTATCACTGCGCAATATGCGAATAGAGTGCCCAAATTGGGTTTGAATTTCATTGCAAAATTTTTGAAAGATAGTGAATAACTTTGAACGATCTTCATCAAAAATATCCAAGTACATCTAGAAAAATCATCAATGAAAGTAACAAAGTACCTATACCCCAGAATAGAAATGACAAACCCCAAAGTACCTATACAAATCCTAATTACTAATAATTACAGATTATGCAAATAAGATAATATCAACAGAATATCAACAAGGACAAACCCCAAAATAGGGTTCCTGACTTCGTTGACAATCTTACTCAAGCAGGAATTAAGGTATGGGTTTTGATTTAGGATAAAATGGAGACTGCCATTAAAATTGGTTTTGTTTGTAGTTGGCTTATAATTCATTTGGAGAGTCCACAAATTCAAGCACTAGAGCAGGAAGGGGACAAGATAGCCTTGGCCAAGGCATCAAAGGAAAGTGCCCCTCCATAAGATATTTGAAGGTGCTGCGCAGCTTACTGCATCCAAAGATACCTATGTTGCAGCAACGGTGCTAATTCAATGGGAATATCTTCCCGATCATGAAAGTTCCTGGAACTGCTGTTGTATTGTTGAAGGGGCTGCTGTTAGCAATGCAAACATGTCTGATACCTTCACCTTGAGGACAAGGTGAGACTTTTTTTTTTCGGGGGGGGGGGGGGGGTATTGATAGACATAGTCCCATGGCTAAGGTGTACCGTGGGAAAAAGGGAATGGCAGCAAGGAATCGGGGACGTGTGTGGGCAGGTGGGCAAGGTGTGTGCATTTCTGGATTTGCCTTGTAACAACCTACTAAAGTGGCAAGTGGGGCAGAGGGCAGAATGGGGTAGTGGGAATGGAATAAGAGGAGAAGAGAGAGGGGATAGGCAGAATATTGAGTAAGTTTTGGGTGGGAGAGATCAAACCTCTCGAAAGTTTGGGTTATCTTTTTCTTTTTGTGTATTTTCCTTCTAGTTTTCTACCTGTAAATTTTGGGTTCCAATCCCAGTTTCTGATATCTAAAGAGGGTTTTTAACAATACCTCATGTTTGGATAATTTCCTCTTATTGCTTGGAAGTGTTTTTGGAAGGAGTATAGGATTCTATGGAGGTGTGTTGTATTCCTATTACTTGGAGTATTAGGATGGAGAGGAACTCTAGGATTTTCTGAAATCAGAGAACCATTATGTCATCATTATTGGACAGAATTGTACATTTTGATTTTGTTGGTGTTCAGCTCGTGGGATATTTATGGGAATTCTACCAGTGGACATTCCGAGAGATTGTAGGGCTTTCCTAGTATAATTCTTATTTAGATGAAATTCTCTGGTCATTTTTTTTCTATTTTGTGTTACCTTTAATTTTTTATGATTGCTCATCCTGTTAGTTGAAAAATATGAAACGTAGATCGTTGTATAGGTAGCTGCTAATTTTTTTTTTCTTTGAAATATAATCTGCTATAAAAACTACTATTTTTGCTAATTGGCACTTCTGCAGGGCATAATGTCTTCCCAGCTCTCCTCTTTGCTGTTTCTTGTTGTGGGCATTTCAATGGCTGTCACACCATGGCTAGCTGCAGGAGGCCAGCTGATTGCTTCCCGTTTTGAGCAGCATGATGTTCGAAGTTTATTACCCGTAGAAAGTGAGGTAAACTCTCTTACGTGAGTGGAAGACAAGGAATTTTATTAATTGCAAATGGTTATGAGTTTTTATCTTTAGCGGTATCCATGATGGAGCTCTCTTACTGGTGAACTGAACACCATCTTTCTTGCAAGTTACAACTCAATCGATTGTGTTGTGTTGCATTGGGATTAAGAAGTATTGCCATGCGGATATAATGCAGCTGTGTTGTATTTAGATTTTAGACAGTACAGAAAAATACTAGAGTTGTCCTTCATATAATTAAATTATCTTAACCCTAGTTTTCTAGTGAATTTCCCAAGTTCAAATTCCTGAAACTTTATCCATAGATCCTGATACAACATCATTAATAAGTTAAGAGGCATCTATGGTTAGTAGTACATAAAATTAGTTTCAGATTGGCTTAATTATTCTTTAGTTTCCGGAAATATTGGTCAGATTATTACAGTCTGTGAACTTCTTAATTCTTTAATTTGTGAAATTTATTCAATATCCCAATTTTTTCTGGCTAGAAATCTGTTACTGATTTTGCTAATATTTCATCTTGTTTTTTGATTAGAAAAAAAAAATAAATTTCCAACACTTAATGTCCATGTGAGTAATTTTATTGCAAAAAACTGCTATACCACATTACCACCATTAGCAGCATTAGAGCCAAAAAAAAAAAAAAAAAGAAGAAGAAGAAAGAAAGAAAACATTGTCAGCATTTATTGTAAAAAAAATTGAATTTTTCTTTGATGTGTTGGTGGAAGCATGATATGACAAATTACTAAAATTATTGGACAATAAAGCATTTATTACTCCTATACAAATTCTGGACTTGGTTTTAACCTCGCATAAATATTGAGGTTCCAAAATAGGTTTGGCAATTCATTTTCAAATGTTTGACATTTCTTATCAGAAAAGGCTGAGATAATGTAAGTCGAAAATTATAAAGCTGACTAAGGTGGTTAACTTTAATATGAAGTCAGTTAACTGCAGTCATATAAGTCCTCACTGCCTTGTTTTCATCTTTGTGATGATACTGATAGTGTTTTGGGACAGTATTCTTAGTCAGAGAAATGATTATTATTTATAAGAGCAGCTTGAATTTTACACTTAATATCCTTCATGCCTTTTTGATATCGGGAACATTTATTTCTTGCATTTGAAATATTTTGTGCTCTATGTTCTTTTAGTCATATGATTAACTTGTTTTTTCTGATCACTTAACTGCATTTAGTACATTGTATATAGTTTAGTTTTAGGAGATTCTACAGGAGTGCTTCCTGCACTTGTGGTAGACAGTGGATGCAGTTAACCCATATTGGTTTACTATTTGTTATTTTTGATTTAGAGTTGACATGAAAAATTTGTAGTTGACTTCTTTTTGGATGACATCTTTTATAGACTGATGATCTGCAAGATCATATCATTATTTGTGGATTTGGACGAGTTGGCCAGGTAAATTCTTTCTTTTTTGATTTAATTAATCAGTTTAAATAATAGAGTTAGATGTAACAGTTTACCTTTTTGTTATTTCCAGATAATTGCACAACTTCTTTCTGAGCGACTTATTCCTTTTGTTGCACTAGATGTGAGAAGGTAACTCAATATGCTAACTGAAACTATTATCCTTTTCTTGTAATTGCTTCTTGTGGATGAGTGATTTGATATATGGTTTTTAAGCTTAATGGATGTTATTTTGTTTCATAAAGAAAACTAAACTACATGCATTATATTGTAGATTGTTAATTCTGAACACTACCTCCCAAGGGGAAAAAGGAAAGAAAACAATTATGATACCCTTTCTTTTTTGCATAAGTCATCAAGATGAGTCCTGAGCCTAAATATGATGTGTGTGATTGTGTTTTGCTCTCCTTCACATTAATTGGATTATTTGTGTATTTCTCTACACTTAAATGGAGTTGTGTGTGATTGTGTTTTGCTCTCCTTCACATTAATTGGATTATTTGTGTATTTCTCTACACTTAAATGGAGCTCCACAATAGTTGGTTTCTAGTTCAATAATGCTGGTAGTTAGTGACCAGGATGGGACAATCTTTGAAAATACCTATCAGATTCTTTACTGAAGTTTTCTCCAAAGATATGTGTGAACTTTCGTATGTTATGTTTTCAATTTTGGATGGGAAACAACATGGGAAACAACAGATGATGAACTAACCTGTTTTCCATATGCTAATGTCTTCAGTGATAGAGTGGCAGTTGGGCGTGCCCTGGATCTCCCTGTATACTTTGGAGATGCTGGTAGTCGAGAGGTAGTGCACACGAATTCAGTACATGAGCTCACATACATGTTCTTACCTGATATTCTTTGTACTGCATGATTAGGTCCTACATAAGATTGGGGCTGAAAGGGCATGTGCTGCAGCAATAACTCTAGATACCCCGGGTGCAAATTATAGAACAGTTTGGGCTCTGAGCAAGTACTTCCCAAATGTGAAGACTTTTGTTCGTGCTCATGATGTTGATCATGGCTTGAATTTAGAAAAGGCTGGAGCTACTGCTGTAATATTCTGATACCTCTTCTAGTATTTCCTTTATGATTACCTTATGGTATATTTCGTAAACAGTGGGAAAAAGAGCCTCGTTCTTAATTGTGGCTTTTTTTTTAGCACAATTGGAATCAAAACTGGCTATTACCAGAATGCATACTCTACTTCATGTCTATTTGCTGTTTGCATTTGCAGGTTGTCCCAGAGACCTTGGAACCAAGTCTTCAACTAGCAGCTGCTGTGCTTGCTCAGGTAAATAAATTTTCATTGACTATCCTATTGTTATTAGAGCAGATAAATTGACGTAATGGAAGATATTTTGATGTGTCTCTTATTTTGTTAAACTCACTTGATAATGACAGACAGTTAATAGAGATAAATGATTATGGTCATTTCTAGTCGTGATTGAATCTTTGTCACATTAGCTGAACTCTTGTTTATTTTTCCTTCATATAAATAATTTGCTTTAGTTTCTGTCAAATGTTCTTAGAAATGATTTGAGCATATTTTTTTTTTCTTTAATGCATAGTAAGATTGGCTACGCATCTCATTGGAGACACTAGCTGTTCTTCAAATTGAAAAGATGGAAAAAAAAATGAAATGGAAATTTGAGAATTTGTTTAATATTGGCCTTCGAATCAAAACATTCGAAGAAAAGGTTCTCATCATATATTTTACTAGTTTATGACAAAATGCTATAGCATGGACCTGGATGATCTTTAGTTTTCTGAGCTTTTCTCTCTTCAGACTAAACTTCCCACCTCAGAGATTGCAGCAACTGTAAATGAATTCAGATGCCGCCATCTGGCTGAGCTCACAGAGGTACATGTTTAAACACATGCACACAGTTGCACACAGACATGCACGGTGGGTCAACATTGACTCCGTTGTGACAGTTGTTAGGTATTGCAAAATCATGTGCTACTTGTTCACTATGTCTGGATGTATGTTGTTTTTGGTCTATTTATGCAGCTGTGTGAAGCAAGTGGAAGTTCTCTTGGTTATGGATATAATAGAATTATGAGCAAATCCAAATCTCAATCCCCGGATTCATTAGACGAGACCCAAGTCTCTGAAGGGACACTCGCAATATGAAGATTACCCCATATATACAAAAGTAGAAGGCAAAAGAAAAAAAAGAGTTAGGAAAAAGAAAATAATTGTGAAAAAATGTATAGCAGATTACATGTTCCATCATTATGTACAGATATCTATCCGGATAGGAAAAGATGCAATAGTTTTCTCTCTACTGTCATCTTTTCTCTTTTGCCAGAAAAATTTTGGTTCACCAACTTTTCCTTAACTTTCTGTGAAGGATGATATCCCTGTTGTATGTGCCATTAATATTGTTTCATTTTCCTTGGCTTTCAAAAAAACATGTATAAGTTGGTGTCGCATTACCATTGCTTATCAAGAGTATGCCAATGCCCTGGACAAGTAGCGCAACTCTTGTAGGTCGATTAATTGATGATCCACGAACTTGGGTAGGTTACACTACCCAAATTCATCTGCATTTGGTTCTAGCTGGATGTTGCTCTCTGGCAGAGTAAGTTTGTTTTTAAATATCTATTGGTATATTAGGAAGTTTGAATTTGAAATTTCTTGTCAAATTTAGACCAACCCTGAATTTGTTTTCTTTCTTCTTTGTAGTTTTCGGCTAAATGCCTTATGGCTCATTGTCTTGCTCTAGGCAAAGTAGCAAATGCTGGAGAAGTTATTAATTCATTATTAGTCAGTTCAACTACAACTACTAAGTGTATGATTGGTAATTGATTATTTTAAAAAAAAATTACTTTTTTTTCAGAAGTTTTTTAATAAAATTTTAATTATAAACTATTTTAAATATAAAATAAGTTAATTCAAATATATATTAAATGAAAAAATTTCTTTGAAATTGATGAATTTCTATTTTCTTCAATAAGGACTTTTGTTAGTCCTTTTCCTATCTCAAGTTGTTGAGATGGTGGGGTTTGCCTGGCTAAGATGTTAACTTTTGAGATACTTAGGATTGAATTCTACCTCTCCCCTCCCCAAATACTCCCACCTTCCAGACCAAAAAAAAAAAAAGAAAGTTGTTGAGATGGTATTGTTGGGCACTGTTTCCTTTTGTTGATTTTCTCAATTTTCTTGTTTACTTTGTTTTGTTGGAGACTTTGTATTTTGTTTATTGTTTTTGTTAACGGTGAAAAAAAAATTAGGGACATTAATGGTTGTAGAATCTAGGTAAAAAAAATTATCATCGTTAAGCAAATATTCATCTATTTTGCATATTAAGACGAGCAGTGCTATATCCTACGAAGGATTTCCTTAAATACACTAGGAACAATATTGTCTGTATTCACCACGTTAAAAAAAACTGTATATATTTATTTAGAATTTGATTGATTTAAAGTGGGAGAGTTTACTTACAAAAAATAAAGAATTATAACAGTTAATAAAAAAATTTAAAAAATATATTTTTATAATTTTATAATTTATTATATATATAAATATATATTGTTATAATTTTAATTATTATTATTTTTATTAATGATTATAATTTTTTTTTAAAGTGAAGGATTCACGAGAGTCAAAATTTATTTATTTAATTGCATTAGTTTTTTTTATAACAATAATTAATTACATTCTTATACAAGTTTAATTCCTCTAAAACTTCTGGTGAATAATGAAAATGATTGATAGTTATGATTAAACAATTGAATTAATAAAAGCGAAGAGATATTATAAAAAGTTACTGGGCATTGGAAGTTTGCCACGGCTTAAACTTTTCAATTCATCCCGTCAATTCTTATTATACGCTCGTTTTTGGATTCAAAAATCAAAACTAAAAAGCTGGCGAAAAAGAAAAAGAAACAGAGTTTGAAAGCGAAGGGGGGCTTCAGCTTGAACAGTACAGAGGCGAAAGTGTGCTCTTGCTGGGTGTGGTGATTGCCTTGGCCTCGCGCTCTTCCAATCCGAACATGGCTCCCAGCAAGCGCCCCGAATTGCTGGAAACCCATCAGGATTCTCGGAGCTCCCAATGCGGGCGACGACCCGGAGATTCGTGCCCCGAAGAGGAAGACTTGGACTTGGAGACGCTGGAGTCTGATTTGAAGCAAATGGCGCAAAAGGTTCTTGAGTACAGAGCAACTCTTCCGGATCAGCTCAAGAGCACACTCCTCTCGGTTCACGCTGCGCAGAGGCCCCTTGTTCCTCATGCTACAAACCCAGGTGCGTTTCTACTTTCTTCTAGGGTTTTTGTTTCTTCTTCGTTTTTCTTCTTTTAGGTTTTGGATTGGTGAATTTGATGATGTGACACAAAAACTGAAATTTTTTTTTTTTTTTTTTCAATTTAGCTTGTTTGAAATCTTATGTTGTGCTTGAGTTTGACACGGTGAGGCTTAGCTGGTTTTCTGGGCATGCCTAGTTTCTTTTAAGCATGGCAGAAAATGGGCCATTTCTTGTTAGTGATATTTGGCGTGAAAAAAAAAGTTTTATGTATTTATTTAACCTCCTCGATACGCATATTGTTTTATGTATAGGATTTGGTTCTGGGTTCTAAGTTTCTGTTTTTGTCTTTTTTGGGTATATGGGTTTGCCATCTAATTTAACCCCTCATTGGTTATATTAATTTTGAGTATAATGATACAACTATTATATTTCTGGAGGAATTCTCAGGTACTCTAAGATTACCCCACACTTAACCAGTGAAAATATGACGCATGACAGTAAATATGAATGTATACTGTTAGATTATTGTTATAATATTATATAATAAACTTTAGATAAGATCTAAACTGTTGAGTATAGTATGAGAGTACGCCAAAATTTCTCATATTTCTGGGTTGATTGAGGTGTCCAATAGTAAAAGTGACTCTCGTTAGTAGCATATCTTTTTCTGATGTCAATTTCTCTTTCTGATTGGTCACATCACATGAGTTTTGGACCCCTTTAAAAGCCAATGTTGCTACTGGAATCCAATTTATTTGTCATCATTTTACTGATTTCATGCACAGATTAGTGAAATCTGATCAGGGGTGTCTGTAGTTTCTTGAGTTGGTAATGCACATGCGTCAGAATGTATAGATGCATAAAAAATAGCACATTTAATTAGATTGATTTCAATAAGTCAGCACTCAGCAGATTTAAAAAAGAAATTACAGGTTCAGTTTTTTAGGGAAGAAAACCCTAAATATTTGTTGATTTTGGTGGCCTGCGTCTTGCTAAAGCTAAATTCTTGTGATGTAAAAATTACACTGCATGTACGAATGAAATTAGCTGTTCATTTACGGGGGATGTTATAATTTGCTTTGAACTGAACAGGGAATTTTAAGATAACAACTTAACAATTATCATTTGAATGATCTATTAGCAAATAAAAGAAGTGATTATCATTTGAATGGTCCATTAAAAAAATAAATATACAATTTGATCTTCTAACAAAACAATTATCATTTGAATCATTTCCCACTAGCCTAACTTAATCCTGCCATTTGTGTCAGTGAGCATGTGTATGTATGTTCTTGCCCTCTGTTTTTCTGAAGCAATTTATCTTACCTGCCTGACTTCAAATCTTACTTTATTCCCCTACAAAAGTTTTTGAGTGATGAGATACAAAAGTAAGCTAAAATTGGCCTCTAGGCACCATTGGTTACGACAGTGATGGTTGAAACTTATTTTAAAATTCAAAAGTGCATTTTGAATATTGTCATGTGGGCCGAAATGGATATTGTTTCTAAATATTTAGAGAGTTGAATGTGGATATTTTGTTAAATTGTATTTAAAGCCTATTCTGTATTCCCCTGATGGCTGGTGTCTTTTCTATCTTTCCTCTCCTACCTTTCTTTTCTTGAGCTAAAAAAAGCATACTTTTTTGTCACGGCTGGGGTGAGGTAGTAGTAGCACTATCAGTATCTGAAATGATCCTTGTGCCATTTGGTGGTTGAGACTTTGCTCTTTATGTGTTATTTCTTGGAACTCTTTCAAGGTACTTAATATGTTAGTTTATTTTCACTGTGTACTTGACGTGTCGTACAGGTGCATCAGAACAAAACATTTCTAGAGGGGAAAGTTCATCTGCACTAGAGGACCCAGAGGCTGCCAAGAAAGCACAATTGCTGAAGGAAAAGATCTCAAGCAATTGCTCTGCCATGCCAGTTGTTTTGAAGAGGATGAAAGACTGCATTGTGAAAATTGAGAAGTTGGATTCATACAATGCAATCATACATCCAGCCTTCAAGAGGAAAAAGACTAGATAAACATAATGTATCATACTTTAGTTATTTATCTGACACCTGATGTTAACATGAAGACAGAAGACAGGTAATCCAGCATTGACCAACTTGGATTTGTTCAATGCAGCCACTTGTTCACATTTTCCTTACTGTAAAGTATGAAGAAGGCTTTGTTTCAGATGTAATACATTGTTTGGTCATTTGTCATAATATTCGAAAAGCATCCCCTGCCTACAGGCAACGAAGTAGTGATGTGATGGAGAGAAAGATTGGATGTTGTACAATCCTTAGTTCTCCTTCTCCCGGTTGTCATTGCTCCCCCGCCCCAAACCAAAAGAAACCCTTTGTTGTGTTTGCTTGATCGTGAATTCTATGTAAACACTTTCATTTGTTGTCATTCTTATAGTAAGCTAGGTCATTTGGAGGTTTAGCTAGAGTTATTTGTCCAACTAGGGAGGTCAATTCACAATCAATATGTATAAAAAAAATATCATATAATAAAACGGGTAAAATGCAACCAAAAAAAAAAAAACTTTGAAGTGTTATAAGTCTATTTATATTTCTCTAAGCCAAATTCAGCACTGTAAATTGAAAGTCTATTTCTACTCTTTAATAAGAGACAAGTCGATTTCTTATATCTTAATGATAACTTGTATTTAGATTAATTTATTTTATATTTATAATAATTTATAATAATAGTTTTTATCTAAAAATAAGTTATTTCTAAACATGTAATAAGATAGTTTTATATTAACACACAGCACGTGAAGATTTCTTATTCATATGAATGTTTGAACAAATATTTTTCATATTTAATGAGAAAAAAAATGAACGAGTGTTGAAACTCTTACGAACTCATTGATAAATCATATTATCATACATAACCCAATGTCTGATTTTTTTTTTAATATTTTCGTATTTTACCCATAAAAACATCAAACATGAACAAAAAAGGAAAAAAGTTCTTTAGCGTTGATTTTTACCTTTTCTTTAGCAAAAAAAATTCAAAAAAAGTGGGGAATAAGTTCTGTGGGCTGGGGCTGTGTGTGAGAACCAAAAAAGTGGAAAGCCACAGTTCCGCCATAGCATTCTTCTTCTTCTTCTTCACTGATTCCGCGCACCAGAGAGTAAGGCAGGGCACAGCACAGCACAACACAACATTGCACAACAAAGAACAACGTGTAGATTGCTGAAGCGCCGTTTGATGAATCACCCAATGGCTTCTGCTTCTATGCTATTCATTGACTCTTCTCCCTCCACCGCCCGCCTCCTCCTTCTGCGCCGTCACCCCCACGGCGGCGTCCTTTCCCTCCGCCGCTTCATGGACACCTTCCATATGGACCCCACTTACTCTGCCACCTCTCTCCGGTGCTTCGCGGGTCACCCCTCTCCATTTCCTTCAGCATCCCCTGGCGTCCGCGCCTGTATGAAGCTCTGCCCTCTGTCTTCTGGTTTTGTCTTGTGGCAGTTGCTATGCTGTTTTTCGCTCCAGGGGTTATCTGGGTGCTTTTCTTTTTGCTAGGAATCGTAATTATGCATGAAAAAAAGTGTATTTTTTTGGGCTCTTGTGAAAAGCACAAAACGATGCCCATGTCTTGTGAATTCTGTTTCAGTGTACTTCAATTTCGCTTTTTGTTGAGGTTGTGTTTTGGGATTGAAGCTCTTTCTCATTGTGATATTTTGAGTGGAGGGCTTTTGTTAGAATTTTACCATTAACTGCAAAACCAGTGCTGAGCCATTTTTCTACCCATCTGTTTCGCTTTAAGATTGATTAGAAAGTCCATGCATTCTACTATATCTTCTCTCATCCAATCACATTAATAAAATTTTTAGTTGTTCATTTTGGCGTTACTTTATTGATTGTTTGATTTATTTATTTTTATTGTTGCTATGGTTGTGATGCAAGTTATGTTGAAAGTACATGGGTTAAGACTTGCCTAACTGTTTGGTTCCAATTTTTGAATCAGCAAGGCGGAACTTTAGTTTGGCTGACTACCTGCTAGTTACTTACTAATATATGGTCTGTAGATGCATAAATTATGTAGCATCGGAATGTCTTTGGAAGTTGGAACAGTGTACTTATGTGAGTTTGCCTGAGGTTGGTGTTGATTTATGATGTCTTTCGCCTAAATTGCTGGCTTATCAGATTTAAGATAATGATTTTTCTACTGAAGAATTTGAGGTCTTTTTAGAAGGTTGGTTCAAGATATTAGACTTACTTGTAGAAGAGATTTGATTCTCGAGAGATTCATCTGTTCTTTTAATCTTTAACCAGGGGAAAAGGTGTTTTGCTTCCATGTTGCATTCTGTTGTTGTCATTGCTTGTAAGTTTAACATTGTAACTTCTTGAGTTACCTTGTACACATTTTTTTCAGTGCCCATATGTATGTGTATTCGCATGCATGCTTGTGCCAATGTGTCTTGCCCCTGCATGCTATTGGCTGCATGAGGTTTTGCTAACCTCTATTCATTTTTTTCCATACAACTTTATGTACAGCTGCGATGACTACTGAGGCTTCTGCTAAGGTGATTGATGGGAAATCATTGGCAAAGCAAATCAGAGATGAGATAACAGCTGAAGTCTCCGGGATGAAAGAAGCCATTGGTGTGATTCCTGGGTTAGCTGTAATCCTTGTTGGAGATAGGAAAGACTCTGCAACTTATGTGCGTAACAAGAAAAAGGCTTGTGAATCTGTGGGAATCAATTCTTTGGAAGTACATTTACCTGAGGATTCCACAGAACAAGAAGTACTGAACCATATTTCAGGCTTCAATGATGATCCTTCAGTTCATGGCATTCTTGTTCAGTTACCTTTACCGTCTGTAAGCTATAAATCTCTAACTTCATTTCCTTTTAGGGCAAAGTATGCTATGATAAGAAGTCTGTAATTAGGCTATTTTTATATTTTAGTTTGTACTATTCCTAAGTGCTTAGGGAACTACATTAAGATTTTCAGACAAGAAGCATTAGTAACTTAAAAGATTTTTCTTATGGCTAAGTTTTCTGTTGGCTAAACTATTACTAAAATTACTAGTAATTTTTGCATTCAATATTGCTGGTGGTGTGTCACAGGAAATGGTAATTTGGAACAAATTTATAATTCTTAGTTTCTCATTTGTGAACCTGAAGTATGCTGCTTATGATTGATATTGTTATTAATGTTTAATTTATGCAAAAAATTTTCTTAAGTGAAGCTTTTTTCAGATTCAAAATTTTGATATTTTAAGTGTTGAGTTTAATTATGTTACTGAGAGAAATTATGATATTGCATCACATCATATGTTTCCATCCGTTTTAATTATTTTAGTCTATGCAAATTAAAATTGCCTTGCAGTCTACTTTTATTAACAATCACTAGATATTACATCAGCTTATTACCCAATTTATAATTCTGAGATAGATTTCAGTTTTTCCTTAGATACACTTATGATCCTCGAGCACAGTCACTGTATTATGCTGACTCAAGTCTGATATAATATATAAATGTCCAATATGCCATATCCCATACATTTGGATGCACTCAAATAATGATTCAGAGCACTTTATGGTCAATTATATGATGTCTGTTGAGGACGAACTTTTCTAAAAGCTTAAACTGTTAGGTGAAGGCCCAAAATAGTTTTATATCTCTAACATACTCCCTCATTCAATAGCCCTTTGGGCTTGAAGCATGAACATTGCACAAGCCCACCTTACCTTGTGCTAAAGTTTAATTAAATTATGAAGAATGGGAGTAGTAAGGATACTCTTGACCACTTAGTCATAGAGGCTCTAATATCATATCAAGAACCAACACTCCAAAATGTTTAAGCTAATAGGTAGAGGCCCAAAAATAATTTTGAATCTCTAACAATGTTATAGAGCTGTATTTATACACACAACTGCTTTGCTGTCATTCTCAATTTAACATATACTAAAATGCCGAAATGAAGCACCAAGAATTTTATCTATTATTTCTTTACAAGTTTTCTCTCTCAAAATTTTGTATGTAAGTTTTATTAATTTTCCTGGGTCATGTGACAGTATATGAATGAGCAAAAAGTCTTGAATGCTGTTACAATCGAGAAGGATGTAGATGGTTTTCACCCATTAAATATTGGTCGGCTTGCCATGCGTGGTAGAGAACCCCTGTTTGTTCCCTGTACACCAAAGGGATGCATAGAGCTACTGCACAGATATGGTGTTCCTATCAAAGGAAAGAGGGCTGTTGTGATTGGTCGGAGCAATATTGTAGGAATGCCAGCTGCTCTCTTGCTGCAAGTTATATCCCATTGGACTAAACTTTAAATTTTAGTAACTGTTCAAAACTAGTTTTAATTAAGTGTAACTGTTCCGTTCTTTTTACTTCAGACATTTATGTTTCCACATCTTTATATATCTCTTATGTTACTAGAGGGAAGATGCTACCGTCAGTGTTGTCCATTCCAGAACAAATAACCCTGAAGAGATCACAAGACAGGCAGATGTTATCATCTCTGCTGTTGGGCAACCAAACATGGTTAGGGGAAGCTGGATAAAACCTGGTGCAGTCATTATCGATGTTGGAATCAACCCAGTAGAGGTGAGTAGACTTATTTAAGGTCCTGCTAATAGTACACTACTGGGCTCCTCTCTTGGTGGTATTGGTTTTGAGGAATTAAGAACATATTTAGTGCATGTTTAGAAGAGATTATTTTTTAGGAAAAAATTGCTTTTTTTTAGTAAAATTTTGATTATAAGTTATTTTGACTATAAAATAAGCTAATCCAAACACACACTTAATGCTTAAATTTTAATATCAAGGTTATTCATCCATTGCATGTTTGGGTTTTTGTGACAGGATTCAAATAGCTTGCGAGGTTATCGATTGGTTGGAGATGTTTGTTATGAAGAAGCCATAAAAGTTGCCTCGGCTGTTACCCCAGTTCCTGGAGGAGTTGGTCCAATGACCATAGCAATGCTTCTCCAAAATACACTCAGCTCTGCTAAGAGGATACACAATTTTGAATAACTTACATGGTCAATTGCAACCTGGTTAAAGCATGTATATCATTGCAGGCCATCTAATTTTGTTTAAGGGAGTCTTGGATTTTGCTCTACCTTTTGGGTTTTATTCTACATTGGAAAAGAAAGGAGAAGTTTCTTACCCTTTTTCCCCTCCTTGGTTCATTTGTCAGCCAAAAAAAATGATAGTATAAAATTCCCCTTCCCGGTAGTTGCATCTCATGATGCAAAAATTGTCTAGGGGATTGATGTCTAAATTGGAAAAAGCTGAGTGGGAGATCATACAGCAATGAATTCATTAATCTTTAGGATACTTACTCTACTAAAGTGAAAATGGTTGTGGAAGGCAGTAGCATAGACTACAGTCTGGTGCAAGCTAAGCTTGTGGGAGTTTATTATAAAGTTTAATTTAATAAACAAAAAAATTATAAATCAAATGACAGTAATTGATCTAGCTTCTTGGTTTGGTTTGCTTGCCAGTGTAGTGTATTTCTAAATTTGCTTTCATATGTCCAAGTTTAGACTACTCATTTTTTTTCTCCCATGGTCTTGAAATCCCATATATGATGATGTTCAGCCCAATGCATCCAAAAATGTTAAAAGGAAACCTTCTGTGGTCCATTTTGGAGGTTTTGAGAACATACAACAGGCTCAGTCGGAAGAAACACCAGAATAGGAAACAAAGGGTTCTTGAGTGGGAGGCAGGGCAGCATTGGCTTCGTCATTCGCCATGCTAATGGTTGTTCTTTTGTAAATGCTCAGCAGGACGTGCTGTTTCTTGAATGACCGTCCCTCATTGTCAATTAAGTTTGAATCTGATTGTACTTTTTTTAGCTTTTAGCTTCTCTAACTTGATTATTTTCTCCTTTTCAATCAAACATTTTGGAAAGTAATGATTTTTCAATGTGATACCTAACTACTTTCAGACTTCTACCTTCCATCAGAATGTTTGTTAGTGGCAGGATTATGAGTTGTTGCTTCGCACATTAAACAGCTAGCATCAGTCTCACAAATTAATGATCTGAGAATTGAGATCAAATTTAACTGAATGATCAACTTATTATTAAATCCCAAATGTAAAGTGCTCATAAAATACAAATAGGGATTATATTTGCAGCCTCTGATCCTCTGTCATTATACAAAAAATACCATTGATTTGAGGAGACCTCGGTAATTCCTATCATGCTGCAATAGTCTTAATTTTCTAGGAAGAGAGCTTTACACTGCTTCATGGTATCTTCGGGGCTTGAAACTGAAAAAAAAAAAAATCATGCAAATCGCTACGATTACAAGGATAATTTTTTAACCTTGCACTCATTTAGTTTTTAATTTAATTTATAAAGAAATGGAATTGTTTCCCCATGCCATTGAAATCAAAATTCACTCATTTACACATATGATGATGTAAGTGAAGAAAGCAACTAACCTGTGTGCCCAACAGTCCGTTCTGATTCATAGATTTCATGGTCATTGCCACCCTGCTCAAAGAAAGAAAAGAAGTCTTAGGAAATTAATCAATCCTTTGGCCTATAGCCCTATACGATGCCTATGGAAGCTAGAAATCTAGCAGACAAGTGAAAGCCACAAAAATACACAGAAATAGTTGTGCAAAGTGATGGGCCATCCTAAACAATGGGAAAACAGCTTAAGTTTAGAGGGTGAGACTGCACCAGTTGATTATCATAATTAGAGTTGTCCTTCAATGAACATATAAAATCTAAAAGCATTTTCTCAAAGTGCCACTTGCTTGCTTGTTACAACAAAATTTTCCCCAGGTCATTTGAAGCATTTTCATAAAAAAATACTCATGCTAACAATAATGATAATTTTCTCATTGGTGAATCGAAGACAAAAGGAGTTGCTAACAAATGTCGACTAAATAGAAAACAATATGAGCTAGCATACATATGCAGGGAGGCAGAAGATGTACAATGGCAAGATGTTGGGTTTGATACTCCAAACATTTAATGCATAATAAACTTATGGAATAACCTTGTAAGTTTTGTCACCAAAGAAATGGATTTCATTGAAATCATCAAGGTATCTCAGGCAGTATGTTTTATCCCAACCTTGAGGGAAAACCTGTAGAGCAGATTCAAATTAAAACATGTTGGCCTATCATTTGACCAATAAAAAGTCACCATGTCATCATGAAGACCATCACTTACATCAAAGCTTATCTGTCCTCCAATGGAATATGTTAAGTTAAGATAAGCAAACTTCTCACGAAGTACAGACACCATTTTTGGGCGTATGTTGTGAACCTGAACTTAAATTGCAAAATTTTAGGACATAATATACCTCTGGCAGATCAAATTATGGAAACTGAAAAATTCTAGTGAATATGACAAGAACTAAAATACGTTACCTTGTCATACTTCTCAAATTCATCTCTTTCTTCTTGGCTACAATTTCGCCCAATTGGTGACACATTCAGCATCCCACTACGGAACTCTATAAATGTTCCCCTAGCAATATTATTATGTCAAATAGGATTCAAGAGTTTCCTATAAAAAACATGAAAAATATATGATTAGCCTCTGAATCCCCACTAACCTCTTAATAAGGATATCCAAGTCAGCGATGTAATGAAGTGTAAAATTAATAAATTCCTGCCAAATATCCCCCATTCGATCATTATAACAGGCTGAAATGTCTTCTTTACATATAGCTTACAAGTTTATTGAATTTTAACAATTAGTACACGTAAGGTATAATCAATCTCATTCATTCACTTTTCTTCTAAGCTTAGCCATAATGAATTCATAGATCAACTTAATTTTTCTGGTCATTTTTAGGTTATATGTTATGTCTAGAATCTCATAGGTATAAGAGTATGTAACAACCCGAAACGTATGTTAGGATGTAGTAGGCATGGCAGCTTCAGTCTCCCATAAGTAAAATGGCTTCAATAGGAATGGAAATTTAGGCCTTACCTTCAGCTTTTCTTCCCCAAGGAATGACTTCAAGCTCTGGAAAGTGGGCAATACAGAACTCAGCATGGTGTATTAGAGTAAAAGTTTACATTACTAAACAAGAGGATAGTGTGTGTGTGTGGGAAGATAACAAAGCTAAATTCTGAAGCATAAATGCCTAATCTATAAATCATTTTTCCTTCTTCAATCAAAGCTCTCCAATTTTGGGTTATCATTATTTGTTAATTGTGGCATAGATGACCAGCTAAACTTTCTATAGGTGTAAATGGCTATAATTTCCTTTATATACTTTAAAAAAAACTTGTCATTATAATATCACTTTTTATGATGCCTACTTTGCTTACAAGTCACAACATAGTACAGCTAGTTAAAAATACTTTAGTTGCATGTGTTCTTTTCAATTACTCAAAGGATCAGCACAAATCTATTAAGATACATCCCTGATCATGGCAATTTGCTCTATCATGGATTGGGGTTTATGTGATGTACCTGGGTTCCAATGAGCTTTCCCTGCTTATGAGCCACAAGACCATTTTCAGAAAATACATAATCATAGTCCTTGGTAACTGCAACAGACAAAGAGGGATATTAAAAAAAGGTAGATCCTTCTATTTCTTTTTTTTCTTTCCTTCTTTTATGTTAATATCTTATCAAGGATGTAGGCTTTTTCAAATATAGGAGAAAGGAAGAAGAGAGAAGAGAATGGAAAGGAACAGTGTTAACAATGATTATCAGCTTATAAGCAAACATAATTCCAGACTTCAACCAATTTTAGAGATCGGAATACAACAAACAAGAACAAGAGAAGAAAATATATAATGGAATTATTAAGTAATGAAAAGAAACACTAAAATCAATTTTCTCAAATTGGCTTCCTAGATGTTTAACATTACAACATCAGAAACCAAAGAGCTACCTAAGTACTTAGAGCTAACCTGTTTTGCCAAGTTGTTCAGATATCTTGATAAGGTCAGAACCCCCAACAACTCCAACTTTTACAACCTGTACCCATTTAACACAAGATTAAAAACAAAAAAAAAAGAAAGAACTGTTAGAACAGCTTCTATGCATGATAGGGTAGATGGAGAAAACAGACACCAAGGAAAGATACACAGGTAATGTAACAAAATTTCAAAATCATGCACCTTCCGTAGTTCTTGCATGAACGTCAACATCTCCTGAGTGGCCACCTTGCATTTGAGTAGTAAACATTAAATAGAGAGGTGATGCAAGAATAAACAGTCAAAAATAATAAAGCCAGATTTTCTAGTTTTGTTCAGCAAGGGGGAGTTATGGCATTTTATGATGAGTGAACTGATGAGTAAACTCAGATGACTACATATAGATAATAGATCTGTCTTTGAACCATATCCAAGTGCTGCATTGATATATTTTGCAGTTATGATTGTAACAAAATAACTATACACAAGAAGTGTCTTTAGCTCCAGAAGAAACAGATACCTTCCTTGGAGCTGTAAGAGTCCCATCAACATCAAATAAAGCAATTAAACCAGGATTACTGGCAGCCATTACAGCTTAATCTTATGCACCCAAACCTACAAAATTTGAACCTTTTCATCAATGATGAATGACAACATAAATATTTCCATCAAGCTTTAAGCAAATATATCTTCAAACTTGCAAATCAAATTCAAATTTCCAAGCAGTAAAACAAAATGTGGAACTTCTGTATCAAGTAATAACGAAATTATTTATACAAAATTGAATCACAATTCACACCCTTCAGCAAATATACGATCCAACTTGTTCTCAATTTTCAACGCTTCTTCATTACAGAAAATTCTAAAAAGAAGTTAAGAAATTCGGTAATTGAAAGCTGACACAAATGCAGAAGTAGAATTAAAAGCTAGAAGCATAATGAATAATTAGGAATAGTGAAACTTGCGTGGGTAGAAGTTGAGCGGAGAATGGGAGAAGAGTGTGGAACGCAGAGTCAGAAGCAGAAGCAGATCTCCTCCAATCAATGGCGGAAGCGAGGAGACTGTATATATAAATTGGTTTAGATCTGTGATCGTGAAGGAAACGGTGGAACAGAATAGCTTTGGTTGAGTGGGTCCCAAGATTAGAAACATGTGCCTCGTACCGTACAACGTAGCCAAAGGTGAAGAACAAATTCATCAATGAATCATGTTCTGTTTCAAGTTTACAGATTACGTGCAGATAACAGTAATTCTTTTTTTTTTAAGGGGGTTTATGGATTAATTTATTTTATATTTAAAATAATTTATGATAAAATTAAAAATTTTAAAAGAAAATTAATTTTTTAAAAAATTAATCAAAATCAAAGAATATCTAAACATTTTATTCTTTAATTATAATATAATATCATTATTTAATTATGTATTACCACATCATTAAATTAGCTTAATTATGAAAAAATTAATTAGAATGTCATATTTAATTATGTATTAATATATAATTTAATAATAGTATAAAATGAAGAAATCATTAAAAAATAATGTATTAAATATTTTTTGACTTCTTAAAACATTAAGAGTATCAAACTTTTTATTTTAAGTAATTAGGAAAATATTATATTTATAAAAATTTTTACATTGATAGTAAATTTAAACTAAGATTTATATAAATGTGTAATTTGCATATTTTCATGCTTATGTTATTAAAATTAGTTGAATTATAATAATTTTGTTCAAAAATTCTAACTAAGTTATGACTAATGAATTAATTTGCACGATAGAATAGGTTAGTAAAATGTTACAATGAACAGTTCACCAAGTAAACTCTACATGAAGTAAAGTTAAAGGTCTTTCTTGAAACTAAATATTTGATAAACAAGCTATAAAATTTTTATTGTTTTATGAAATATTTTAATTTTTTTAATGAAAAGTAAATAAAATTTTTTTCTTAAAAAATAAACTTCAAATTTTTTATATATAAAAATTATAAAATTTTAATATTTGTAAACAGTAGTCAGGGTTATATATTTTACAAAATTATATTAAAATAATAAAAATGTGTAAGTTTTTCTTTTTTTTTTTTAATAAATACTGTGAATGAGGTATGAACAACCTCAAAAAAAAATTACAAAAAAAATGTTAAATGCTGTACTTGTACCATGCGGATGGATTTCAGAAGTCAGATGCTACACGCTAATGCAGAAGGCCACCGTTGGGGTTATTTGGAAGAATCAAGGAAAGTTATGAGCAGTTACACTTGCACCTTAACATGCAATTTTGGCTTTTACCTTGGAAGGCAACTTCTTAGGAACCTCACTTCACTGTCTTGGTTCACACTAGGCCTCTCTTTTTGCCCATTTCCATTGCAATAATGGGGATTAAGCTGCCTCTGATAGAAACAAAAACACTGCTCATCATATTGAACAAAAATGGTGGCACTTGACTCCCGTTGAAAGAAAAGGCCAGCATAAGTGCTAGCCGACATCACATCACAGTATTTGCAGTTCCTTCATCTATGGTAAGAGGCCAGTGTTATAAGTCATATCTGTACCTAGCCAGGGCATACCAATTTGGTAAAGAAAGACTGGAAGAGGAGTACCTCTTGGAGAAAAAAAAAAAGACCCTTCTGTAAGCATCCAATGCAACCTTAGAAATTAATATGCATACAAAAATAGGTAAGCCAGCTAATAGCTTCTAAACCCTCACTAAAGTCTTTCAAGAACTCATTCAGCACCTCACCCACTTTTTCCTCTTTAAATAACCTTTTCAATTTACTTAGCACTCCTCCAGTCCAATTAATTTTCTAATTTCTACAAACAGTTAACATCATATCTAAGATAAAGTGAGCTGGTATCAGACTATAAGCTACATGGTCAATAGAAGATTTCTCAAATTAATAGTAGCATCAACTGTTTAGTTCACCACTATTAGAAACAAGATTGAATTGAACGCTTTGTAATATCTGCAATTTCATTATTTCATGACTATAGGTACCTTATTTTTTGTTGGGGAACTCAGAAACTTAATTGTTTTATAAGGTCAAACTTGATAGATGTCCTAACATGAACATAGCTTATTATTAGCTCTCTTGAATAAGTAAACACAAATTTATCTAAAATTAACATCTCTGTAAATTTCTCATCTTAGTTTGCTGATACTAATGACTTCTGATCAAAATGGCCCCACTTCACTTCGAGAGAAGAAGAGGCCAGAAGGACCTCCATTGGGTAGCAGAGCCAGCCTTACAGCACTTTCAGCACCTTCATCGACAGTAAAATGGCCAGTATTGTAGTTGAAATCTGTTTTCACAAAACCAGGACAAACCGCATTAATGCAGAAAGATGGGTATTTCTTGGCAATAATCCTTGTGTAGGCATTCAGAGCAGCTTTTGAGACTATATATGCAGATGACACTGGAGGCCAGCCTTTAGTTTCTAACAAACCCTCTTGAAAATCTTCAAGAAATTGATTCAAAGCCTCATCCAGTTTTTCTTCTGTCAGGCTTTCAACATCACTTAGGACTCCTTTAGCCCATCCGTTTGGTATTTTGTGTGTCAGCATGAACAACAAACATTATCCCAATGTGTTAATAACATATATATTACAATGGTTGAAGAAACAAAAGTATTTTAGATCATGTAAAAAATCCTGGCCTTCACCACTTGACAGCATAATCAAAGTACAGTAATCTTTTTTCTATAAATTGTTAATAGTATTAAAACAAATCGATCTAAATGTAATAAAAGCTGGCTTCCTGATTGAGATATTAGACAGAGTAATAGATGTAGATACATAGTATCACACTATCACATACCTCCAACTTCCCCATGGAGGAGGATACATTAACAATCCTTGGCAAGTCTGACAATTCTAGAAGGGGCATAAGTGTGTCACACATTCCTTTGGCACCATAGTAGTTTGTTCTAATGCCTGCTTCCGCAGATTCATAATCTTGTTTTACGATTTTACTCCAATCAACATCAGTACCTTTTTCCTGCAGTCAAATAGAAGAAACTTAATCCTCTGTTCACTTACTATAAGTAAGTGCAAACATTTTCCAACAAAACCAAAACCAATGCTCTGTACAAATAATCTGTCCTTTATTAACACCAAAGATGAAATTCTATCCAAAAAACAACGAAAATCTAATATGGTAAAATGTTTATCCAATATTACATGAGAGGTTTCAACGATAATTGCTCTCCAAAAAGTCTATGAAACTAAGGTGGATAAAAGAATATGAACCAGACTTCACATAAAAGAAAATGGACAGTAATTGATTGACTCTATACATGACCTCTTTTTCATTTTAGTAGATGAGAGATGATCATTGCCAAAGGAGCAGAATTGGGTCTATGTTGTAGGTAGGAAACTAACCTCAGAATCTGCACATCATAAGAATCGAAAAGTTCTACAGTTCAAACAAATAATTGCTTACACTTGATTTTTGAAGGACCGAATCAGGTTACATTCTTTCACCCTTATGCTGAAATTTGTCTCCTCTTCTAACCCAGTAATATGTGGTGTTAAGCCTATGTAAACTAGGAAGCTACAGGTGGTACAATAGAGAAAATTGTTCCTAAACTAGATCAAGTATATTCTTGGCCTTCAATCAAAATTACTTGAAATCAATGCTCATAGAGTGCAAACTGCCTTTAGGGTGAGAAGATGAAGGAAATAAATCTATATGGTTTAGAAAACATACCACAGCAGTTTTTGAAGCTGCCAAAGCATCACGGTCAATATTTGCTCCAGGAATTCCTGCATTATTCACCTACACAAAGAGTTGGTGCCAGATAAAATTAAATGAAAAAAGCAAACTAAGTGACAGTATATAAGTGAATTGGATAAAAGACAACTACTAAACCAACAACTGAGCCTTATCTGACTAGGTGGGTCAGCTGCATGGATCAAAAGACTCCATTGGGCTCTATGGATGAAAGACAACTAATTTCCAAAAATGATTTACTTGCATTGGGAACCAGAAAGTTGGCCAAATTCAATTGTTTGTTACTTGGAAAGGAACCTGATTTTAAGCAACCCAGAACAAGAAAAATAAATTAGGACTGTCAACAAAACCATGGCCAGGATCACCAGAGTTGCATTACTGAAGTTCCCAAACTAGAACAAGTTACTAATAATGGAGTAGGGAGAGAAATTAACGACATGCAAAGCATAAAAAATCTCCACGCTCCAGTCCCTTTTTCTCAGTGTTCAAATTAATAGAGGACAGAAAGTTTAATTTTTCAGTAAGTCCCCCAAAACAGAAAATCCAACAAATGACCGGGATATGGACATGAAAACTACTAGTTTTTGGACTATAACCTATTTTCTACTTCACAAAACCAGCTTATTACATAAGATTCTTGTCTTGTGAGGGTCTCCTCCTTCTAATCCTTCTGATGACCTGGACTGGATAAGAAATTTGTGTGCTTGGTACTATGATGATATCAACAAGAAAAAGGGCGTAGAAATAGAACATAATAACAACTTAAAGCTTAATCATACCAAGATATCAAGTTTTCCAAACTGGGTTTTGATGAAATTTGCAAGGGATGCAATACTATCAGGGTCAGTCACATCAAGCTGACAAAAGAACACTTGTTCAGACAGACCAAACTCTTTCAGCTTTTCAACAGCTTCAAGACCCCTTTTCTCATCTCTTGCTGTTAACACCACTGTGATCCTATTGGAAGCCAATTGCTTACATATCCCAAACCCTATCCCTTTGTTTGCTCCTGTGACGACCGCATACCTATAAACCAATTCAAGACAGTCATAGCAAAGAGGACCTTAGAACCTTATTGGATTAAATTGTAGATTTTGTAAATTGATTAAAAAGTTGTGATGGAAAGAGAAACACATGGATGATTGAAAATTGAAGAAACTAGTACCTTTTTGTTGCTTCTGCCATTGTTGATGAAAGAAAAGTACGTTCTTGAAAAGTGAGGACACTATAAGGAGGAAATGAAATTGAACTCCAACTTCCAGAGACACATCAAGGAAGTGAGGCCGCTACCTTTTAAGAACTGTCATACAAAATTTCCCCGATTTCTAGGAACTTCGGACAGAACATCCTTCTGGACTTTGACTTATTTAATTTCTTTTCCTCTCTCCAGAATCCAGATAATACTAGGTTTATTTATTTATTATTTTCTAAGAAATAAGTACGTCTCCACTATATAATATATATTAATGTAAAATTAGTTATTCATGTGGTGCAAGTACAGTTTATATTTATTTTAAATATTTAACAAATTATTTAAAGTAATTTAAAATTTTTATTAAAAAATTTATTTTAATTATATTAATATTTAATATATTTATTTTTTAAAAAAATAATTTTATATTTTTAAATAATTTTATTTAAATTATATTAATATTTAATATATTTATTTTAAAAATTTAGAATGATTTATCCAAAAATTATTAGTTACAATAAAAATAGATTACAACTTAAATAAACCTCAACTGTAATGTTAAGAGTGCTAAAATAGTTATTTTATCAATTATCATTACTATACGATGCACGTCTCTATGTATATTTTAAAATATTTAAAGGATCATGTAAAATAATTTAAATTTTTTTTATTAAAAGTAATTTTAGATAAATTGAGTTATTTAATATATTTATTTTTAAAAAAAAATTAAAGAAGGAGACTTGAGAATAATAATTTTTCATATCTCATGTTAATATTTAATATATTTATTTTGAATTAATAAAAAAAAATTAAAAAGAGATAAATATGATAATAGTAATTTTATTTGAATTTATTAAAGTTTAATATGCCTAATCTAGTAATATTTATTAAATTTAAGTCAATTTTATTATATATATAAATATAGATAGATGGGTTTATTTATTTTTTTTAAAAATAATAATCGTTTTGATTAATAATTCTTTTGATTAATAATATTATAAAAATTATTTTCTTCATATTAAAGGTGGCCGCACAAAAGGTTTTATATTTTAATACAAGTATTGTATTGAAAATGGGGATGATATAAAGAATTAAAGACCAACTTGTATCTGTAAGCAATGATGCAAGGATACACGTACCAAATACGCGTATGATACGGAAGCTTTCATATTTTTTATCATACTTTTCGTGTTTTATTTTTCTTTTGGCAGATACTGCTCCACCCACCCAAGTTGATCCGGCTAAAATACATGCAGGTTTATTAAAGCAACATTGTCTTTTGTTTTTTGTTTTTTTTTTTGGTGTAAGCAACATTGTCTTTTTATTGTATAATTAGTGAATTATAAGTTTTTTTAATGAATTTTTCAAATAATTTTATTAAAATTTATATATGTTAGTTAGATTTTCTTAATAAAATAAATATATAACTAAAAAATACCCTTTTATTTTTATTAAAATTTATTTTTTAGTAAGTTAATCGAGAGACTAACATGATGTTTAATACGTAAGAAGTATAATTTCATTCTATACTCATTTTGTGAAATAGTGTATTTTTATATTTATTTATAAAAAAATCTTAGAATAATAATTCTATTCCATAAAATTAAGATTGGAGTATAGAATTCATTCCCTTCTAAAGATGTGAGATTAAAATTTCATACTGTATGAAATGAGATTAAAGTTGTTTATACCTAATATACTCTTAAAAATTTTGTAAAATTATGCATATTGTACTTCTTATATTTTTTGATAATAAAATATTCTCCTACTTACATTTCAATTTATGGTGTAAATTTTTTTGGTTAAATTTTATGTATGTAATTATTTATTAAACTTGATGGTATTTTAAATTATCAATATAATTTTTAGTCTCAATGTAGAATGTTTATCTTTGATTTAAAAATTTATTTATATATAAAAATAAATGTGAAGTATTTACTTGATGTGATAACATTGTTATTTTAAAAGATGACAACTTTTATTTTAATCAAATTATAAAAAAAATTAAAAAATATTGTTAATGTTTAAAAGATCTTTTCTTATGAGAGGTATTTATGTCATTTATATTAATTTTAATTTTATTCTACAGTGATTTTACATACCAAATAGTGGAGTGATTTAAAAATACATTCAATTCTAAAAGTTACCAAATTATAGATTATGAATGATCATTTTGTTTCATTCTACTCCAATTCCATATAATGATTATTCTGTATATCAAACGTTACGTAATTTTAGCTCATACATAAAGAAATTAGCTATTTAGTTATCTATTTAATAGATGAATTAATTTGATCAATATACAAATTTAAATTTACATGAGTTAAGGCTTTATATGGTTCCAGTTGACTCAATTTTATATTAGTTTAATGATATCAAGTAAATGTTTTAACAACTTGAAAAATTACATATTTAAGTACGGAGAAATAGATCTCTTATATTTCATTCTTTTTTTTTTTTCTTGTGTGTTGTGTTGTGTGTAGTGTCTGCCCCCTTTTGTTTAACTTTCAAAATAAGACTTGTAGCAAATGTTAGAAGAATACTTCCAAAACAAGAAAACTATGATATAAAAGTCTTATTGCTCAGAGTCTCAAGCCACAAACTTGCTAGTACACCAAAGAACTTACATAAATTTGGTGTCGAAAGTATTCTATAACCAGGACAGTTCATAAAATTTTCATGGTTATAGCTACAATTTTCATGGATGGTCAATAATCAAAAGGGTATTACTTCTCCCTGAGAAAAGAAGCAGCCAGAAAGGCTGCTATCTGGCAACAGTGCCACCATTACAGGTGTTTCAGTACCTTCATCAATGCTTAAAAGTCCAAAATTCTGGTTCAGGTCAGTCTTGACAAAGCCAGGGGACACACAATTTATGCCAAAAAGAGGGTACTTCTTGGCCATTATCCTTGTGTAAGCATTCAAAGCTGCTTTTGACACTGTATAAGCAGAGGGAAACCTTGGCCAACCTTTGATCTCCAATGATCCCTCTTTATAATCTTTCAGAAACTCCCTAAGCACCTCATCCACTCTTTCTCTACTCAGGCTTTCAATATCACTGAACACTGCTCTAGCCCACTCATTTGGTATATTCTGAAACAGTAAGAGAACAATAATAAAAATTAGAATAAATTACAGTAGTATTGTTTTCCATAAAATTGTACAGAAATTTGTACAAAAGCATCTGTCTTATGACATTCAAGATACAAAAGGTCATTGTAATATTTAACATTGGAGAAACCGTTTCTACAAGTTTTACAAATTTTAGATTGATAAATGTATCAAAACTTTTCTACAATAAATTAATTTTGATTAAAATAAATAATTAATCCATATAGCTTCTCTCGATTTGAATTTTAGTTTGTATAATTTATTTTTTTAGAATATCGGTCCCTATAGTTTTATCCATTTGAAATTTGAGCTACGAGGGATCAATACCTTAATAATTAAAAACTATAAATGAAAAATAGATATCAATACCTTAATGAATAGAAATTATAAGAATTAAAACTCAAATGAGTAGAAAATATAAACACTAATACTTTAACTGTAGATACTAAAATCTAAATGAGTAAAACTATAGAGATTGATATTAAAAAAAAAATTTATAGAAGAAATTATATGGACTATTTATTTATTTTAATAATTAATTTTCTATAAAAGAGCTGTACCGACCTTCAACACCCCCACTTTGGAGGAAATATTGACAATTCTTGGAGAAGTGGATAGCTGGAGGAGGGGAAGAAGAGCTTCAGTTACTCTTTCTACGCCATAGAAGTTTGTTTCCACCAATTCTGCAGCTAACTCATAACTTTGATACGCTACTTCATTCCAATCAACTTGTTCGCCGTTTCTCTGCAAGAAGTAAGTTGGACTAGTTAGTCCTCCATTGAATATAGCTCCTTAACAAGAATACAAATAAATTATTGATTTTGTTTTAAAACTGACTAAATATATATGAAAAGTATTATTTATTGGGGTTTAACTAAACTTGATACAGGAAATCTTTTTTTTTTTTTTTATTGAGAAAGAAGTAAACCAACCTCTCTGAGTAAAGCATCACCATCTAATAATTTGGCCCCAATAACAGCTGCATTATTCACCTGCACCAATGTAAAATAGTGAAAAATTTTCTGGTTTTTGTCCTTTAGCCAAGAGAATTATGTTCCTTCATTATCTAATTTCAAGATTTCTTTTAGCTAGGTTGAGAAAAATGATCATATTCACTTTATCATGATCACAGTGTCACAGTGAACTGCACTATCTATACATTATGTTTCAGTTAATAATAAACTAACTAATAATAGAGTCAAGTACTCATTACTCGTCTGAGACTCATTCAAGTCTAAATATTTTCACTATTATGTCAAGTATGATCTCTTTAATGTAAAAATTTCAAGAATTAGAAAGAATGTTTTTAATGAAAGTAAGGGAATCCAATAAACACCCACATGATTCTAGAAGACAATGAATGCAAAGAGGGAAAAGGTAATTCTATTCTGCTGTATTTGTTTTGCAGACTGTATTTATAGGACATGAATAGTAGTAGATAAGATACAATCGCAATTTGAAAATACAGACGGACCTCCTAAGTCCTAAATATCAGTAACCTGTTATAACTTATAATTACTTCCTAGAATCTGAAAAACTCTGTAACTGATTTAAACTATGTTTGAATTAGCTTCTAGAATCATGTGGGTATTTCCCTTAAAATTAATAATAAAAAAGAAATAATTACTATAGAGAATCATTAGATTAGATATGAATTTATGCAGAACAAATATTTACATTGTATCCCCCACTATTGAAACATGATCAACATAAAAATCTGGTGGATGGAGGTTTTGAAGACTGAAGTAAAGTGTCACACATTAGTTATTCTGGTGCAACTAATAGGTGTGTATAAATAGATAGATCTTAACATGCCAAATCAGAGCAAGACAAGGCCTCATTGTGTAATAAATTGGCTCCAAAATTATACCGTCTATATATAATGATGTTGAAAATCTGTAAAAACTCCAACAAGGTGAAAAGGAGAGTAAGAAATTGTCATTCATATATACCAAGATATCAAGTTTCCCAAATTGGGTTTTGATGAAATCAGCCAAGGAAGAAACGCTAGCAGGGTCATTCACATCAAGCTGATGAAAAATCAGAAGATCAGAGAGACCAAACTCTTTCAGTCTTTCAACAGCTTCCAAGCCCCTCTCCTCATCTCTAGCTGTAAGCACCACCAAGATCCCACTAGAAGCCAACTTCTTGCATATCCCATAACCAATCCCCTTGTTTGCTCCTGTCACAACAGCATACCTATAAAGAGAGTTCAGAAAGTAATTAATAACTATACATATGTGGTTGGAAAGTGTATTCTGTTATCAGAAACCGGCTTCAGTTAGACAGAAAATGAACCTTTTTGCTTCTTCTCCCATTAAGCAGCAATGAAGAATTCTATGTGATGCTTTCAATTTGTTCAGTGAGCACCTGCCACTAGCTTGTCCGTTCTATGAAACAATTCCTTAAACTGACGACAGCTATCGCCTTCTTATTAAAGCGAAGGTAAAGGACGAATTTTGCTAAAAGTTTAAACTGTTATGAGAAGCCCTTAATGTTTTTGTCTTTAATATATAAGAGTCTTTTAAACTTGACACGTGAACAATATAGAAGTCTTTTTTATCTTGTCCTGAAATTCAACATACTCCTCATCACTTGTTATAAAGACTTTGATACTATTAGATGTAAGCTTTTGAATAGTGAAACTTGGCCAAAATACTACTCCAACTTTGGCCTAGTTTCTTTCTCCAAAAATATAAAGAAATATACATAAAAATTGGATGTTAGTTACAAAGTCACATATTATGGTTTTTAAATTGCATAATTGCCATTGGAGTCAATTGTTATCTTCACATCAATCTTAATTAAGAAGAGGTTGAATGGTTATAAGGAAAATCAAAACTGACAACCGTTTATGGGAATTAGTCAAAGAAAATTGAACCTTGATTATATTACTGTCAAGACAAGGACATATATGGCCTAGCTAGTTGATCACTTTCCCTTTGGATTTGGATATTGTAGCCGGCAGTTGCTACCAATTAATTCCCTCCCAAAGCAATCACTAACACTATGTTTGGACGGTGGATTAAGAAGTAAAAATGAGAAATTTAAATAAGAAAATGAAAATTTATTAGTAAGTCTTTCATTCTCCTTTTTTTTCTTTCTCTTTATTTTTTTTAAATTTCTTTTCTTCTTATTTTTTCCAAACTCTCAAACATAGTCTAAAAGAATGAAATTTGATAAGTTGCATCCTTTCTCTTTACCTTCTTTATTTCATCAAAGTTTGGGATTATATTTTCCAAATAACATAATTGTGGGATTAACATATTATCAAAACATTTGATTTTTTAAGAAATTATTATTACAATTAAACTCATTTAATAACATGACAATATATAATTTGATAATAGTATAAAAAAATTTACATTAATAATAAATTAAAATTATATTTAAAAAAATCCATAAAAGTCAGCATAAAAAAGTCTGTTTTGACTTGTGTGTGAAGACAAATATTAGGCCAATCATATGTGTGCGTTCCTTATCGCTATAGAAGAAATATTCAAGGGGTTGAATATATATATATATATATATATATCAAGAGAGAACTAGAATGAGAGTTTGCATACATCAGCAGTGACACAAATGAAATGCACCCAACACAAGCATAGCAGTATGCCAGCATAAAAGAATATGAGGGAGGAAGAATTTCCACAAGGAATCTATTATATAATAATAATAATTATTATTATAAAAGTTGAAGTACATAATGAAGAAGCTCCACGATAGTAATTAGAAAGCAACAGGAGGCTCCACAAGGAATTACCTTTCATATCCTAACCTATAAACGAGTGTCTTTTCAAGATAAAAGATATGCATTATTCATTTATTTAAGAAAGTAAAACAAACTTTGATAAAACTTAATCAATGCTTAAGATTTCCCAATCAACATTTAAACTAGTCTCAGTACATTGTATGAGAAATACTGGGTTCATAAAGGTGCATTACATGATTAAAAATAAGTTATATATCATATATACATTATTTTCAATGTCTATCCTTTTTTAAAATAATATCGACTAGTTAAAATCAAGATCGTCTTCTAACCAATATTATTTTTATTTTTTATTGAGTAAACTTAAGTTAAACTTGAAAAATGTATTTGTACCATGATTCACTATATTGATGATGCTTAATTTTTTTTAATCTATTATATTTTACTAATTGGACTACTTATAGTGTTACATGGCATCTCCTAATTCTAATTTACCAAAAATTATTATCGCCTAATTTTTCTAAACTAGCACCAAGGCATTTTCTTACTTTCCATTTTGTTTTACTTTTTCATTTTGCTTTCCTCTGTTGTTGGTTCTCTCCTTTACCCCTCAAAATTAATGCCACCAAAACCACTTCTCCACTTATGCAACTCTCTCTCTCATCCATTCATCCAAAAGATGCTTTCATAATGAAAAACCTTCAGGTAATCATTCTCATTTCTCTGTGATAACCGTTCATCTTTCTTCTTTTAATTTCAATAAAGAAATCAAAAGTAAAAAATAACTCATAAAATTTACGGGCAAATATACTAGTTAAGTATTTATCTCTCATGTAAAAGACAACATGGAATTAAGATAACAAACATAGTTATAATATGTTAAAATTAAAAGAGAATTTTATTATTCTTTTTTTTTAGTAAATATAAATTTAAGTTGAGGAAAAAACTCATTTTATGATGATCCACCAATAAAAGAACTTAGAAATTAAATTCAAATCATCATAAAGTATGAACGAAAGACCGATCAAGTAAGTCAAGTTTCGTTAATTTGAGAATTTTATTATTTTATTTATGAGAAATTTAAGACTGAAACACTTCATCATATTGTCATGTGTCATGTCATATCTTAATTGTCATCTCCATCTCATTACTTAAAAATTCTTAAATTGAGACAAAATTTAGTTAAGAAAATTTTTTGTTGCTATGGATTCACCTGTATGCAAATCAACATTAAAGAAAAAAAAAACATTAAAGAGACACAAAACTTAACAACTGTCTCCAATAATTATGGAGCTTCTTAAAGATCAAACCAAGAAATGTTAAATATAAACGCTATTACACTCACAGTTCACTGTAGTAACAAATGCAGACATCTCTTTCCCCTTTTCACTATTTACCCTCCAATACCCAAGACCTTGCTAGTCATGAATTTAAAGATAAGAAACCAAAAATAGAAAAAGGCTTAGCTACGTCACTTCAAGTTTGAGATGTGAATTGCGCAATGCCTTCAAAAAATTGTAAATAAAGTTTATTTCTCATGAATTAGGAGAAAGCTAATCTAATCTTTTCTATATGTACGTTAGCCTTTTATATTTTTTTAATTAGACACAATCATCCTTTATTTTTATCTAATCAACTAAAATGGTACAGTCTATTTTAATACAATAGTCATAAATTTCATTCTTTAAAAAAATAATAATTTCATTTAATAATCTTTTTCTCTTTCATCATTATTATCCAATGGGTTTTGAAACAATAGTCAACTTTAGCTCGAATGATTTGTAGAGAAACCTACTTCTCTGATCCATTCGACATGTGCAATTTTTTTTTGGTTGATACATTTTGCAATTTGTACTTGAACTTCTGTATCCGTCTATTTAGTTAATTCAGTAACTTTTTGTATTACTTTACGAAATAAAACTCTATTTTTTAATTATCATCCAGTTACATTTCATCAAATATTTTGACTTTTTAAATAATTATTATTTTAATTAAATTTTTTAAATTATTTAATAATTTATAATTAAATAATAGTATAAAACATTTTACATAAATTAAAATTACACTTAAAGTTAGAAATGAGAAGAAAGTTCAAAAATGTTAGAAAAGATTGTAGGTTGAACAAGGGAAAAGTATCATCGGATACAAAAGCAAAAATCAGAAGACTCTAGATGCAAGAGAGGCGGTGAATTCAGTCTATAAGCCAGCAATTTACACAAAATACACATAATACCCTAGATGCTTGTATCATTCTTGTAAGCCAGCAAGTTACCAGAACATAATACAACATTCCATATACAACATTCCATCTCCAAATCTCCCTCCATTCTCTACACAATTTACACAGCCACCATTTTGGCATTTCCATTCTCCCAAATTCATCCATATTTCATCCATGAAAATTTACCTCCCATTTTACCTCATATCAAACATATACTGAGGAAATTATTATCATAATCAAACCTTTTTAGTAATGTGGCAATACATGATTTATTTTTTTTATTTATTGTGATCTGCAAGATTGTAGTACATTTAAAATCATTCAGAAGCTTGACACTTCTTTCCGAACAAAGAAGTGGCCAGAGGGGGAACCATCAGGCAGCAGTGCTAATCTCACAACACTAGCAGCACCTTCTTCCACAGATAAGAAGCCCGTGTTTCTGTTAATGTCTGTTTTAACATAACCAGGGCAGACACTATTAATGCAGAAGCTTGGGTGCTTCTTGGCCAGAATCCTTGTGTAAGAATTCATGGCTGCTTTTGAGACCCTATAGGCAGAACTGTTGGTTGGCCAGCCTTTGTTTTCTAGTGAACCTTCTTTGAAGTCTTTGATGAACTCCTTCAGTACCTCATCTATTCTCTCTTCCGTAAGATTTTCAGCATCATCAAGCAACCCCTTAGCCCATTGGTTTGATATGGTCTGAAACACCACCATCACACAATTTTGCCAATGTTGAGGAGGTAATGTAAAATCATGTTACAAATGAATTCAAAAGAAAATTTCTGTCACTCTTGTACCTTTAACTGCCCTGCTTGGGACGCAACGTTAACAATCCTAGGTGAATTGGATAACTGGAGAAGGGGAAGAAACGCCTGAGTTATGTCCTTAGCACCATAGTAGTTTGTTGCTAGGCACTCTTGAGCCATCTCATAAGTTTGAATCAGTTCCTCCCAGTTAATTGTTGATCCCCCCTGCATTCATGCATAAGAAAATCAAATCTTTTTTAGAGGCTTTACATAGACCAATACCCCCACATAGAGTAGAAGCAATATGCACAGTTGCACACTGACCGTTTCATCAAAACCGGCACCGAGGATTCCTGCATTGTTCACCTGCACAAGAATTTAAAATTCTTAAAAATGATTCATTCACATAAAGCGAAAGGGTAACAAACAAGGTAACTTCTAAGCTACACCCCTTACTTTTTCGAATGTATGTTACACCTCTTGCTATTTTGCACTTTCTTCTTTTCGTTTATGTCAACTTTATAAGTCATTATATATATATATATATATATAGGGTGTATTGTAAAATTCACCAACAAAAATAGACCGGTTATTACTATGGGGAATAGTGAATTCTTTTAAGATCTCTTCAATACCAGCAGCACAAGCCACAGCAAATTTACCATATTAGAACCCCTAGTCTGAATCAGGTTGGTATCAGAAAAACTAGGCTGAGCTCATGGATTTTGCAGAGCAATAATATAGCGAACAGTGTTAATCTTTGAATTGGCCCAATCCAATGTTCAAGAAAACCAATCTCAATGAAGTTTAATTTCAGAAAAAGGAGGGCACGGTGCTAGAACCGAGAACTTCAATCAACAAGCCGTTATGGGTGTTTCTAAGCTTACTGGGTCTAATTAAGGTACATAGAAAAACTACTTAAGGGCACAGTCACAGTGAGCCAGACATTCTTACAAGCATGTAGAATTAGAAAATCATTTCAAGTTCTCCTTTTTCTGTAAAGAGTCATAACTAACTATAAATGTTTATCAGCCATAAGAGGAATTATTAGGGAGACAGATAGGGAAACGGGTGCTCAAGAAGATACTCAAGTAAAGTTACAAGAAAATTCTTGGTATACAAATTGTACCACCAGAGTTGTGCACCAGATAAATGGTAATTGAGAATCATTCAGTATTTGGCAAGCTAACTGCCTCGTCCTATTTGTGAAGTGCACAATGTATGTGCAAGATTCCATCGTATTTTCAAATTACAATTCATCAAACTGCCTCTGGGAAAAGAAAAAAGTAAAAAAAAAAAAGAATGAAAATGAATCCCATAGTTCAGAACATTCAGTTAGTCTTCTTACCAAGATATCAAGTCTCCCAAACTGGGTCTTAACAAACCCCACTAGGGATGCAATACTAGTAAGGTCAGTCACATCAAGCTGGTGAAAAATCACAAGGTTAGAGAAACCACACTCTTTTAGTTTCTCAATGGCTTCGTGGCCCTTCCTCTCATCTCTGGCTGCGAGTACCACCTTGACTCCATTTGAGGCCAACTCTTTGACAGTCTCGAATCCTATCCCTTTGTTTGCCCCAGTAACAACAGCATACCTGAAAGCACAAACTCCAAACAATTGCAGCAAAATATACATACAGTGGAAAGAAAAGTAATCCCTACATGTGGTATTATGGTGTATAGGAATAGGGTGGCCACAGAAAACAAAGAAAGCATAGTCTAAGACTCCAAAGCGGTATAGTATGATACCTTGCTTTTGCCTCTGCCATAGATGCTAAAACTGCTATGAATCTGTGAAGGAGAGTGAGGGATAAAGTATGACCTAAATCGACATGTAGAATTGCAACTCGCAACAAAAGACAAAACAAAAAGTCAAACAAACAAAAATTGGTGGCAAAAAAATAGTCAAATGGGTTAATAGTCTTTAACTTTTTTTTTTTTGGTAATAATAGTCTTTAACTTTGAATTTTATGTCTTTTACGTTTATCAAGTTTGTCCTGTGATGCACGGAATTGTATCATATTGAAGCCTCAGGAGCAGAGGCCCTCCCAAATTTTGGTCTTTTTTTAAGGGCGTAACTCCCTTTTCATTAATCTTTAACACTTGTCTTACAGCTAAGTTATGAAAAAATATTTATAAGTTTAATTTGATTCACAATTATTATTGAAATTTTTTTATACTATTATCAAATTATATGTTAATAAATCATTAAAAAAATTTGATATTACAAGTAATTATTATCATAATTAAATTTATTTAATAATGTGATAATATATAATTTACTAATAGTGTAAAAAAGATTTAGCTTGAATTAAAATTAAATTCAAAAAATTCATAAAAATCAGCATAAAAAAGCATGTTTTAACTTGATTGTGAAGACAAATATTAGGCCAATCACATGTGTTCCTTATCGCTACAGAAGAAATATTCAAGGGGTTGAATAACTAAGATATATATATATATCAAGAGAGAACTAGAATGAGAGTATGCATAAGCAGTGACACAAATGAAATGCACCCAACACATGCATAGCAGTATGCCGGCATAATAGAAAGTGAGGGAGGAAGAGTTTTCACAAGGAATCTATCTATAATAATAATAATAATAATAATAATATATAAAAGTTGAAGCACGTGTTCCTTATCGCCATAGAAGAAGAGAAACATTCAAGGGGTTGAATAACTAAGATATATATATCAAGAGAGAACTAGAATGAAAGTTTGCATGCATAAGTAGTGACACAATATATCAAGAGAGAACTAGAATGAGAGTTTGCATACATAAGCAGTGACACAAATGAAATACACCCAACACAAGCATTGCAGTATGCCAGCATAAAAGAAAGTGAGGGAGGAATAGTTTTCACAAGGAATCTATTATATAATAATAATAATCTACACTGCCAAGCTCGCATAGAATTGTGCAATCATTGTTACCGCCCGCTTATCTGACGCGACAAAGTATCGTACAGTCATGGCCATTGGCATGCCCTGGTCATACGGCACTGCAAGAGTGTAGAAGCATTCATTTTTTCAAAAGGGTGCGATAATTTATGAAAATTTTTCGTCTCAAGAGTTGTATTAGGTTATAAAGCGATGTTTACAAGTCTATAAAAAACTTGCATCATTCATAATCTAAGATCATATCAAAAATTTTAATTTTTAGATTCCAAATCAATCTTAGTTTCTTTCTGTACGCAGAAAGAAAAATGAGAAACTATCATTTTGTAAAATATCACTGTTGTCTTTGGCTTGATTTTAGAAGTGTAAAACGAACATTGTGTTCTTCATTATATCTTATAAAAAATTTGTTAGTAACTATTTTGTATCAGAAAATAGAATCTGATAAGGTGAATTAAGACTAAAAGAAAGTGTTCTGTGCACTCTTGAAGAGTCTTCGCACAAACTTTCTTTTATTTTACAAAAGTTTCCTCCAAAGTTTACTCCAAAAGTCATCTTCTTCAGATATTATCACTAATAAGTTTGACTTTGTCATATTAAATTTGACTTTATCATGTGAAAAAAAATTGACATTTGGCTCCAATAAACAATGTGGTTATGTGATAAGTAACGATGATGTGTAGATTTTATATGTTGTAATGCATTTATTGTTTTATAATAGTTAATAGGTCATGACTTTAAATTTTCAAGGTGAGAAAGTTAGGGTTAAGCTTTCTAATTGATAAAAAAAAATCTAATCTTTATTATAATTTAAAAATAATCTCCAATGCCTATATTTTATAAACACAAAAATTTCTAATAAATAATTTTAAAAATAGGTTCTTAAAGTAATTTTAAAATTTATTTACTTGATGACATTTCAAATACTTTAAATCATATTTTATTTTAAAAATGAAATTTTTTTAATGTGTGAACTTACAAAAATTCTAATAAATGTCATCATAATTTACAGATATTATTATATAAACTATATTTAAATAATTATTGTCTTGTGTTAATTTAAAAAGGAAAAAATATAATGTGTTACAAAATAAATTAAAATAATAGAGAGTTTGAATAAATTGCATAAAAAGGGAGAATAAAAAAAAGTTGGCTTCTTTAGAGTAACAAAAAAAATAAAAAAAACTAAAAAATATTTAAAGGGAGTGTGGATAGATAAAAAGAAATGTCAATACTCAATAGTCCTAATCTTTTTTAAAATACAAAAGGTCTAAATTACTGAAAAGAAAATAAATCATAGAAACGATTCGCCTAATATACCACCAACAAATTAATAAAAAATTATACCACTAAAAAATTAAATTAGTCTCAATACATTGTACAAGAAATACTGGGTTCATAAAGGTGCATTACATGATTCAAAATAAGTTATACTGTATTTACAATGTCTACTCTTTTTTAAAATGTCGGGTAATTAAAATTAAGATATGTCCTCTAACCAATATTATTTTCATTTTTCTTATTAAGTAAACTTAAGTTAAACTTGAAAAATGTATTTGTACCGTGACTTGTGGTATTGATGATGCTTAAGGTTTTTTTTTTCTTAATATATTACGTGACGTATGTTACATAAGAATGATCATGGAATAAAATGAGTATAGAATGGAGAATTCCTGCTTTTGTTAATAAAAAAATGACATGGAATCTATTCTACAAAATCAGGAATGAAGTATGAAATCTATTTCCTCTCAAAGAAATGGGATTGAGATTATATACTCCATGAAATAGGTATCAATTTTTTTGTCTAATATACCCTTATTAATTTTATAAAATTATATTTATTATCCTTCTTAAATTTAACTTATTTAATGAGATAGCAAACAAATATTTAACAAATTAGATAATTATCTTATTTCTTATACTATAAATTTGTATAAATAATCACATATAATTATAAAAAAATTATATGTGAACATTAATACTAATAATTTTCTTGTTATATTTTTACAATTACATTCAAAATTTCATAAAAATAAAAAATTACAATGTTTTTGGATGGAACATAATTATTATTTTAAATCCCAAAAAAAAGGCTTTCAAATTTTTTACATAAGGGATATTTATGTCATTTATATTAATTTTGATTACATTCTACATCGATTATATGTACCAAATAATATAATGGCTTAAAAAAGCATTTTCTTTTAAAAGATACCAAATTATGAATTAAGAATGATCATTATATTTTATTTCATTCTATTCTATTCTATTCTAATTTTATAGAATGATCATTCCGTATACTAAACATCATGTTATATTTTGCTAATTGGACTACTTATTACGCCACATGACATCTCCAAATTCGAATTCACCCAAAATTATTCCCGCCTAATTTTTCTAAACTAGCACCAAGGCATTTTCTTACTTTCCATTTTGTTTTAGTTTTGCATTTGCTTTCCTTAATTTGTTATTGGTTCTCTCTTTTACCCCTCAAAAATCTATTAGTTGTACCAAAACCACTTCTCCACTTATGCAACTCTAACTCTTTGATCCATTCATCCTTATGATGCCTTCATAGAGAAGAACTCTCAGGTAATCATTCTCATTTATCTGTGATAGTAGTTCATCTTTCCTAAATTTTTCTCTCACTCTTTAATAGTGTGTTCTAATTTACTCTTTGTATGAACTAAACGTATTGAGTATAATAATGTGTGAGCTTTGTGATGCCAAAGTGCAGCCAAAGCCAAATAATAATAATAATAATAATAGTAATAGAAGGTTGATATTGCAATGTTATATCCAAGGTTCTAAAAATCGAACCGGTCATTAAACCGGTCGAGGTACTGATTTAAGGTTTAATGGTCGAACCGTGGTTGAACCGTGGTCGGACCGAAATATAATTAAATATATATTTATATTTTATATTTATATATAAATATTAAATATAATTTTTTATATATTCATTTTAAAAATTTATTCATTAAATTAAATATTTTCTCTATTTTTATCCTTCTCCACAAATTCAGACCTCCTCATCAGTCACCTGTGTACAAGTTTAAAAGCCTAAAAGGGCAAGGCTTTGAAAAAGTGAAAAACCAAACCGAGATGGTGGTCCACAATCTTGGTTAGCTTTTGGATTGAAGTCAAAAGTGGCACAGTACAATGTTGGGGAATGAGCCTAGCAAACTTTACACGTTTCCTTTCTCTCTTGCCGTCTCCTTTTCGGCTTTTCCTTCTCCATTTTGGTTTACATCTCATCCCATCCATCTTTGATTTTTTTCCTTTCTCTCTGGCCGTCTCCTTTTCGGCTTTTCCTTCTCCATTTTGGGTTTACATCTCATCTCACCCATCCATCTTCAATTTTTCATTTTTCAGTTTTCACCGTCGTCGGCACTGAGAAAATCAGCACTGCCTCGAAGGATAGAACAAGAAAATTTCTACGGGAAACACCACAACTCCTCTGCTCGCCGCAGGGCTCGCCAGTCGCGCTGAAACCGACCCATCATCGCCGCTAATCGCCTCCGCCAAAGCTCGCTTGATCCTCTCCAAGCTCTCTGAGTCCTCGATTTTTGTTCCCTTTGAAATCGGTGACGAAGAACTTCTTGATAAAGAAGTCGCCCTCAAGGAGGCCGATCTGGTTGCGAGCTTGGACCACGAAAGCAGTGGAGTCGTCGAAATCAGAGTTATTGATGGCGATGGTTGACGCGGAGGGGGCTGATTCGCAGTAGGAACTCGCACACAGTGTTCCCGGCTTCCCGCAAGCGATGCAGCGCAGCACCGACGTCATTTTGCATTTTTTTTTTGTAAAATCAGAACCGGTAGCCGTACGGACCGGTACCGGTTTGACCGGTTCACCCGGTTTGGTACCGGTTTACTGGTTTTTAACCGGTTTTTGCCTCTCCGGTTCTGAGAAACCACCCGAACCGGGGAGGGGACCGGTTGCCGGTCCAACCGGTTGAACCGGCCGGTCCGATCCGGTTTTTAGAACCTTGGTTATATCAGCTTGTGGAAGAGATTATTGTGCCTAGACTTTTGGAAGGTTTGATTTACTTCAAAAGACGAATTACAAATTTAGTGCGGGTATTGAAGGAGACTAATAAGTAATAACTGAAATATGCTGTTGATCTTGAGAAGACCTTTGAAGTTACTAATGAAAAAAATACTAGATATAAAGAAATCAAAAGTAAAAAATAATTCATAAAATTTACGGGGAAATGTACTAATTATATATACATAGCGCAATACAATCATCTTTAGAAATTGAATATTATCTTAATCTTAGACTGTAAGTATTTGTCTCTCATGTAAAAGACAGCATGGAAACAGGATAACAAATATAAATATAACATGTAAAAATTAAAGAAAAAATTATTATTTTATTTATGAGAAGTTTAAGACTAAAGCAGTGGCCATGTACTCCATCATATTGTCACATGTCATATCATATATATCTTAGTTATTATTTCCATCCCACTACTTAAAAATTATTAGGTGAAAAAATATAAATAATTTTATATTTTTTCACATGTCTCTTTATGTAAAAATCCTTTATGATTAAAAGATGAACAAAGTATACGATTACTTTACTTTTCATCTTATCTTATGATTACTTGATTATAGAGGCTAATATCATGTTATAAATTAATTATTTTAAAAATTTAACTTGATAAGTAAAGATATATAAATAAATTTTATATTCTTTAATAATTGTGAAGCTTTTATAAGATCAAACCAAGAAATATTAAATATAAACGCCACTGCACTGACAGTTTATCGTAGCAACAAATGCAGACATCTCTTTCCCCTGTTTACGATTTGCCCTCCAATACCCAAAAGTCCAAAACCTTGCTTGTTATGAATTTCAAAGATTTGAAACCAAAAAAATTGTGAAGGCCTTCAAAAAATTGTAAATAAAGTTTATTTTTCATGAACTAGGGGGCAACACACAAGGTACCACATATTCCTTCTGACATACTCCACAGTCTCCTGCAACCAACCATGAGTTAGCAGCGCCAGTATATAGGTGAAACCAACATGGCATTGTCATGTTAAGAACCGAACCCAAAAAAAAAAAAAAGCAAACAAAAACAAAAAATAAGGGTCTCTTCAATTTTGCAATGTTCATATGTCAACTGAAACTATATATATATATATATATATATATAATATATATATATATATATAAAACATACTTTCTTTTATGTATAGGTTAGCATTGTATGCTTTTTTTAATATGACACAATTATATTTTATCTTTATTTAATCAACTAAAATGATAAAGTCTATTTTAATAATTACAATTATCATAAATTTCACTCTTTAAAAAATAATAATTTTATTTAATAATCTTTCTCTCTTTCATCATTATTATTTTTTTGATAAAATAAAATTTAAGTTGAAAAAAATACTCATTCAGTCTAAGGTAAGGATATGTTCCTATTCTTCTTGAGCACTTACAAAGATACTTACAGATGACTTACTTAAAAAAAATCTAAGAATTGAATTCAAGTTATAGTGAAACACAAACAAAAGGCTGACTAAGTGAGCCTCTTTCATCATTATTTTCCAATGGATTTTGGAATAATAATCAATTTTAGCTCAAATGGTTTGTAGAGGAACCTACCTTCTCTGATGTATTCGACATGTACAATTTCTTTTCCGTCGATACATCCTTCAATTTGTACTTGAACTTCTTTTGTACCCACCTTATCAAATAATTCAATAGCTTTTTCATTACTTTATGAAATGAAATTATATTCTTTAACTGCCATCCAATCACATTTTATCAAATGTCTTGACTTTTTAGATAATTATTATTTTAATCAAAAAAATTTAATTATTTGAGAACTCAAGATTAAATAATAGTATAAAACTTTTTATATTGACAATATATTAAAATTACACTCAAAGTTAGAAATGAGAAGAAAGTTCAAAAATGTTGGAAAAGAAGTGGGTGGAACAAGGGAAAAATATCATTAGATACAAAAGCAAAAATCAGAAAACTCAAGATGCAAGAGAGGCAGTGAATTCAGCCTATAAGCCAGCAAGTTACCAGATCATAATACAACATTCCATCTCCAAATCTCCCTCCATTCTCTACACAATTTACACAGCCACCATTTTGGCATTTCCATTCTCCCAAATTCATCCATTTTTCATTCTACCCAATTCATATAAACCCCCAGAGTCGTAAAATACCAACAGTGCCTCACAATGTATTTTGAAATTTTCTTTAACTAAGGAAGGATTCATGTCCAAATATATGAAAGTCCATATAAACATGGCATATTGGAATTGACAATTTGAAGCATGAACAATTTGAGAAGATACAGGTCCAACTTGCAAGTATTCCCCCCACAATTCATTACGACACAGATATGGGGCAAAAAAATGTCAGCAAAGATGCACATTCTGTCTCATTTTTTATGATCTGCAAGATTGTAATACATTCAAAATCATTCAGAAGCTTGACACTTCTTGCCGAATAAAGAACTGGCCAGAGGGGGAACCATCAGGCAGCAGTGCTAATCTCACAACACTAGCAGCACCTTCTTCAAACAGATAAGATGCCAGTGTTTCTGTTAATGTCTGTTTTGACAAAACCATGGCAGACACTACTAATGCACAAGTTTGGGTGCTTCTTGGCCAGAATCCTTGTGTAAGAATTCATGGCTGCTTTTGAGACCCTATAGGCAGACAGGGTGCTTGGCCATGACCAGCCTTTGTTTCCTAGTGAACCTTCATTTAAGTCTTTCATGAACTCCTTCAGTACTTCATCTGTTCTCTCTTCTTTAAGATTTTCAGCATCATCAAACACCCCCTTAGCCCATTGGTTTGATATGGTCTGAAACACCACCATTACACAATTTTGCCAATGTTCAGAAGGTATATAATGTAAAACCATATTTCAAATGAACTCAAAGGAAATTTTTGTCACTCTTGTACCTTTAACTGGCCTGCTTGGGAGGAAACATTAACAATCCTAGGTGAATTGGATAACTGGAGAAGGGGAAGAAACGCCTCAGTTGTTTCCTTAGCACCATAGTAGTTTGTTGCTAGGCACTCTTGAGCCATCTCATAAGTTTGAATCAGTTCCTCCCAGTTAATTGTTGACCCCACCTGCATTCATGCACAAGAAAATCAAATCTTTTTTAGAGGCTTTACATAGACCAGTACCCCCACATAGAGTAGAAACAATATGCATACTGACCGTTTCATCCACATGGACACCGCTGATTCCGGCATTGTTCACCTGCACAAGAATTTGGAATTCTTATAAATGATCCATTCGTATAAAGCAAAAGGGTAACAAAGAAGGTGGTTTCTAAGCTCTACCCCTTTCTTTTTCGGGTGTATGTTACACCTCTTGCATGTTTTATTTTTGCACCTCCTTTTTGTTTATGTCAACTTTATGTCACTTCATATATATATGTGGGGTGTATCGTAAAATTCACCAACAAAAAGGACAGTGTTCGTGGATTTTGCAGATCAGTAACATAACATACAATGTTAAGGTTTGAATTGGCCCAATCCTATGTTCAAGCATGGCAATCTCAAAGTAATTTAATTTCAGAGAAAGCAGCTCATGGTACTGGAACTGAGAACTCAAATCCACAAGTCGTTTTGGGTGTTTCCAAGCTCTCTGGGTTTATGGTACATGGGAGAACAAGTTAAGGGCACAGTCAGAGCGAGCTAGACATTCTTATAAGCATGTAGATTTAAGAAAATCATTCCCAAGTTCTCCTTTTTCTGTACCAAATAAATGGTAATTGAGAATCATACAGTATTTGTCAAACAAACTGCCTCGTCCTATTAGTGGAGTGCACAAACTAAGCAGTGCACAATGTATATACAATTTCAAGATTTCCTCGCATTTTCAAGTTACAATTCATCAAACTGCCTTTACACGGAGAAAAGAAAAGGTAAAAAAGTTGAAAATGAATCCCAGAGTTGAGAATATTCAGTATCATGAGCATGTCTTCTTACCAAGATATCAAGTCTCCCAAACTGGGTCTTAACAAACTCTACTAGGGATGCAATGCTAGCAAGGTCAGCCACATCAAGCTGGTGAAAAATCACAAAGTCAGAGAGACCACACTCTTTTAATTTCTCAATGGCTTCATGGCCCCTCCTCTCATCTCTGGCTGTGAGTACCACTTTGACTCCATTTGAGGCCAACTGTTTGACAGTCTCGAATCCTATCCCTTTGTTTGCCCCAGTAACAACAGCATCCCTGAAAGCACAAACCATAAACAATTGCAGCAAATGCTACAAAATATACATACCCAGGAAAGACAAGCAATCTCTACATGTGGTATTATGGTGTATAGGAATAGGTTGGCCACAAAAAACAAAGAAAGCATAGTCTAAGATACTAAAGAGGTGTCGTATAATACCTTACTTTTGCCTCTGCCATTGATGCTAAAACTGTATGAATGTGTGGAGGAGAGTGAGGGATAAAGGATGGCGGATATAAACAAGTAGAATTGTAATTTCGCGGAAAAATTGGTGGCAACTATTAGTCAAATGGGTTAGCTTCACCTTTGAATTTTATGTCTTCTACTTTTTGTTTTTACTGGTTGATAGTGTCTTTTCCGCTGCTCCATCCTTCTAGATATGTAAAAAACTACAAATTTGGTGGCTGATCCTGATGATGGGATGGATCGGAAAAGATCATGTGTTGCTGACCCTACAAGGCTACAAGCCACAGTAAGTTAAGGAAGATGCATGACAAAATCCAAAGAATTTCACCTAATCATAGATTGAGATTTTCTATTTTATTTTTACACTTCGTATTTTTTTCTCCTCTGATATTGTTTCATAAATAAATAGTTATATAGTTATGAGTAATAGTTAATTTTAGGATAATTAAAGTAATAGCTTTCCAAAAAAAAAAATTATAGTAATAGTTAATGTGGGCACAACCCGCACTGAATATTGTATTTGACATGCACAAACTTTTTGTTTTGACTCCGCTGAATCATTAAAATTGCTAACTTACTAAGCAGAGAGTGTTTTTTTTTTTTATAATTCTTTGAAACTAAAAAAATCATGACAATCTTTTTTTGGATAAGTTGTTTTATAATCAAGACAAGAGTGCACTACATCTTGATCATGCTAATTGAATCAATCTTGGTTGACAACAGAAACCATAACACTGTTATGGAAGACAGGTAAGGCTACTTTCACACATATAGCTGAAACACTTTATTTAGGCATAATTTTTTGAGTAAAGTCATAACATATTTCAAGTAAAAGAATATAAACTAGTGGGAAACTTTCCTTTTGACTCTTTCTAGTTATTTTATATTAGAGGTCTGTCATGTAAATGAGTTTGGGCTGAAGTAAGAGACCAAAGCATCTATACTCATATTCGAATAAAAATAATACTTCTATAGATTTAATTTTTATTCACTGTTGATATAAAAATTTTTATTCTATTATTTAATTATATATTATTATATTATTAAATAAATTTGACTATGATAAATATTATTTAAAAAATTAAACTTTTTTAATGATATTTCAACATATAATTTGATGATGTGACAATGAATCAAAATTAAAATTAACTTTTACACACTACATTCAATCAAATATTGGCATATCAATAAAAGTATTTTACTTCTTAAAAAATTATTATCATAGTCAAACCTTTTTAATGATATTACAACACATGATTTGATAATAGTATAAAACTTATTTTATACTTCATCAAATCAAAATTTCTCTCTATTCCACATATAGTAGATGAGAATGTCTTACAATGTATTTTGAAATTTTCTTTAACTAAGAAAGGGTTCATATACTAAAATATGAAAGTCCATATCAACATAGTAAATTGGAATTGACAATTTGAAGCATGAACAATGTGAGAAAATAAAGGTCCAGCTCACAAGCATATATTCCCCCCACAGTTCATTATGACACAGATACATGGGTCAAAAATGTCCACAAAGATGCCTTGTTTTTTTTTTTTTATTATTTCATATGATCTGCAAGGTTGTAGTACATTTTAAAATCATTCAGAAGCTTGACACTTCTTGCCGAATAAAGAACTGGCCAGAGGGGGAACCATCAGGCAGCAGTGCTAATCTCACAACACTAGCAGCACCTTCTTCCACAGATAAGAAGCCAGTGTTTCTGTTAATGTCTGTTTTGACATAACCAGGGCAGACACTATTAATGCAGAAGTTTGGGTGCTTCTTGGCCAGAATCCTTGTGTAAGAATTCATGGCTGCTTTTGAGACCCTATAGGCAGACAGGGTGCTTGGCCATGACCAGCCTTTGTTTCCTAGTGAACCTTCATTTAAGTCTTTGATGAACTCCTTCAGTACCTCATCTATTATCTCTTCTGTAAGATTTTCAGCATCATCAAACACCCCCTTAGCCCATTGGTTTGATATGTTCTGAAACACCACCATCACACAATTTTGCCAATGTTGAGAAGGTAATGTAAAATCACATTTCAAATGAATTCATAGAAATTTTTTGTCACTCTTGTACCTTCAACTGCCCTCCTTGGGCGGAAACATTAACAGTCCTAGGTGAATTGGGTAACTGGAGAAGGGGAAGAAACGCCTCAGTTGTTTCCACAGCTCCATAGTAGTTTGTTGTTAGGCACTTTTTAGCCATCTCTTTAGTTAGAATCAGTTCCTCCCAGTTGATTGTTGATCCCACCTGCATTCATGCATATGAAAATCAAATCTTCTTTAGAGGCTTTACATAGACCAATACCTCACATAGAGTAGAAACAATATGTACTGTGACCGTTTCATCCACATTGACACCACTGATTCCTGCATTGTTCACCGGCACAAGAATTTAAAATTCTAAAAAATGATTCATTCATATAAAGCAAAAGGGTAACAAAGAAGGTAGCTTCTAAGCTACACCCCTTACATTTTCGAATGTATGTTACACCTCTTGCTATTTTGCAATTTCTTCTTTTCGTTTATGTCAACTTCATAAGTCACTATATATATATAGAGGGTGTATTGTAAAATTCACTAACAAAAATAAACAGGTTATTACTTTGGGGAATAGTGAATTCTTTGAGATTTCTTCAATAGCAGCAGAAGTCACAGCAAATTTACCATATTAGAACCCCTAGTCTGAATCAGGTTGGTATCAGAAAAACTAGGCTGAGCTCATGGATTTTACAGAGCAATAATATAGCGAACAGTGTTAAGGTTTGAATAGGCGCAATCCAATGTTCAAGGCAAGCAATCTCAACGTAGTTCAATTTCAAAAATTGGAGGGCACTGTGCTAGAACTGAGAACTCCAATCCACAAGTCGTTTTGGGTGTTTCCAAACTTACTGGGTCTAAGGTACATAGGAAAACAACTTTAAGGGCACAGTCACAGTGAGCCAGGCATTCTTACAAGCATGTAGATTTAGAAAATCATTCCAAGTCCTCCTTTTTCTGTAAAGAGTCATAACTAACCCATAAATGTTTATCAGCCATAAGAGAAATTATTAGGGAGACAGATAGAGAAACAGGTGCTTAAGAAGATTCTTAAGTAAAGTTACAAGAAAATTCTTGGCATACAAATTGTACCACCAGAGTTGTGCACCAGATAAATGGTAATTGAGAATCATTCAGTATTTGGCAAAAAACTGCCTCGTCCTATTAGTGAAGTGCACAAACTAAGTGGCGCTGATGTAAGTGCAAGATTCCCCCGCATTTTCAAATTACAATTCATCAAACTGCCTAAGAAAAGAAAAAAATGAAAATGAATTCCACAGTTTAGAATATCCAGTATTATAAGCATGTGTTCTTACCAAGATATCAAGTCTCCCAAACTGGGTCTTCACAAACTCTACTAGGGATGCAATACTAGCAAGGTCAGTCACATCAAGCTGGTGAAAAATCACAAGGTTAGAGAGACCACACTCTTTTAATTTCTCAATGGCTTCATGGCCCCTCCTCTCATCTCTTGCTGCGAGTACCACCTCACTCCATTTGAGGCCAACTCTTTGACAGTCTCGAATCCTATCCCTTTGTTTGCGCCAGTGACTACAGCATACCTGAAAGCACAAACCGCAAACAATTGCAGCAAAATATACATACAGTGGAAAGAATAGTAATCCTTACATGTGGGATTATGGCGTCTAGGAATAGGTTGGCCACAAAAAAAAAAAGAAAGCATGGTCTCTGAAGAGGTGTAGCATGATACCTTACTTTTGCCTCTGCCATAGATGCTAAAACTGTATGAATCAGCGAAGGAGAGTGAGGGATAAAGTATGACTTAAATAGACAAGTAGAATTGCAATTCGCAACAAAATAAGAAAACCAAAAAAAAAAAAAAAAGAAGATGGTGGCAAATATTAGTCCAATGGGTTAGCAGTCTTTTGCAATTGAATTTACGTGTCTTCTACTTTTTACTATTATTGTCTTTTACAAAACTTCAAATTTGGTGGCTGATGATGGGACCCAATAGATTATTTGTTACTGACTCTACAGGGCTACAAGCCACAGTCAGGTAAGGAAGTTACAAGACAAAATCCAAGGAACGTTTCACCTAGTCACAGATTGAGATTTCCTATTTTATTTTTCGTATAACCATCTTTTTTTCCGTTGATGTTTTTTTTTAAACAAATAGTTAATTTTAGGATAAATTATATTAATATATTAATAAAGAGTTTAATTCTGATTTATTATTATAAAATATTTTATATTATTATTCAGTTATGTATTATCAAAATATTAAAAAAATTTTATTAAAATAATATCTGTTTAAAAAATTAAATATTTCTAATAATATATAACATATAATTAAATAATAATATAAATAAATTTCATACTAATTATTAATCAAAATTAGAGTTTGCATAACACAAATGAAATGCACCCAACAAGATCATAACAGTATGCCAGCCATAAAAGAAAGTGAGGGAGGAATCACAAGGAATCTATTATATAATAATAATAATATATAAAAGTTGAAGCACATGTGTTCTTTATCGCTATAAAAGAATAGAAATATTCAAGGGGTTAAATAATTAAGATATATCAAGAGAGAATTAGAGTGAAAATTTACATGCATAAGCGGTGACGCAAATGATATGCACCCAATCACAAGCATAGTAGGATGCCAGCATAAAGAAAGTCAGGGAGGAAGAGTATTCCGTGTAGAAGTACGAACAAGCCAGGAAAGCTCTTTATTACTTGAGCTCCGTTTTCTTAAACATATCGTGAGAGTATGGAACCCATGTTATTTTGCCACTAAACCATTACTATTCATTTGTTTTTAGGTTCATGTTATATCTTATATAATCATATTGAATTCTGTGTTTTATTTTCTAAACAAATATATGTGTGCATATTTGAATAAAAAAGTAAACAAATCGTTTTTAAATATTAATAAACTTATACACACCAAGATTTCATCAAAATCAAAAAATATTTTAACATATTAAAAATAAATAAGTAAATTTAGTAAAAAATATATTTTTTCACTAATATATACTAAATTTTTAATACATACAAATATAAATATATATTTAAATATATACTGATTCAATTATGATTTAATCATAGTTAAATTATTAAATCGTGAATTAGTCATCTTACTAATTCGGTTTTTATAACCCTAATTGAAATCAAGATCTACCCTCTAACCAATATTATTTTCATTTTTTTATTAAGTCAACTTAAGATAAACTTGAAAAATGTATTTGTACCATGACTCACTATATTGATGATGCTTAAGTTTTTTTTTTTTAATTATATATATAGCACAATACAATCATCTTTAGAAATTGAAAAGTATCTTAAATTAATTATCAATGAACTATAAGTATTTAACTCTCATGTCAAAGACTAGGTGAAATTCAAATAATAAATATAGATATAACAGTAGCGCATGCCTCCTTAAAATTCATGGATTTTTTTATATAATTGATATTTTTTATTACATGTACTCTTTATATTATTTCTTTCTAATTTAGATAATATAATTTTAACAATAATTGATTAAAAATAAATAACATTTTTACTAAACAAATGTTTATAAAATTTGTATATTTTTGCTTTTAAATATTAAAAGCTACCAATATTATAATATATGATTTATCTACATTTTGAATAAATTTTAGATAAAAATAAATTAATTTTAATTATAGTGACTTTTCTAACAACATCACCAGAGAGAGTGGGAAAAGGAAGAGAGAGAACACCTAACAATTTGACAAAACACACACAAGAGAATAACTTTACATAAATAAAAATTACATGATATTATAATGAAAATTACGCAAATTATATGTCTAAGAGAAACTATTCAAGTGCATAAAATTAGACAAAAAAAAGTTAATGATAAATAACAATGCGAGACTTTCATATGATATTAGAGACAATTCTATTAATAATATATAATAGATAATAGATGTTAAAATTAAGAAAAAATTTATTATTTTATTTATAAGAAGTTAATTACTAAAGTCACTCCATCATATCCCCACATGTCATATCTTAATTGTCATCTCAACCCCAGAACTTGAAAATTCTTGAATTGAGACAGAATTTTTAGCTAGAAAAAATTTTCGTGGCTATGGATTCGCCTGAATGAAATCAACATTAAAGAGAAACAAAAAAAAAGAGAAACAAAACAACTGTCTCCAATAATTGTGGAGCTTCTTAAATATCGAACCAAGAAATGTTTAAATATAAACGCCATTACACTAACAGTTCACGATAACAACAGATGCAGACATCTCTTTCCCCTTTGCACTATTTGCCCTCCAATCCCCAAGACCGTGCTAGTCAAGATTTTCAAAGATTAGAAACCAAAAATAGAAAAAAGCTTGGCTGCATCACTTTGAGTTTGAGATGTGAATTGCGCAAGGCCTTCAAAAATTGTAAGTAAAGTCTATTTTTCATGAACTAGGGGGCAATACACAGGGTACCACATATTCCTTCTGACATACTCCACAGTCTCCTCCTGCAACCAGTACAACCAGCTATGAGTTAGCAGCAGCAGAATATAGGTGAAACCAACATGGCATTGTCATGTCAAGAACACCACCCCAAGAAAAGTGGAACACAAAACAAAAAATAAGGGGTCTCTTCAATTTTGCAGGGTTCATATGTCAACTGGAACTGTTTATATACTAGACAGCTAACTCTACCCAGATTACATGAAATTATAGCGGTTCACTCAACCAGAATTTGTAATATATCATAATCAGGTAATCTGAAATTTCCATACTTTTGACATGGGGGCAAGTTCTTTGGGCCCTACATCACCATGTCCTTCTGCCAGCTCTTCTGCGACTGCTGCTCGTAGAACAGCAGCCCCAACCTCTGCTGTAACATTTCGAATACTGCAGCATGCAAAGAAGCGTTAATCACAGAAGGCCATAATATCAACTATTAAAAAACTATATATTAGATCCCAACTAACAACCAAATCGCCAAAACCATTGTTTCTTTTAAAAATTGGATATGTATCTTCTTAACCATATTATAAATCATTATATTTGGGAAATGGTTGAACATCTTTGATAAGGGATGAGTGCCAAACTTGGCAAATGCTAGATACATTCAGAGAATCAGTTTGTGTCTACAAAATTTGATTGATATTTCTCTAGGTAGTTAAAAAAGGTGACAGGGAAAAGCAAAGCCAATAGAAAACGAAATAACAAGTTAAAGAAGGACTTTACCAATTAATGGACGGATACAAGATTCCTTTTAGGATATCTTCCTCTGTCATGTATGAAGCAAGGCTGTGAGGATGACAGCATGTTAGTAATTTATTTAAAAAGGCAATGAGTGACATCTCATCAGAGGAAAAGTTAAAAAGGAAGATGTAATGCAATCTAACAAAATTAGTAACAAACATTTCACCATATAACTTGCAGAAGAAATGTGCTGAAGATAAAAAAGTAGTGTAGAGCCTATGGCAGGTGCATGAGACTAACATGTGTTATCTTGTTATTTACAACTGTAAAACAAACAAAATTCTCACCAGATTGTGCACATCCATTACTGGGCTAGAAAAAGAACAGCCCGAACGTAAGACTGATAAATAACAGATTTCAAAGAAAGGATATAGAAAACAGATAAAATGATTACACAACACGAAGGACAAGGATGAAGGTGCTCAATTTTTATGCCTAAAACCAGAGCAGCCCATTGAATTTATCATGCTAAGACTCTACAAATATCAAAGATATTTTGCTAAACTTCCATTAACGCTAGTTCTAATAGCTCTTGGTAGAACAAAAGAAGCAAGCGTCCAAATTAACATGTGTGTACCATTCAGCAGCTGCCTGCAACATTCCATCTGTTATAAGACGAGCACCTGACAGAAGTGTTCCCAAACCAATCCTGAAATGAAAGGTTACAATAGAAATTATGCCAATATTTCCACTGATACGCACAATTCATGAAAAAAATATAAGCCAAGGAGACACATCTACCCTGGGAACAGGTACATGTTGTTTGCTTGATTTACATGGCCAACTTTTCCATTACCTGTAAACAAATTTTATTTGGATGTCATGGTAATCATAATACTGAACAGGTCAACCAAAGTATATACCAACAATTTCATCCCATAAAGCCTCCATAGCTGAGGAAAATCTAAACTAGAAAAGATACTCCAAAACCAATCAATCATATTAAGAGGTAATTACCAAGATCTACATTTTCAAAAGGGCTTCCACTTGCAAACACTATATTTTCTCCAGCATGATTAAAAGCATCAATAGCAGTGCACTCAGCTGTCCCAATGATAACAGAAAAAATGTCAGAATGAAAAACCTGGACATTATTAAGGAATTGTGAGTGCTTAATGAGCCTTGTGCAGACAAACCATTCATTGTGGGATTAGACATGGCAAAGATAGCAGGTCTTGTTGAAACAGATTCTCTCATTGCCTTAAGCACCTGAGTTAAATCCCAACCATTAAAATTAAGAAACTCAATTACAGTAATGTGCATGATGCAGAACCCAAAGCTGTCAAAACAAGACATATTTCAAACATGTCAATTTCATTTAATTATTTAATATACTTAATTGAAGGATAGAACATAATAAAAGTTCTATTGTACAAAGTAATTACCTCCTCATTGAAAACACCACTAACCCCAGACAATCCAAGGAGCACATGTGGCTTAACCTTCTTCACCTAAAGATCATTAGGTTCGACAATTAAAATTAAAGCATGGGCATGAATGATGCATAATCTAGAAAATTAGCATCACTAAATTAACGTGGCTTAGTCCTTGTATAGGAAAATAACTCTTTTCAATATCATAAACAAGAAGAAAGCCTTGATCCAACAGAGTTTTCCTCAATGAATCCTGTATCATTTACCACTTCAATTAGACTAGCACCCTCAGTAAGCCCCTCTATGTCTCTTGGATTTTTAGCAAATGGAACTGCAGCTGGATCTAGATTGCTCCTTTCTGTTGTGACTAGACCCTGCATTCAAGTATGTCATTGTTAAAAGATTTAAATTATGTATCTAATCAACAACCCAATCACATACATAGGATTAAATAACAGTATCTGAAAAAGGATATTAAAGAATCATCTATGTATTTCTTTTCTCATTTCATCAACATTAGAAATGAAGACAAAGAATATGAAGATAAAAACTAATATTTGGATTACAAAAAGTTGAGCCAAAATCAGCAGGGAACTGGAACTTTTATTATGATAGAGAACACAAATTTGGTTTTTGAGTGTTGCAACTTAAAGGACTAACAATGCAAGTAAAGACGGTGGAAGCATACATTTTTATCAATCAAAAAAAATTGGCTCTTGGCAGCTGTTTCACTGCACCCCAACATCCTTGAAACTGCCTGGACAGCCATCTTAAGAACACCAAGTCCTGCACTGCAAGCCAGACAAGAAAATATCATGTTAAGGCAGAACAAACTGGACAATCTTTACTTATGACAGCCATGTAAAGGTAGAAAGTAGCAACAGTGAGGAGCATGAAAGAAGAATAAAACACACTGGACACCCAATGTGGATTACATCACAATAGTTTTGCAAGTAGTCAAGTACCTCCCAGCTCCAACCACAACTATCTTTTGGTTCACAAAATCGGACAATGGTCGACCTTGGGCTCTTACAGTTCCCAACAATCCAGCAAGTGCAACACCAGCTGTGCCCTATTAGACATGAAGGAAAATTGAAGTTTTAATAGCAACTTCAAGAACACAGTGCATTACTTAACACCTTGAAGATTTTCTATATTAACAGAATCTAATATCATTTTCTCACCTGTATATCATCATTAAACATGCAAAACCTTTTGCGATATCGTTCCAGGGTTTCAAAAGCCCACTTCATTTGAAAATCCTCAAACTGAAAAGATTAGCCAACCATCCAATCACTAAATTTAAAAAAAAATAAAATCTAAAGTGAACCTTGAGAATAGTATGTTCTAAAAGAAACTAAAGAAAAACCTGCACAATTGCCTTAGGCCATCGAGCGAAAGCAGCTTCCATGAATTCATCCACAATTGATATATACTCTTCACCTTCCAACCTAGGTTGTCGAACTCCTAAATCTGTCACATGAAAACCATGTCAAAAGACAGTAACTTTAATGATGTCAACTAGGAGGAAGTAGCATGTTAGCTTTCTGCATGATCTTCTTGTTCTGAAAAGACAATCATAAATCACAGATAAACTAATCAAGAACATGTCAAGAAATCAATCAAAAAGATACAATACATCCGCTGCAATTCAAATCTGAGGAATCATCAGGATTTTGAATTAGGCCAATCTTTTTTTTTTTTATTGATTTTTGCTAATAGATTCATTTTTATTTATGCAGGAAAAAGTACATTATACAAAATCTCATTATAAATGGATTATGAACTAGAAAGAAAGTTGCTCAAGAGATCAAGAGTGTCAAAGCAATTGAAGAATCCCAGTCATCACATCAAAAATCTTGAAGCAGAATTTAGTCAGATATACTCAAATGAAACCACATAATCTAGGATGCTGACAACATGACATCTTCCTCAGTTTACAAAGAAAACATGTCCCTAGTAAATGGGAAAATGAGACAAAGAACAGCTGTTGAAATAAGCAAACAAAAGATCTAAAGAAATAGAGGTTTACGCACAAAGACGGTCTTCAAGTAGCTTTTGATTGTTGGTGCCAACATCTAACATAACTGGAAGTATCTGCCACGGTTGGAAAAACAGCATACAGTATATGTCAAACCAGAGTTACTGGCTTTACCAAGTAGTAGTTAAACAAAAAGAACCTAACTAAAATATAAAATATTACTCAAAACCAATAATTTTAAATTTTTAATTAAGATAAAATGTCGTGAACACATTGTCAGCTCATTTGTTGATTACATATGTAACTGCACATTATAAATTTTCAAACATAAATGAAAGTAGATATCCCAGTAGCCTAGCATAGGTAACAGTCCCATCCATCATATAGATGTTAAGAATGCTTCTATCCCAAGCCTAGGCAACCGGGAAAAGATCCTTAAGTTAGCATCCACCATATTTATGCTAATACTTCAAATATTACAACTATAAAGTTGAACCATACATGCGAGCAAACATGCACACATATATACACAGATTGAGAGGAAGATAGATAGACAGACAGATAGATAGATAGAGGGAAAAAATGCATACTCTTTGTGGGTTGATACCAGCGGCAGCAACATACATATCAAGTTTTCCTATAGGAATTCCAATGCCCTGAACTCCAAGGTCACCTAAGCCAAGAATACGACTACCATCTGTCAAGACAATCATGTCTACCTGAAACAGAGAAACAAGATGATGAAAACCAATAATAATAAATGAATAAATGCATGCCAGGAACAAGTTTGCTACTTAATGAACCAAAAAGCTCTTAAACTATGGCTAGGCATACAGTCAGATAATAATTGAATTGCACCCTATTACCAGGACATTTGTCATTGTAGTTAGGTGCCAAGTGTTAGTAATTTAAAGAAAACGTAAAAAAGAAATTAAGTAACCACAATCAGAGCTAAAGACCTAAATCATTAAAATATATATATATATATATAAACATAAAAATGAGTATCAATTTTATGCATGGTAGATAACTTGACAGTACAAAAGAATCTCTCTTCAATAAAGAAATAAGAGTAAAATATTCCAACCTCCCTACAGTTTCCTGATTTCTCAAACCTCCTCTCTATTTTATAAATCTTGTGAAAATTAAAAAATAATAATAATAAAAGAAATTCTAACAACATTTATATCAAAGAAAAGTCCTCAATGACACTAATAAAACAAAAGATCTTTGGAGAAATTAAATGGATCCATACAAGCTGTAACGAAGAAAACTACATTATAATCTATGTACTTCTTTTGGTTCCTTCAAAACTATTACAAATTTTAACATATAACTTAGTACGAGAGCTTTTTCTAAAATAATTAATAAGAAAATATTACAAATCCAGGCCAGTTGAATTCCTGTTTATTCCTCAATCCTCAAGGAGTGCAAAAATTACTAAATTTGGCATCAGAATTACAGAATTCGTAAGTTTCAATAGTTCTGAGACTCACAATCTTGAACAATACCGTGTAGGGATTACAAGGGAAGAATGAAAGGAAAAAAGAAGTCATTTCCATTTCCAAACATGAACAAAAAGAAGAGGGACACAGCATTTACCAAGATTAATTCAATACCTGATGAGCTGGCCAGTTATAGATCATTGACATCATCTCTCCTTTATCTTTGGCACTAAAATACATTCCACGTGGGCGTCTATATAACCCTGAATAATTTTGACACACTAATCCAACTGTAGGGGTATATATTATTGGAGCAAACTCTTTAATATTATCAATAAGAACCTGATGAGGAACCGAAGGTAACCCACATAAGAATCAGATAATAATAAATTTTATTAAACTCTGCCATTAGCAAGCCAACTTCATCATCAAACTCACTCTGTAGTACAAAGTCTCATTCCTGTCATGCAGTCTATTTAAGATCCTCCATTTGGCCAAGGAAACAATTTTATCTGATTGGCCCTGGGTATTCTTCTCCAAAGATCTATATGAATTCACTAAAAAAAATAATATATGGCAATCATATATTACTGAATAAGAAAATTACAAATGGGTAACAACCATGAATCCAAACACACTGGCACTGAGAATATAGGCAAAAATTACTGAGACTGAACCATCCACATACGTATAATATCAGAAGATTAGGTCTCAAACTTACTAAAGCGGTCATATTGCTGCTCAAATGATACGACACGAGGAGGAAGAAGTCCCCGTAGCCCCAATCGATCCCTTTCAGTCAAAGGAAACCCAGTATCCTGCATTCCAATAATTAAAAAAATAATGAGAGTTTTAGGATCCAAAACAAAGACCATGGAGAAAAGTTTTATGACCAGTTTGACAATATTCCAAGATTATGTTAAATACAAAGCCATGAGAAGCTTAGATTTTTAATTTCAGATAGAAAAGAATTTATAACATTAAGCAGCATATTGTTAAACTCTGCTTATGTCACACCTTATTGCAAATATTTACATAGCCATTTCCCAAGCTCAGATAAGAAGCAAGGGTTGTTATCAGCATTCGGCAGCCCATGTAAAACTTTGTTGAATCTTATGACATGGGTAAAATATACAATTGTAAATTGCCCAATGGTGTCATTTGATCCATATGGTCGACCCCACCTAGTGGCACAAGGCTTGATTGTTGTTGTTGTTGTTGTAAGCAGCATATTGTTATAAATCCATATTTTGCATTTATCCAAACTTAAAACACATGCCATGTAAAATATCAATATGAATAAGTAGGTGACATTAAAGAATTCGCTTCTTTTTCTTTTCTTTCTTTTGTTTTTGGACAAAAAGAGATTAGCTTTAGCTTCTACATTTATATAATTTTATGCAGATCGCACAAGTAAAATAGTTGCATATCAATTAAATGTTTAAAGTAATCTACACTGCGAACTAATCTGAGTGTTTGTAACATCTGTTCTCATCAAATAAACCAAATCACACAGTCACCAAAATTTTGGATTTCACATCAGTACCAGTCTATAACGTGCCGCAAGTTTTGATAGCCAAGATAACCAATAAAATTCTGGAAACCAAAAAAGCAAACTCCATTTGATAAATGATCAGTAAAAAATTCAGGATGAGATTTATACGCAAAATTGTAAGAAAAACTTATTCTCAGATTTTTCATTCCAAATGAGAATACAATAAGTACGAATGATATTTATATGAAAAACTAGAGCTAAATCTTTTACCCAAATGACTATAAGGACATAAGCAGTAAAGTTAGTTCCTTTCTGTCAGATTACAACAATTGCAACCTCAATATTCAAAGTTCCAAAAAAAAAAGAAAAAAAAAAGAGTTAGCGAACTGAAAACTACTATTAACAAAAAGTGAAGTTGAAGCCGAAGTAGTAGGAGAATGGCAATGAACCTTGTTGAACCAAGGATCGTGGAGGATATCAGGACCGCGCTTATGAACCATGCAAGGCCCTGTAATCGCCGTGGAGAACCGCCGGGATCGGGCGATATTGGACGCGGCGAATCGTGCAAAGTTCCACATTCTCCGCCCTAGGAAAACTCCAAATCGAAAACTGGTGGAAAACTCAATGCACCTACCAAGCTAAGCTAAAAAAAAAAAATATATATATAAATAAAGAAAAAAAATTACGAAGGCTTTTGGTTCGATGATATGATGATCGAGTGCCAGTGTCGTTTTCTCGGTGGTCCTGGTCAACACATTTTCCCGAGAAAATATGATTTTCTAGGTGGTGAGGTGTTGGAGTACTTATAGGGCGAGGAATTTTCTTGGTCACTTTCTCTCTCTCTCTCTCTGTTTGTGTTTGTTTGTTTCCGAATGGAGAAACTTGAAGCAGTTGAGTGAGTCACTCTGAGTCGAGTAGCGAGTTGTAGCTACCCGAGAAATGTTCGGGCAGAGAGAATCTTCGGTGGTGCGGGGAAGAGGAAGCTGCCCGAAGAGATCCGGGCAGCGAGAGGGGTCAATATCGGAATAAAATGGTGACCACGTGGCGCATGCGCTGCTTCTGCATGCTACCAACCTCAACATCAACGGAAAGGCTGTTAAGGAGTGTAATATATATATATATATGAGAATGATACTTTATTTAGTTATTTTATTTTAATTTATAATATATTTTTTAAAATATAAATAAATATTTAGTTATTTGATTAAATACTTATAAATATTTAATTTATTTTAAATTTAATATATATGATTATCATAATAATATCACATAGTTCAATAATTAAATTGATATAATTTATATTTCATAAAAAATTATTTAATATTATAAATCTTTCAAGATTTACTTCTAAAATAAGTGAATTTCTATCTTTTATATATGATATTTTCCTGACTCATTTAATTTTTATATAAGTGTTATGTAAGATTCATGAATTGTTGATGATTTACTAAATATTCATTTTTTAATAAATAAATAGAGTTTATAATGTAAAATTAATAATTCATAAATATTTGATAACTAATAAGAATATTAATATTTAAGAAAAAATTATAAATATTAGAGTAATCCGATAATTGAGATATATGATACTATTGAAATTAGACGAAAAGTAATATTAAATTCCCCTAGTTATTTAAAATAAAAATATATTAAATGAAAAAATAAAAGTAGTTAACATTTTGGTAAAAAAAATATTTAGAAGGATATTTTAGAGTTTAGAAGGATTATTAAGCTTATTTTTTTAGTGTTTAGAATTGTTCTTGACAAAAATATATATTTGATTCTTAATTATACCATTTTGTAGTAATAATTATTTTTTATGCAAAATTAAAACAAGATGAGAGATCATATCATTACAAGATGAGAGTATATCACAAATTTCAGTAAAAATATATAGATACCTGCCCGATCGACAATCGCCTGCCAAGAAAGATGGTGCTGCCAAGATGGGCCAATCCACCATAATTTGTCTGAGGGCGCCATTAAATAGGACAGTGGCAAACCAACCCATTTAAGTGACACATTAGTAGCGGTTTAGGCTCAGGCAAAAGTGATATAGTGGCTCAGCTTTGATAGCCACCGCACAGGATCGATTCCTTTCCTTCTTCTTTTCTGCCGAAATATCCTCCTTCGAAAAAACAAAACTGACACATTAATAACATTCCACCCCAACTTGCCCTACCATGGTTTGCAAATTAAACAATTTTTTTTAATTTTCTCTCTCTTCTATCATGTGATTTGAAAAGAAATTTTTTTTTTATTTTTTTATGAAAAATTAAATATTAATAACCTTTCTTATAAAATGAATGGTGGAAAGAATAACCAGGAGTATATCAACAATAAGATTACCACTCCGTGTAATAATTTCCTAAAGATGATTTTTTTTTTTGTGTAAGGATAAAGTTATCATTTGGTTAATTTTTGCTTCAATGGAGACTAAAGAAACGCCCTCCACATCAACCAAAAGTTTAAATTTAAATAGTTAAAGAATAAATATACCTTCCTTATGTACCGGAAGAAATATATATATATATATATATATATATATATATATATATATTATATATATATATATATACCTTTCTTAGTCGCTAGGCCAACCTCTTGAGTTCCTAATACCAGTATTTGTCTAAATGTGTCTACAACTTTTTCCTTTTTTTTTCAATTTCTAATTACACTGTCTGAATAGTGACCTTCAGGTTCCTTCTCGATAGTCTTTCTCGTGTCGCGGCGAAAACGAAGTTGTGCATGTGCTTCACTTTTCACCTTGACATCTTTCCATTTTTTATGTTAGCTTTGTATAGACAAAGGACTCTGCATTTGTTTAATTTTGAAGCCATGAAGTTAAGAATATGCCCTGTCCACATTAGATGGAGAATGCCGAAAGTACATGCAGCATGAAGTTTTTTGGCTGAAACCAAAGAACTTGATTCCATTGGTGCAATGGATGGATGGAGATCGTTTGACCCTTTGAAAATTTGGAACCAAATCTGCACTTTCCATTCTTTCAGAACTTCCAGCTCGTTCAATCTGTTGCTCCACCACCAGTGTAAACACTGCCTAATATTTATTATTTCTTTTCCTCATAGCATAGTACAACCTGCATGCCTTATGAACAGTGCCAGCGCATTTAAGTGTTCACCGACCTTTCTTAAATGAGGGGAGAATATGGTTCGCGCCATCTACAATATAGAATGCAATCTTACACAGTTCATTCTTGTGACTATAGCACATATGGTCTGCAGATAGCCAGATATCACCACCGGTTTATAATTCACCTGCTGTTTCTTTTCCATGTTATCCGTACCATTTGCATGCCTTCTAAAACATTCAAATTTTAAATTATATGATTCATCTGAACATAGGACTAATTTTATAGTGTAGATTAATTCATTATAATATATAATTTTCAACAGTGATTGGTTGAAACATTTTAAATTATATGCTCACCTAAAATATAAAATTCTAAGACTATTTGATACATTGTATGTGATAAAATTTAATAATATATTAGCTAATAGTATAAAACCAGACAATAAAGTGTAAGACAATATGTGTGTTTTTAAATTAATTTATTTTATAATTAAAATAACTTATAATCAAAATATTTTTTAAAAAACTTTAAAAAAATTAATTTTTTTCTTAAAAAAAATGTTTCGAAACATGCACTATATAACTTGATAACATAAGGTCTAATTACAAGAAGTGAACACGGGTGAAGCCAAAGTTGATTTAAGATTATAATATTATATTTTTATTCAATCTAATAAGTAATGTTTTATCTGACTATTTAAAACTTGATTAATTTATCATAATAATAGACAACTAAATAATTTTATTTTATCAAATATTGTACCAAACATATGATAAAAATAAATTATATAATATAAACTTATATTATAAGGCTTCATTATGTACCAAATAGGACTTACTTTTTCTTTCAGCACTTAAATAGGGAAATCATATGCTCTAGCATGACAAGAAACTCAACCGCGTAGTATAGATGAAAATGGTGGGCGAAAAAACCGAAAGGTATATAAAAATATGATAACAGCATCAATTACCATCACCAGAAATACCAGTTTGAATATGCTCTCAAGTATAAGTATCCAGACATGAGCAACTTATTGTAGTTTCATCAGTTCAATAAAATGGACGTCCATTACATGATCGTAGATCCAAATCTTTCATTTCATTGACAGCAGAAACTCTTTAAAGTTGTTCATATTCTCTACAATTAACAAATAACTTTTCTTGGACAAGTTGTGAAAGCCCACGCCAGTGACTACTTATAGTCTTTATTTCCAAAGTTTTTGCACCAGAGTTGCGAAGGGATTGGGCGAACAGGTTGATGTGGTCGTTGCTGAAAGAAAAAAACGAAATTTCTTAGCCAACACATCCAAGTCATGGTAAACAATACTACTAGTAAACATAATACTGTAACCTTTAGTGTTACATGACAAAAATTCTGATAGAACAAAAGAATAACAGCAACTTAAAAGAATTAGCACGATATTCTAGCAAGCCTAAGCAAAATTATTCAACAAGCTTCATAAACCAATTGAATTCTCCATTTGCAGAAGGCATTGAGGTTACGTGTAACAGTATATAACCAGTCAAGAAAAAGGGGGCCTTATATGTACTCTCATTTTCTACACTCACTTCCACCCCAATCAAGCGGAACCATACAAAAAAGTTTTGGGCCCGGTGCGGGGGGGGATTATAAATTTTAAGGGGTTCAAATTATATTTATAAAAAATATTAAAACATGTGGGAAGAATTTTTGAAAGTTTTTGGGGTACTGCCCCCCCCCCCCCAACTCTAAATATAGTTCCGCCACTGACTCTACTTGTTTCAACTCCTACTCTTCAGCCCTTCACTAATATCAGAAATATCATAATAAATCAAAACAAAAATTGGTTAATTTTTTTTTTATGGCCATAGATTGGCACTACAACCATCATTTCTTATTTAAAGAATCAATTTCCTTATGCTAACGTCTAACCTTTATTCAGCAACTTATAGACAGGACTTTTTCATTTCCAAATATCATTCATAAGATCGAGGAAAAAAGATATGATCACATTTCATTTTGCTTACAATGAATTACACTCACTAAATGAACAAAAATTACTCCATACATTACAAAGAAATAGACTTCTTAACAAGTGTGAAAGCATGAGATACCTCAGTTAAATTGTGAGAGAGCTGTCAGTTAAAACTACTGGCCTTACCTGAAGCGTTTAAAATTCCTCCTTCAGTTTAGAGTTTGGAAGATAAGCAGGACAATGATATTAGGCACTGAAGATGTTTGGTTGCCAACACAGTACACACAAGACACCCTAAGAAATTAGGAACTACTCAACATAACTTCAAATACTTATATTCACATCCTATATCCCAAAAAGTTCGGGGATGGACTTTTCATACAATTTTTCATATAAAACTCATCCCTGAAATTTTCACTCCCATTTTTAAGGGGACACCAAACAGAGAGGGAAAAACAAAAGGCAGTCAAAATTAACAGTCAAGAGTAATTAACAATCACTTAGGGTAAGTGTAGCAATATCCCAAGAAGCTGCAGCAAAAGGACTTTGGTAGTCATATTTGATATAACTCTGACAAAAACTGCTATATTTAGTAGAATTAACAAACAATACCCATTCATGCTTTTTAAACAAACAGAAATAACAAAAACAGGCTTTACAATGAAGAAGTAGTCAATCCAATCCATACTCACATTTCATTCCTTGTTTATTTATGTAAAAAGAAAACATTTAAAGGACAAAATTGATTATTGCACTAATTAAATATTTCTAATTACAGAATCAGTAATAAATTTATTAATAGATATAAATAGTAATCTCTCTTATAAGTTTAACGTTACACTTTAAGTAGTATTTTTATCACTCATCGACTATGCACAACCATGGCAACATTTTGGAAAAGAATATCCCAAGGTATTTCTTGAAAACACAGATTTTGAAAGATAGCAGTAGAGGCACTAGCAGAAAATATTTACTGGAAACTTTTTCTCATTTTTTGGAAAAATTAAGTAAATAAAAAAAAGGAATGTTGGGGGCATGATTGTTGTTATTTTCAAAAGCAAAGATGAAACACAACTGCCCATCTTCCCCGAATCTATGTTGCAGGGAACTCTTTCGGAGAAGTGCAATGATTGCAGCACAACACCGATACACACAATCCCTGCTCAGGACATGGTCTTATGTTCAAAATTGCACAAGCACATTGTCAAATACCAATCTGAAAAGAGCAGTAGAAGGACCAAAAGAAAAAATTTACTGGACAATTTCTCTCTTTTCATGAAAAATTAATTAAATAAGAAAAGGAATATAGGGGCGATGATTGTTTTTATTTTCAACAGCAAAGTTGAAACACAAGTGCTAATCTACACCAAATCTATGTGGCAGTTGCAGGGAACTCTTTTGGAAGAGTGAAATAATTGCAGCACAACACTAATACACACAATCCCCGCTCAAGTCATGGTCTTATTTTCAAAAATGCAGAAACACATTTTCAAATACCAATCCTGAAAGAGCACCTAGTAGTGGAACAGATAGGATGTAGGGGAGAGGTTATCATACCCTTACAAAATCCCTCCGCACCAAAATTAGGAAGAAAGCAAAAGAATTATGATGATATACTAGCAAGCCTCAGCAAAATGGTTCAAAAGCTTCACAAACCAATTAAATTCCCCATTGGCAGAAAGTCATTGATGTTATGTGTAACAGTATATAGCCAATCAAGAAAAAAGAGCCATATATATGTACTCGCATTTTCCGCTCTTGTCAAATTAGAATGTATATGATGTTCTTCTACTTTTGAATCTTTACTTTGTAAAACCAATTAATAAATATTAAAATTCCTTACCAAAAATTTTAAATAAATAAGTATTAAAACTTCTACACTTCCACCCTACTTGTTTCAGCCTACACTACTTGGAATAGGTTTACACACTGCAGTAACACATATAATACTCAGAAATAAGTGCCTAATTTTTTCTCCAGTATTTCTTCTGGAAAAGAGAGGGGGACGGATGCAGGATAATAACATGTGGGCAACTTTATTGGTTAAACAAGGTTGCTCTTCATCCAAGGGTCACCAAAATCTTCCTAAGAGAGGAAGCAAAATTCCTCATTATCAATTAAAAAAAAAAAAAGTGGCCAAACCCATTCGTTAGCATTTTTAAATTTAAAATAAAAACCATTTGCTCTCAAATTGGGACAAACATGGTAGCAGAATCAACAAAAGCAAGCCATGACATTGGAGAAAACGGTATACACCATTTGCATTCAATAAAGCCACTACTTATCGTAGATTCATACTGTTTTACACTTGTGACTTGACTCATCTGAAAAACCCAACCTATATAAGATGGCACAACATCCCGTAAGAGGAATCCAAACTCCATGACTAAAACAATATCCTAGAATAGAATATTTGTACAGAAAATTGACATGAAGCTAAAGCTATAATGACAAAACACAAATCCAGTTTCCACTGCAGCACAAAAAAACTAACTGGAGAAGAGAGGATAAGTCTATAGATGCTTGATTAAGGTAAAAGCAAAGAAAATTGAAAGATATAAGGTCCTTCTTCCTTGAGATAAGCCAGACAAGAATCATATTCACCCCGTTTTCACCTTCATCCAGCGTAACTTAAGTCCAATTCTGCCACATAATCTCAGGAATCACATTCAACAGCTAACCACAGTTTCCAAATACACACAATCATCAAGACATAATGTATGTTGAAATTATAGGATTTAGGTAGAGAGAAGGAAGAAAGTAGAATGAAGATTAAACAATATCATTAAGTTAATATGAAAGATATGTGATTGATGTATTACAAAAGACAAAGCATTAACCTCTATTTATATTCTAGTAATCCTAATCAAATAAGGAAATAAATTAGGAAATATAATAAAATTATGATATGACTAATAAATTACTTCATCAATTAAAGCACTAATTGATTCCACAATATATTCTAAAGATCTGCTAAAGATTTTCTAAAATATTTCTAACACCCCCTCTCAAACTAAAGCTTACTAAACTTTAAGCTTGTTACAAATAAATACTTTAATTAAATAACATAAATATAAAGTGGACTCCATGGCTAAAACATAACTCAGGATGCTGGGGACGCCGGAAGAGATGAACATTGCTGGAAAGATAACTCAGTGAGGAATGATCATCAACCTACATAAGAAGAAATGATTCTAGGGTTCTGCTTGACCAAATGACAAACCCAAAAAAGACTTGAGGATTCTAGGGTCCTGCTTGACTAGACAACAGACCCAAACGACTTGAGAGATTCTAAGGATTTGCTTGACCAAATGGCAGATCCAGACAACTTGAGTTAGAAATACCACTAGTATAATTCATCAGTGAGAAATAAGTCACCATCAGAATGATCGTCGATGGGAAGAGAATAACATCACAAACACAAGTATTGGAAGAGATGTCACCACTGATATGAATTATAAGTGGGAAAGAAGTTACCATCGAATTAATCGTCAATGGAAAGAGAACAACATTACAAACACTAGTATTGAAAAGTCACCATTGATATGACACATCAATGAGAAAGAAATCACCATCGGAATGATCATCGATGGGAAGAGAATAAGATGACAACCACTAGCATTGAAGAGATGTCCACTGGTATGATTCATCAGTAGGAAAGAAATCACTATCGAAATGATCATTGATGGGAAGATAACATCACAAACATTATATTGAAAAGTCACCACTATCATTATCACTCTCCCTCTCCCTCAATGCTATGCTAGTATTGGAAAAGAGTCAAACAGTAAAAAAACAGAGAAAATAGATGAGAAATGGGATGAGAAAACAATAAAGGAGAATTTACAAAGAAGTTTTATAGAACTCAACTCAGCGAAAAGTATGGACACCTTCAAGACGGATGGTACCGCTCTAATACCATGTTGAAATTATAAGGTGTACGTAGAGAGAAGGAAGAAAGTAAAATGAAAATTAAACAATAGTATTAAGTTAATATGAAAGAAATGTAATTGATGTATTATAAAAAGCAAAGTATTAATCTTTATTTATATTCTAATAACCCTAATCAAATAAGAAAATAAATTAAGAAATATAATAAAATTATTATATAACTCATAAATTATTTTATTAATTAGAGCACTAATTAATTTCACAATATATTCTAAAAATATTCTAAGAATATTCTAAATATATTCTAACAATATAGAATAACACTCCAGCAGGCTGACCAAGATTGAAAGGTAAACATTTTCAGATCTCAGGTTCCGAAGAAGCTGTTGAACAGGGTAATCCTCACCCACCTCCCCAACCCCCAACCAAAATATTTCCAACACATGAAAAGAGAAAATGGGAAGGAAACCCGATCTTCAAATCGCTGAAAAGATTCTTAATTTCGTCAAGAAAGAACAACATAAGATCCTAGAAGATCAGATTCCATAAGGGAAACAGATTGTCAAACAATCAAAATCAACTGAGAGTTACGAAGGGGACACACCTCGAGCTCCGCAGATTTGATGGCGATGGGGACACAAATAAGGAAGACACCGAACATTGCCAGGGCGGTGTTACGCTTCCAGTGCTTGGGACGGCAGTAAGGGCCACCAGTCATACTCCAAACCTTGTTCCTGAAATCGCCATGGCCATGTCCTCCTCCATGATCAGCTCCACCTCCCATTGTTTCCGATTATCTTTTATTCCCTTTCTTCGAAAATGACACAATTGAAACCCTAAATTAGCTTAAATTTTCACATTCATCAATGCATATGCAATCTAAGAGAGTGTGAGGACTGAGGAGAGGGATTAGGGTTTTGTTGGACTCCTACCTGAGACTCAGACTCTGAAAGTGCTCGTAAGCCTATGGTGCTCTTCTACACTACAAATTTGATGGAGTAATTAAATTAAGGAATCAGATTAAAAAAGAACGTAGGGCTATTTTAGATAAACTTTTAAAAATATATTTTTTAATATATTTTATTTTAATAGATTTTTTTAAAAAATAATTTTATATTTGAATATAATATTTAAAAAATATTTTTAAATAATAACAAGATATTTAATTTTATTTGAATAAAAAAGAATAAAAATACTTTATTTATATTAAAATTATTAAAAAAAATGTCTTCATGCATGATATGATAAGTTATAATATATAAAATATAATAATAATAAGAGTTTCCAAGTATGTCATAGTAACAGCGTCATGAAAAATAAAAAGTAAGGTAATAAAAATATATTTAATTATGTACCTAAAGGTTTAACAAAATATTGTTGATATTGTTCTATTTTACTTTCTTTAAGTGATATAATCATTGAAATCAAAATTCAATTTAAGGTATTAGAATACAATGGCTTAAAGTTACGTTATTTAAAATATAATTCACATAACTATATAGGGAGGTTTATGTGAATTGAGTTTACAAGAAGAAAAAAGAGATGATATGAAATATAATTTTTAATAAAAATAAAGGATAATCTTGTCATAAAATTATATTAAAAATAACTTTTCGTTTTACATTTTTTAAAAGATAAAGATTATTAACTTATAAAAAAAGAAGTAAATTAACTTTTTTTAATTTTTATTTTTTTTAAAAGTTATACCCAAACATACTTTAAAATGTGTGGAAATACTTCTTTTGAAAAAAAAACAATACTCATAATTCACATAATAAATTTTTGAGTGGATAAAAAAACAAATTCACTTAAATATTTAATTTTAATTTATAATTAGAGTAAATTTTTTAAAAAAATTATTATTCAATTATATTTTATTTTGTTAGATAATTATTATTTTAATTATTTTTTTAATAATTTAGCAATTCAAGTAAAAAATTTTACATTGACAATGAATAAAAATAAACTTTAAATTTAATTAATTTGTCATTAAATATGATTTATTTCTTTTAATTATGATATTTTTAAAGATTAAAACACGTTTTAACAATAATTCTAAATGAATTATTGGTTTATTCTTTATCCATTTATTAATAATCTAATCCAAAATTTATTTAATCAATCTATTTATCACACTTACTTTAAATGAATAATCCCTTTCGTTAACTTTTATTTATCACGTAAAATAATTTTTTTTGTTTAAAAATATATGTCATTTGAAAATATTAAAAAATATTAATTAATTTTTTTAATTTTATCTTATCTTTGATAAAGAAAAAATAGTAAATAAGTAAATTAAAAGATAAAATATTAATGAAGCAGAGAAATGATAATTTAGTCATTTTAAATTATATTTTTTATAATTAAAATTATTAATAATTTTTTTAAATTTTTATGTAAAATAACATTAAAAAGAAGAAGGAAGTATATGAAACTTAGTTTTGATTGATACCAATGAAATTATTTAATTTGACCCTAGTCATCTCAAATATATATATATATATATAATATATATATATATATATAATATAATATATATATATATAAACTTGTTCATGCAATCATATATTTACTCTTTTGTAATGTATTTTGAAAAAAATAAAATAAAAATTCACTCATAAAAATTCACTCACATGTGGTTATTAAATAATCTTCATTTCAGTGAGTAATTTACTTCTAACATCTATTTCTCACCAAGTAACTGCAATTTCCGTATAAGCCTATAAGGCATATTATTTTAACATAGATTTAAGAAATATTTTTCTCACGGAATAATCATCCGGTGTTAGGAAGGGCAACTGTCAGGAGCCAAGATTGTCACTGTTATGATTTAAGTGGAAAGCAATATTAAGAAACAAATTACTTAATGTTAGTGTAATAAAAGTAAGTTACGTTTTTAAATATGAAAATTACGATTTGATTTTTAAGAATTACATTTCATAAAAATGACTGTCTTAACTTGAAAATATTAGACTTATGGTTTAGTTTGAATAAACCAAACCTTATAAAAATACTTTTGATTTACACAAAAAAATATTAAGAAACAAACTGACTTAATTGAAATTTAGTTATCCTTGATGATTGGAATCACATTTAAGGACATATAAACTAATAATCTAGAAAAAGGATAACTGGGTGTCTACTTTTTATTGTCACAGAATTCAGAGTATGATTTGTACTGTAATTAAATATAGACAGAAAAATCATCCTTTAAAAAAAAAATTACAGAGGCTCAGCGCTTACACCAACTTATTTTTTAAGAATTATTGTTTTTAAAATTATCATAAATATATATATATATATTACAGTGTCTAAGCCAATTTTTATACAAGTTGAAGAACTAAAGAAAAATAATATATATATATATATATATATAGATAAAGGCAATTAGAGTTTTACAAGATAAAAACAAAATTTTATTTAAATTCAAAGAGACGTGTTAACAACTAACCACTAACGAAAATATCAAATAAGTAATTTCTCACTAATTCATGATTTATTTATATGAATCACATCAGAAAGAATGATCTTACTTTAGAAAATTTTTCTCTAACCTTAATATTTCTCTCAAAATAACTAATTATATAATTATTCTCTTCTTACTCTTATTTATACAAGTGATTATTACTAACAAACAATTATAATTCCTATCATTTATAAGTGTTGTATTTTATAAAAATCTAAACCCTTGAATTTTACATCTATGGTTAGCAACTCCACTCTTCACTTTGCAAAGTACACTGCAGTTTACATCTCAATCCTTTGGCAACAAGATTCAAACAGTATTAACTCCTTGCTTCCTTGATTATCACATGCTTTATTAATGCATATAAATGTTTCTTGATTATTCTGGCTTCTATCTGGTTCAAAATCCACAGAAAAAAATGGCAGAACATGAGAGAATCATCTAAGTTAACTGGAACTGCAAATTAAGTCATAGAATTCCAAGTTCGTTAAACATTAAAGTGACTCATCTGACAGTATAGCTAAAATGGAAAGTCTAAATTTGTGACTAGGAAGTTCCATATTTGGCCTATACATTTCCTGAATCATCCAAAATCCAGTTCAGCTAAGAAATGTAAAGTGCATAACCATTTGAATATGGCATTTCCACCACCTAAGAAAACTATTATTCAATTACAACTTGAGATTCTAAATATCAGCTCATCAGCCAGGATTCTATACAGTCAGTCAAAACGGTGACTCAAGCAATAAGATAATTGCAACATGATTTCCTATCTCAATAGTTATAAATAAGATGCTTCTAATTTGGAAACTCCCTTCAATTCATTCTTGCAGCACTGACTTATGGTGCCTAACTTCTGCTGCTGTCAGGGGGTACATGTGACTTCTCAATAAGCAGCTCAAGTCTCTGGTCATAAATATTAAGAGAGAAAAAAGGCAATTAACGTATGAATGTAACTAAACAAAAACAAAATTAAACAGCACAGGTCCTAGGCCTGCTGTTATGTTGTGTCACTCTCAACAAATAATTACCCAAGTGTGTGTGAGAGAGAGTACATTACTTGATACAATAAGCCCATACTATGCAGTTTGAGCCAATGAATGGTCAATGAATATAGAAAATTTTCCAAAGAAACATATTATGGTCTCAAAAGAATGAGTTTCCATCAAGTCGAAAGAGAGAAACATATATAGGTTCTTCAATAGAACCCATGCCCTATTAAGAGAAGATACAAACCTTTACTGATTTATTGACTTCTTCAAGTTTATTAAGCAGTAATCCTCCAGGTACTCTGCGCTCTAGTGAAGCATAATGTTGTGAGCTTCCCATCTGCATTATATAGATGACTGTAAATAAATGTTTATATGAGACAAATTCAAGCAATGTATGTGAATCTGATAATAGTGCCATCTGACAATGGCATGAATTGTAATATATCAGAATGTAAAAAAGTTTTAAAAAAAAAGACAAGGCACCACTCTAATGTCAAAAATAAAACCTGGTACAAATTTTGATTTCTGTCAATGCTGATCAACCAACTTTGACTCTACAAGCAAACCAAAGTCGTACCAAAGTTTACAAGCAAATTAGAGCAATTAAAAAATTTGGTCAAAATGTCTGACTCTGTTTTTTTCCCAACATTTTTCCTTTTGGTAGGTGTATAGGGATTCTTTCTTAAAATATATTTGTCCACAAAAAATGAGTAGTTTTTGTGCCCCTCAAGAACCAAATCCAAGAGAAGATTTATCCTCTAATTGCCAAGCAAATGCAAAGATCAATTGTCATGGGCCATAATAATCTAGATTCCCGACCCAGCCAAAAAAATTTATGCAATTGATTAGTCAACAATTCCAATTTGTTCCCTTTGTAACCTCCACAACAAAACTGCTGTTTCCTTTTTGCGTTACTGCTTAAAATTCCTACTGCTACAATGACAATAGACCACAGCTAAGCCTGTAAAATTCAATGGCTTAAAGCCAAGAATGCTCCTCAACAACAATAACCAAGCCATATCCCACTAGGTTGGGTCAGCTACATAGATTAAACGACACTATTGGACTCTATCAAAAACTAAATTTCAATAAATGCATCTTGAGCAAGGTCTTTTTAATCGTTTCTCCTAGCGTTTTCTCTATAATCCACCTCTACCTCTTTTTTGACTATATTCCATTTGATCCACTTTTCTCACTAGAGCCTCTATAGGTCTTCTCCTCACATAACCAAACCACCTTAGGAAAGTTTCTGTCATTTTCTCCTCAAGAGGTGCTCTCCAACTTTCTGCCAAATACATTCGTTCCTGATCTTATGATTGTTATCTTTTCTTGTATGTCTACTTATCCACAGCAACATTCTCATCTTTGCTACACTTATTTTTTGCTCTTGTTGGCGCTTTATTGCTCAACATTACTACCATAGAGCATCACTGGTCTGGTCTGGTTTGTCATTTTCTCCTCAAGAGGTGCTTTCCAACTTTCTGCCAAATACATTCGTTCTTGATCTTATCATTGTTATCTTTGCTTGTTACGTCTACTTATCCACAGCAACATTCTCATCTTCGCTACACTTATTTTTTGCTCTTGTTGGACTTTATTGCCCAACATTCACTACCATAGAGCATAATATACTGGTCTGGTCTGGTCTGGTCTCTAGTCTGGTCTGGTAGGATGGCAATTTGGACTAACTACCAAACTTACTAATGGTCCAGAAACAATTAAATCTATGATATAGATAAGATCTAATATAATAGTGGAACCTTATTTCCTTCATGAATGTAACTGTTTTAGTGATAACAGCATTGTTGACCAGATCATTTCTTGTATGGGCTCTTAGAATTATAAGTGGTAGCATTTTAGCATTTATTCCATTTCACTAGGGGTGGCTCTGTGTTAATAAAATGCTTGCCAGGAGGTCTATAATTACCTTCCAACTTTTTGATGGTGATCTCAAAACAACTGATCCCTCAGTCACTACTGGCTTACGAGACATGTTTTCCACATCTATGCTTGGAGCAGTTGGCTTCCCACTTTTACTTACATCTTGTGAGAGCTTTGAAGCTTCTGTTACGATCACCTGCAGATCAATTGCAATATTTTAAGATGATGATCCTGTTCATACCCTTTGTTAGTAGTATCCTGTTAAAACTTAAAAGAACCACTACAATATAAATGTTAACAATGATATCGAATATTAACATGTGAGTTACAGAAAACATATAGAAAATCATATTTAAGAAACAAATTTTGATTTACCTTTCTCAAAACATCAGGGTCAGAAATTCCTTGAACTTGTAGCTCATCAACAGGTGCAGCTTTTCCATATGCAATACTTTCAACTCGAAAAGTATGTATTCCGTATATAGACTGCAGGCAACCTGGTAAAATAAACGAGGCAATCTAGTCAAAGGAAAAATGTAAGACATCACAAACATTCTATACATACGGTTTCAAGCACAAGATGAAATTTACTTTACTATCTCTATATAATCAAGGCTTGTAACTTTTAGCCTTTTCACTCCTTTTCTTCTTTTAAATGATATAAACACATGCAAACTCACAATTTATAAGGGACAATTGATGTGACAGTCCACAGCAACCAAAAGAATAAACCTTATTTCATTGCTTCTTTGAGCTAGATTTAAAATTTATACAGACTACAGAGTCAAGAAAAACAAAACCAGAAGGTAAATGCAAATATTTTGAAGAAAGCGTATTAAAATAGGGTGCAGGAATAATCTGGTAAGGCCTGCATAAGTACCTTGTTCAATAATAATATCAATCACCAGAGAAAGAGGTACGTGCCTCTCAATTGTTATGGTCCCCCAAAAGGGTATATATGATGGCCTTGACACCTTGACCAAGGGAGAAAGGGAAGAAAAAATCACTTCTCTGCTACTTTTCATTGTCAAAAATCATAATAGAACATCATGATCATACAGATCTATTCATATATACCTTGTAAACTATTTCAGTAGGTGTAACATATAATTTGCGAGAAGACAAATCCTTTTGAAGCACATATCTCTTAATGGGCAGGTAAAGCAACATAATAACACCAGCTCCCCAAGCCAAAACCAGCAATAGTGATATAGAAAGCCATATGACTGTCTCGTATTTAATGCTATTGCTTGCAAGTTCTTCAAAGGAGGCTGAATACAGTATCTGTTCCAAACAATCTTCCCCTTCATCATCACCTAATTCAGACATAGGGTCTGCAAGTATCTGATCCTTTGATGACCTCAATTCTGATAGGCCATCTGCGTGACCCATCAACATCTCTTCAAACACAAACTAGTAAAGAAGAACACAAGCAATACAAATATTAGCTCCAGATTATATCAAAAGAACTAGAAAGTAATCCTTATCCTGGTACAACTACTGCTAACGTGCCTTAATCCACTATTCATTAGTTGCTTCAGGAGAGAGAAAGGGAGAGAAAAAGGGCTGATTTTGCTATAATAAAATTTGAACACTTCAGAAGGTTTAGCAAATTGAAATCAAATAAGACATTCTGCAGTATATGTGCATACAGATTGAGCTGTATTATAGAACACTGAAAACTCTAATTTCTAAAGCACTGTGCGGTATTCTTGCATCTTTCCCGTGCTATTCGGTTTCAAATAAAAATTTTGGAGGAAAAAATTAATAGCAGAATCAAACAACGGTCTGTTTGGTAACCGAGAAAATAGGGTGAAAGAAATGAAACAAACATCAATATCTTACACCATTTGTCATCTTATGACATTCTCTGAAGCACAAATTAAATTGGGCATCAAATTTTCTCCGTTACCAAGCAGCAGAATCAGAAAAACCCCATTTTTCTTTTGGGGACCCTTTTGAGAACTTCCCGCAAAAATTGAAGGACACCAGAATAAAATCAAAGAGAAAAGCTGAAACATTTACCTCGTACTTCTGAGAATGTGAAAATGCGAGGTCGAAATGGTTAATCGGTCTGTGAATGGAACTTGAAATGCTGGTTTCAGTGGGTTTGAATGTCCTCTCACTCTCTTTCGGGTAATGGGTATTGCGGGGTTTATGGGAAAAGCCGAAAAAGGCACCAAACATTCAAAGGGCAGTTGCTAGTTTCCATAGGGTAGAGGCGTAGACTCGGACGTTGGCAGCTACGAAACGTGGCAAGTGGCAAAAATCTCCTATAATTAATTTAAGTCATGATTATGAAGGAAGAATTTAACTCTTTTAGTAATCTTTTTATAAATAAAAAATCACTTATCATATACTTGTTTTTTAATTTACCAAAAATATACTTGTTTTTTAAAATTACGAGAGCTAATTTTTTAAATATGAGTTTAAATTAAAATTTATAAATTTAATTTTAAATAAATTTAATATTATAAATTTAATTTTAATTAAAAATATAGTTTAGTAAAATAATTTATGTTTGATAAAAAATTATATTTAATTTAAAAAAATAAAAAATAATTATTTCAGATGAAATATATTTTTAAAATTAAAATTACTTTTAAAAAATAATAAAATATTAAAATAAATAAAATAAAAAATAAATAAAAATTTATTTAAACTTATAAAAGTTAATTTATTCTAATTTAAAAGACAAATAAAATATTTTAAAATTATTCTAAATATATAAAAAAGTAATTATTTTATAAATTAAAAAGATTATAATTTGACTAATAGATTGAAGTAATAAAATATAATTTATTAAAAAAATATTTACATTTTTTACGAATTTTTAAGTACATATTTAAAATAATATTTTTGAAAAAATATAAATAATTAAATAATTTAAAAAAAAAATCGACCTTAAAATATTATTTTTCTTGTTTTTTAATAATTGATCAAAAAATAATTAAAAAACATAATCTAAAATTGCATTGGCTATTTCGGCATTCCCTCCTTGGTCTTTGGATCACACACGGTGGATTGGTCGCAACCTGTACCAGAAAGTCGGAGCTGACGCCCTCAAAACGACACCGTCTCGTACTCGGAAAGCATATTCTTTCTTTCAATCTTTCTTCGCGTTTCAGGGGCTTCTTGATTCCCTTCGTTTCTCTCTCATCCCTTTTATTTCGTATCTCAATTTCCACCCTCTCTCTGAGATCCGTCCTGACCTCGGATTCCTTCTCGTGGCTCGATTCTGTTCTTGTTGATCCCTTTCAAGGTACATTTCTGATCTGGGATTTCTCACTTGTACGCCTTTGAAAGCTAGTTTGCAGTTGTTGTGGTATCTATATGGAAAGTTTGAATTTTGGTAGGTTTCATGATTGGAAAAATATAAAGGAGGAAAAAGGGTATGTGAGGCTAAATTGGGGTTCTCCTTCTCCCTAACCAGTTTTTTTTTGCACATGGAAAGAAAATCAAACAGTTTGATGTTGATTTTTGATAAATTAAATGGATTGTGGTTATTCTTATTCTTCCTGGCTTCTGGGTGATATATCTCCAAATTTGTTCTGTAACTGTAATGATTTGAATGTTATTGAGATTCTGCTTGTTTTTGAAAGGAAAGAATGTGACTTATTCCTTTTTTCATTAAAAGATGAGAACTTTCTTGATACCCGATGCATGATGGTTAATGATGATTATGGAACATCTAATCAATGTACTTCTGGAGCAGCACCTGCCTTCTTTTTTATCCTATTCCTGTTCTTATCAGTATTCCTAAATTCTTTTATCTCTGAAGGGAGGAGGGGATAAATTTTCTGTGAAATTATCACTTTATTTCTCAAGCATTTTTGTTATCACTTCTCTTTTGTCTATTTAATCGAGCAGATGGTGCTAATGTACCTGACATCTACTTTTGGAGGCTTCAAGTTGTGTTTAATATGTGCTAATATGTATTTTTATGCATAAATTTCGGCTAATATTTATTCTCTGTGCTAATTTATATTTTTATGCATAATTTTCAGCTAAATTTTTTCTCTGTTGCAGTTAATGTAATCATTTAGGTATCCTCTAAAGCTGCATTTCATAGGTGATTTTCCTCTACAAGGAAGTTCTGAAGTATGATGAAGTTTCACATTTAAACCTAACAATCAGATGGATAAGAAACAGCATATTGCAATTTTTACCACTGCTAGCCTTCCATGGTTGACAGGAACAGCTGTAAACCCTCTGTTTCGTGCTGCATATCTTTCCCAAGACGGGGAAAGAGATGTCACTTTGGTGATCCCTTGGTTATCTTTGAAGGATCAAGGACTAGTATATCCCAACAATATTACATTTGCTTCACCCTTAGAGCAAGAGAAATATATCCGCCAATGGCTTGAGGAGAGAGTTGGATTTACATGTGGTTTCAGCATACGGTTTTATCCAGGAAAGGTGAAAATTTCTCTCACTGTTTTTACATTTTCCATTAACAGGAAGGACCATTGCAAGCATACACACAAAAACACAGACACATGCACATGTGCAAATGAAGATCATAGTCTATATTTGGCTATCATGAAAAAATGCTATTTTGGTTAAAATGGTTTGTGCTGTCTAAATGCATAAGTTGGACCACCTATCAGTTTGTGGATTTCTCCCATTTCACATTTACTTACAATTATGTAAGAACTGAATGGTTGCCAGTTTCCGGCATGCTACCTAATTGTTACATTTGCAGTGCTAATTTATGATATAATACAGTTTTCTCAAGATAAAAGGAGCATTCTCGCTGTTGGAGATATTTCCGAAATTATCCCTGATGAAGAGGCAGATATTGCTGTTCTAGAGGAGCCCGAGCATCTGACATGGTATCACCATGGGAAAAGATGGAAGATTAAATTCAGGCTAGTTATAGGAATTATTCACACAAATTATTTGGAATATGTGAAAAGAGAGAAGAATGGATTAATGCAAGCCTTTTTGCTGAAATATATAAACAACTGGGTTGTTGGTATATATTGTCACAAGGTAAGTTATTATATCCTTATGAACAATAATACATATGTGTCCAGTGTTTACCTGGCATATTTGCTTTTACTTCTATAATAATACATGTAGTAGCACTTTGAATTTTGCTTCCTCTGACCGGACCATCAGGAAACTGTTCATATTATTTTCTATTAGATTTAGTCAATTGTATTTATTTGATTACTGTCAATTAGCTACGGATTAACTCCTTGATTGATTGTAATTATCTCCTTAATTGATGGTGCATTGCATACTAAAAATAAGAGATTAATGTGCAAGCCTAGACACAAAATTTCCTCAAACACTCTGTGTTTCAACAAGGCCTGTATGTGCTATTTAGGTAAAGACAATACTTTGATGATGTTTCTTGGTGTATTCATTAGTGAGGGAGAAACCCATACTTTATGTAGATAACATGAAGCTGTCCTCTAGGTTGCAGCTTTATGTGCAAAAGAAGTTCCTAGAAAAGTGAATATCATCCTAGTGAGAAATGAGACTTCATTATTATTATTAATTGTGAAAATAATAATTATCATAAACTTGCAAGCATTGCATGCTCTCTTGGAATTGATTATTTGTATAATTGCAGGTAATTAGACTATCTGCTGCCACTCAGGATTACTCTGGGTCCATTATCTGTAACGTTCATGGAGTTAATCCGAAATTCCTTCTAATTGGCAAGAATAAGAGGGAGCAACAACAGAATGGAGAACAGGCCTTTACCAAAGGTGCCTACTTTATTGGGAAGATGATATGGAACAAAGGCTACAGGGAGCTGCTCAAACTTCTGAGTAGTCATCAAAAGGAATTAGCTGGGCTTGAGGTTGATTTATTTGGTAGTGGAGAGGACTCAGATGAAGTACAGCAAGCTGCGAAAAAGCTGGATCTGGCAGTTAGAGTCCACCCAGCTCGTGATCATGCTGATCCTCTATTTCATGAGTAAGTTTCATCCCCACATTATTTTTGGTTTTCATTTCAATTAGATGGTGGATTTGTTGAAGACATAAAACCATTCATGTACCTCCACCTAACAACTTAAGCTTTTGGAATAGGCAGTCCTTGACATAGTATCAAAGCTACTATGACTAAGTGGTCAAGAGTCTGATCCTTTCACCCTCATTTTTCATAATTAAATTGAATTTCATCACAAGACAAAGTGGGTTTGTGCATTGTTCACACTTCAATCCCAACAACGGGCTCTTGCTTGAGAGAGCTTGTTAGATATATAACATCATTCATGTGCCTCCACTTGACATCTTAAGCTTTTGAGAGTTAGTTGTTGGCAGGATTAAAGAATGTTTATTGATAATAAGATGTGCCTGTGGACTGTGGTGCATAATTTGGAAAAGAAAGAAAAAGTAAAAGGGTATCTGCATGTCTGATAATTCAATTGGAAGTTAATGTATCAAATATTGACACCATAACATTTAACCAATAGAGTCAGAGATTAAACTACATTCTAATTTAGCTGAAACTAATATCTTATTCAAGCTTATCATGTAGGATTTGATGATAAGTCCCCTTTTGTGGAAATGGAAATTTGTTAAGTTACAATATGAAATATTTTATATCATGAATATTAATTTTTAAGTTAAAAAATATTCAGGTGTTTGTTGGAATCAGCCAATTTTGCCTCAGCTTTTCCTACTTGGCATTAGTTCAACTTAGATCTCACTTCATCTGCTCTGTGTGCTTATCAAGATTCTATTAGTGGAGGCTTCTTTACTTTGAAAACAACCTGAGCACACATGGCAGTAAGCAGCTAATAGCTTATCAAATTGGCATTATACCAGTACATAGAAATGTCAACCCATATATGAATTTTTCCTCATATCTTCCCTTTTTTTTCTCTAAATACTTTGTAGATGTTTCTTTTGAATCACCCTACGTAAAATGAAAGACCACTTTGACATGTACTGATAGGAACATGTATATGTTCACTTTATTTCCTGCGTCCCAGTTTCAAATTGTTTCTTAATCCAAGCACAACAGATGTGGTTTGCACTACAACAGCAGAAGCTTTAGCAATGGGCAAAATTGTTGTATGTGCCAATCATCCTTCAAATGACTTTTTCAAGCAGTTCTCGAATTGTTGGACATTTGATGACAGCAATGGATTTGTTAAAGTCACAAGTAAGGCACTGGCTGAAGAGCCTGCCCAGCTTACTGATGCTGAGATACATGAGCTTTCTTGGGAGGCCGCCACAGAACGGTTTCTTAAGGCTGCTGAACTGGACAAACCATCTGGGAGAAAGTTGTCAGAAAGCCCTACAAAGAACTATATGTCTACCTCAATAAATTTGCAACAGAGAGTAGAGGATGCATCAGCATATATACATCATGTAGCTTCTGGGTTTGAAATATCACGAAAAATATTTGGTGCAATTCCAGGTAGCTTGCAACCAGATGAACAGCTACGCAAGGAGCTTGGGTTGACTATTCCTGCCAGGAAACAAGGCTAAAAAAAAAATTGATATCAGGATGCTGTTATATTAAAATTTGTGGAAATTATTGTTTATTTTGTTCCTAAAGGTTCATAATGGTATGCAGGTGAAAAGGATCTCTTTCTTGTCACTTAGGAAAAGGTCTGATGCGTAGAATAGATATGTGCAGAAGGCATCCCTGTATAGCGTCAAGCATGTTTAAAATTAGACCTTGTGAAGCAAAGCTGCTAGATCTGTAAATGTCCAAAAATCTATATTTGCTTGCATGACTGTTTCATCTGTGGGATGAGTAATGTATTTCCTATTGTTTGTTCTGAGTTAAACCCCAAATCCATGTGAAAGAACTACACCTAATGAAACGAGTGAAAAGTAGTTGTTGCTGGATGCCTGGACTCTATACTATCCTTACAAGTTCAACCTATAATAGATTCAGTTCAATGACTAACCTCGTTTGTCATCAGCTCCTGGTAGGGAACGTCTTTCTGATTAAATTTCTAGCTATCATCCAGGTGTACTGCATACCATTTTTCTTAATATTATTACGTTTTCATTGTATTACAATTACAATAATGAAAACTGTATCACCAACAAGGGAGTTGTTATGGTATTTTGTTTTTATTTTTTCAAGGATACGAATTGTTTAGATGAGTTGTCAAATATTTATCCGATGTTAGTTCTAATAATAAATGTTTGATAAGGGTATCGGTACCTTAAAAAAAAATAGTAGGTATCGAAGTAATCTCGCTAACAGCAGCTATTTGTAAGCAGTATAAGAATTTTGTTTCGCTGATATTTGAATATCTTATATAACTTAAATTTCAAGCTTTGGAGTTAGAACTCTAATGGTGAAGTTGATCCCGTGTCGAGTGGAATGATAATAACAAGAGTAATTGTAGGTGCGCATACCACAATCTCGAGTAACCCTCAAATAAAAAAAATTGAATGAATGAGAATTTTTCATTCTTTGCTTTGCACCTAACCTAAGAATTTCCGACCACTTATTTATCTTTATGCGAGGGTTTTGTGAAATTGTGGTATGTGCATCTAACATTGCTTTAATAACAATTAATAGTTGACCAATAAAAAATGAAAACATTTAAGTGGAAATCCATTTACACCTTGTGTCATTGGATGAATTGTTAGGTTTCTAAGCCACTGATCAATTATTCGTGCTAAAATTCATCAGTTGCAGAGGGTAGAGGATTGTCATGAGTTGAACTGACTAGTGAAATGTTAGAACAACAACATTCGTGGTTAGACATAAATTATTGGTGCTAAGGACATTGGCCTAAGGAAGGTTCAAAGTTGACACTCATCCCTATTTGATGGTCTTATTTGCTCCTGTTTATATTTGTGCATGGTGACTAGCATAAAATGTCTCAAACATCATGTTATTGGTCTTTTCAGAACTTCCATAATTACCAAATTTTGGAAGAAATCTAAACTACCTCGACATGTATCATTACCTCCAAGTGAGCTGTAATTAAAAAAAAAGGATTAAAATTCATATTTTGTGAGATATCTCTTTTATAAAATTTATCTTTTAGTAAATTAATTTTATTGATTTAATTCTTCAAATTATAAATCTTTAATAATATTGTCCCTACATCCATTTTTATAAAAAAGGTATTTATGATGGATGAAAATGAGTTTTACTTTAAAAAATATTTATCTTTTTAAATATTTTATATTATTTTTGTTGGTTAATAATGAGGACAGAGCTGAAAAGGAAAAAAAAACTACAAAACAAACACACTTGGTGTAGAAAAGTGACTTTATATTATTATTTTAAGAATTTAAGAAATAAAAATAATATTTATTATTTTTCATTAAATTATCTTAATTTTTTTAAAAAAAATATTAAATATATTTTGAATTTTCAAAACATTATATGCTTATACTTTTTATTTAATACTTTTCATTTTTTACTCTTCAACATGTGCTCTCACATGATAATAAAACCCTTATCTTAATACAAAAGACACATTTTGCTTGAGAATAAGACAAATAAAGGTGGGCATAGAGTGGTCCTCCTTAAGAGTCATATTTACAAAAAATAACACCTGAAAAATATGGATTTGAATTTTTTTTTCTGTTACATGGCCATCTTTTTAGAAAGAGATATATACAAAATTTATTATGCAATAACCTACTTTAATAAGTTGTAGGATTCAATAGTTATAATTTAAATTTAATTATGTCTTTTTCTCTAACAAATTCCTTTCTTCTTACTTGACTAACAAGAGATCATCTAGATTCTAAAAGATACATATATATATATATATATATATATATGTATATATATATAATTTTACATTTTAAAAGAAAAATGTAGATTAGAGTTTTGAATTGAGACTAAAATTCTTACAAATTTGCATGTCACTGTTCAAAAAGTTATTTGTTTGAGAGTTTGTGATTTTTGTAAAATGACATAAAAAGAAATTGTAAAAATAATTTTTTTAATATTATACACAAGATTAAAATTGACATTTTTCAATTTTTTTTATTTCATCATGTCCAAAAAAAGGAAAAAAAAAAGAATCAATAGAATAAATAGAGCCAAGATAGGAAACAAAGGATAGATGGCTGTATTAGACGATATAAATTCATTGAGTTTTTTTTTTCTTTTTCTCATAAAATTCAGCTTTAAATTTGGTTTGTTTAAGATTTTACAGTAGTTTAATGCTCGTTTAAAAAAAGTAAAAATTTATCACTTTAAATAAAAATATCTTGGAAAGTGGAAAAAAATCTGTTACTTTGTAGTAACAAGAATCTTAACCAAATATGCACTTGGTAAGCGAGTTATGAAAAATTAATTCATATATTATATGAATTTTTTTTAAAATAATTTATATAAAAAATTATTTTATATTTAAATATAACATTTAAAAAGTAACTTTTTTATATTTAAACTTCTGCATATTTTAAATTCTTTATTATAAAAATCTAGCTTAAAAAACGTATAATTTTAAATTTTTTAGAACCTCAGGTTTTATAAAAAATTTATTTAATTTAAATATATTAAAAATATAAACAAGTTTTTTTTCAAAAAACTAACAAAAAAAAAGAACCCCGAGGTCATAATAAGAATGAACAGAATGACATCGTATTTCCCACCATCCTCTGCATTCAAACTAGTAACGATTGTTTCCTTTCCTGCCAACTCAAATCCCAGAAAGTAGAAACCCAGAACTTCTCTCACACTCTCTCTCTCTCTCTCTTTCTCTCTCCAATTCCAGCTCAACTTCATGTACCAATCCACAAAGAAACAAAACCAAAAAAGTCCTTAAAAGGGTTCAAAATTGAAAATTTGCAGGGTTGCTTGTCCACGTTGTGGGTGTTCCATTAGAGATGTCGACACGTGGGGTAAACAAGCGTTTCTTGTTTTGGCCATTCTACATATTTGGACTATTGTAGTGTTAAAGTTGTTGTCTTTGAGAACGTTGTGTGTTCTGGTGTTTGAGGGAGAATTTGGACAAAAAAAATGGCAGACAATGAAGCTGTGTTTAAGTTGCCAAACGGCTGGGTTGATGATCCTGAAACCAAGGTAAGCTTCAGAACCATTTACTGATCAATAAATGAGAGCTTGATGCTAGTTTAAGCATTTGAGCTGGAAGGTTTGCTGGGATTTTTATTACTTTGGGATATGGTTATGGGGTTTAAATTTTGATTTTGATTACTTTTTCTGCTGTCTAATTTATTTGTTTTCTCTTAATTTTATCTGCTGACTTCTTTTTTTGTCTTTAAGGAGTTGGCATTTGCTATTTAGGGGAGGGGGATTTGAATCTGATCTTTTACATTTTGTGGAGAGTCAAGTTATTACCTGAGCTATTATTTAAGTGGCTTGTCTAGTGAATTTTTGAAATATGATTTTTGAGTATTGACTTTTACGTGTCATAGGGTAAAATGTATTCATGTCATGAATCAGTTTCCTTTATTTCCTTTTTTAGTCTATGTGAATTTATGCTCAAATCCATTCACCGATTCTGCTGATTCTTTGATATATTTGATAACATCTTTGATAAAATGTATTCATGTCAAGAATCAGTTTGGGTCACACTTTCATTCTTCGCTCTGAGTTTATCTCTTGTTTCTCATGGTACCCAGAGCTTGGGGAGATAAACCTTGGTTTCCTACTTGCTTGGCCCACTGCCAACAGTGACCAAATAGCTGCTACCCACTGTGAATAATTACCGATGGTGAATCGTCTTGGTTGTGTCTCACACCAGCTTTCATATATCAAGTTTCTTGGCCTATACTAGCTTCAGATCAACTCAAACCCTCTCATCAGAAAAATCCAGGAATTGCATTGCTAACCACCGATGCACACGACTCCTTGTGCCCTTCATGTTAAAGTAGTTAATGGTGAATAGCAGTGCAGATCCCAAAAATGCTATAACAACATAGCATATCATGGAATGGCTGCTATAGTGACGATAATGGCTTCAATGAAATGATGCCATCGGATTCTGGGTATGGTGCTTTAAGAGATGAAACAGAAGCTGGACAAGGTAGTTTAAGAGTTGAAACAAAGGGCTTGTTTGGATGAGCTCTTGAAAAATAAATATTTTTTTACATATCTTTTTTCAGTATAATTTTTTATAAGAAAAAAGTAATTGCATACAACTTTTCAAGAAGTACTTTTAAATGATAAATATATTTTTAAATTTATTTGAATAAAAAAAATAAAAGTATTTTATTTATATTAAAATTACTGAAAAAGATATTATGAACTAAGATATGATTGCGTGTTTGGATTAAATTTTATAAATTTGATTTTGTATGAATTTGATTTTATTGACAATTGAGTTTCTATAACTGTAATTTATGCTTAGAAACATTTATCTAAAAAGTGATTTAGTCAGAATTAAAATTATTTAGATAGTATCAATAAAAATTACTTTTAAATATATAATTACTAAAAAATATAAATTTTATAATATTTATCTACATGATTCTTTTATTTAATTTTATTTGTGATTCCTACGATGATTTAAAAATAATTAATCTAATTTTATTTATTTATTTATTAAAAAATTATTTTAATTATTTATTTATTAATAAGATTTATAGTTTTTACTCTTTTTTAACAAATTTATATTATTTTATTATTATATTAATTTTTTATGAGAACTATTATATAAATTATTTTAACATTTTTTCTTCTTTAAATTGACATATAATTAGGATCACAAGTCTTCTGCTCTTTTTTTTTTTTAATTGTTTTGCAAATGGAAGATGTAAGCAACTTGCAGGAGAGATGGATAGACTGGGAAAAAATTTCTGCCGTGAATCACTATGAATATAGAAGCAAGAATATTTTGCTTCTGGTCAAATTCCACTTAGAGTTAAAAGTGAATTTGTGATAATGTATAAACATGTAACCATACAAAATTATTTCCACAAAAAGAATTCCATTTATAGTATCAAACGAGCATTTGAAGTGTTTAAACACAAAAACAAACATAGTGTAAATGGGTTGGCACATTGGAAACAGTAAAAGTTTTAAATATACCATAATTGCATATCATAGAAAATAAGTGTGAAAAAATAAAAATATATTTAATTATATAGTTAAAGGTTTAATAATATATTATTAATATTATTTTATTTTATTTTTTTAAATAATATAATTATTAAAATTATATTTTAACATGAGATATTAAAATATAATATTTAAAAATTGTATTATTTAAAATATAAATTAAAAAATTAAAAAAATTCATATAAATAAAGTTAAAAAAATGACATAGAATATAAATTTTAATAGAAATAAAGAATATTTTTATCAAAAAATTATATTAAAAATTATTTTTTTTAATTTTTTTAAAATTAAAAATTATTAATTTTTAAAAAATATAATAAATAATTTTTAAAATTTTTAAAAATAAAAAATACTTTTTTAAAAATAGAAGTGTATTTAAGGGCACTTGTCAGTCAAAGTCTGAAACCCGACGGTGCAAAGGAGAGTCTGTGAAGGTGCGAAATCCCTCCACCGGAGGAGCTGTTGTGAAAACGAAAGCTGGGTTCTGCAATTGGGTGCGACTCGGTAGACAGAGGCTCGTGCCTTCGATGGATTTCAGAGATGCTGCATTTTTGGTGTGGGTTGTGCGAATGAAACCCTTGAATTTCTTGCAGAGGCTGCGATGGGTGTTGGGTTTCAGCCAAGAGACCGAAACCTCCCTGCCATGTGGGTTTGAGTTGGGGGTGAGAAGGGGATTTTCACCCCTGAGCGGCATAGCGGCCGCAATGGCCGCTATTTCACCCGCGATGAGCCGCTACAGTGGCGGCGACGGCTCCACGCGATGCGACGAGCCTCCAGGAGCGGGGAAGCTCCGCCCTGTGCCGCTCCGGCGCGATAGCGGCTGCTCTTGACAACCCTAGGCTTCATCTTCTCTGCTCATGGGCTTCACTTTCTCCGCGTGCTGGCACTTCCTTATTGCATTAGACAATTGCACAGCTCAGGCGTCTCCATAGCCTTTCCAGAATTAGTTTTCCAGCCAGTTCAAGCAATTTTCAGGCATGTTCGTAGCATTTTCCTGTCATTCAGTTCGAACTGCTCTTAATTCTTGTTTGAAAATTTCTCCAACTGTCTCCAAGTGGTGCCTGAACCTCAGATTTCTCGTGTTTTGGACATGGCTGAAACAGATACGGCTGATACAGAAACTCATACGAATACAGAAACTCTTCTAAATGCTGATACCACTTCTGAGATTGATGAGCTGATCCCTCGGTCCTCATGAATTATATCACATCGACTATCTCTACAGATAAACTAGATGGAACAAACTGTTACCTGGGCTTATGATATTGAACTGTGGCTCCTAGGACTTGGGTACACAAAGCTGAAGATTTGATTGAGAAAGCTGAAGACGTTCCACATGGTGAGAGAGCAAGATGGCTGAAAAGTTATATAAGATTGATATGTGGTGTGATGCAAACTACTAGCCTAATGGTCCTATATATACTGGTAATTAGGTCAAGTACTAGTACTAGTACAACCCCAGGCTAACTAATACAATAGGATTAATGACCTAATAACCTTAATATTCTAACACTCTCCCTCAAGTTAAAACTGACTAAACTTTAAGCTTTGTACATATATCAATCCTGCACACAAAAACAAACACCAAACAACACAACCTATTTCAACCAAAGAACTTAGACAATTAGTACTCCCTCTGAATTACAAAATCTTGGCAACATCCTTGGCAGATAGTTCTTAGAAGTCTTCAACCTTTCTCTTTAGTGGCCCCCTCGACCTCCAAACAGGTCTCCACAACACTGGCCTTTACTAGTGTCCAAAGTCTTCAATTCACAAACCCCTAACAGCAAAACAAAGAAACAACAAACACTAATATCCAAATAAAACAGACCACACAAAATTACTGTAAAGTCTTAAATCGTACCTCAGTCTGATACCAAACAGGCCATGCAAAGGCGGAAGAGCAGCCATACAGGCCAAATAGAGGCGGAACAGCAACCATACAAGTCAGAGAGGCAGAACAACAACTAAACAGTGGCAGGCCCATCAAACATAGGCAATCAGTGAGAAAGCTCTCCCCAAACAGTGATATCCTAGCCAAAACAGGGTTTGACGGAGGCAAACAGGGAACAAAACACGTCTACAGTGAAAACCAGGCCAAACAAAGAAAAAACCCAAACCAAATAGGGGATAGGCCCATGGTTGTCAAACTCTCGAATTAACTTTTGAACTCTTATGAGTTTACGATCTTATGACACAAAAACTAATTAAATCACATCTAAACTCTTGTTTTGGTAAACTTATGAGTTCAAGAGAACTTTGACAGAATTGGTAAACTTGATTCTACCTACGAGTTGGATTTGCACGTGGTTTTGGCCTCAAAGCACACAACTTTGATTGATTTTGTTGGGTACTTGGGTTGAGTTTCCTATGTTATGTGATATGTGTTGGGTTTATGTCTTTGTGAAGCTTATTTTATGTTTTATTTTTTCTTATTCTGTTTTAGTAAACTACAAAATACTGTAAGTGGTTAAGCTAGGTATAATATAATAGTTGGGTCAGGTATTGAATTATGTTTTTTCTTTATTACTTTTGTTTGCCTTATTATGGAGTTAGAATGTTAAATATTAATTATAGATATGCTATTAATTTATGTTTAGGTATTAGGATATGTCTTTTTAATATTATTTTTGAAGTATGTAAATTCTTACGAGTTTACTATTTGAGTTTACGTGTCGAGTTTAGGTGGGCTCCATGAGTTTACCTAAATGCTTGAGTTTGAATACCTTGGATAGACGCACCTGATCCACAACCAAGCAGCCTTTGGAGGGCTGGAATTGAGAGAAAGGGCAGTGGGTCTGGTTGGAAAGGTGGAGGCCAGCCTGTTTGTGGAGGAACAAGCTGGAGAGAGCTTCTCACGTGCTGATGAGACGTGGCTGGGCTATATTCAGGTGACCAGTCCATGGTGGAGCATCAGGGATCCTTTTGTGGTGAGATTCTGATGGTGGACCGATTTGAGGCTGGTGAAAGTGCGAAATGGTAGTAGGGTTGGTTGGAGCAAACAAGTAGCTTTGACGGGTGGATCTGAAATGGACAGCTGTGGGAGGAGAGAGAAAACACGCAGCTACAAAGAGAATCTCCCAATCAGGCATGGGAACACCGGAAAAAGGAGGAGGAACATGTGTCGGAAAGAGAAACATGGCAGAACAGTAGCAAGTAGAAGGAAAACAATAAATTAGATCTAATGAGGGTACAAATGAACTCAACACAGTGAAAAGGATAGACCCTCTTCAAGGTGGATGTTACTGCTCTGATACCATGTTGCAATTATAAGGTTTAGAAGAAGGAAAAGAGGGAAAGTCTTTGAACAATATTTAAGATTGGTATATGGCGTGATACAAACTACTAATCTAATGGTCCTATATATGATAGTAATTAGGTGAAGTACTAGTACTATTAGTACAAGCCCAAGCCCTCTACTACAAGAAGACTAATGACCTAATAACCCTAATATTATAACGCATAGGTATAACCAGGTGAATTTCCACTGGGTCTGGTTAGAGTTACGGAAACAATTGGTGAATCCGTGCTAAAGATCTAGCTTTCTAGGTTGTGGTTCTTGGTTCTCACACAACTTATTGGAGATTCAAGTATCAGTGTAAGCTGATAGGTAAAGGCTCTAGAAAAATGGTGCGATTTTACATCATAAATTTTGTTAAAATAGAATCTAGCAAGTGAGAAGGAATTCAACTTTCCAGTATTGAAGAATTTAAAAAATTTTCTTTTGTACTGTTTGCCAAATTGATATTAATTTTAGCAACATGTATCACATGCTAAATAAAGCATTTATTATGCATTATTTTTTGTTTCAATCTCAAGGAAAAATTCGCATGAGAAGTGAAGTGTCTAATAGAGGAAGTGCACTGAAACCATCTTTTATAGGAAGCATGGTGGTATGCATTTATCTCATACAATTAATAAGAACCACTAACAGAAGTCATGAGTTTATCCTAAAAACCGAATGTACTGAACTAGAACCCCTACTTTTTTCACAGGATCCTCAATGGCTTATATTAGGAAGGTAGAACCTAATTGGATAAAAAATGAATGCATTATAAGAAATACAAGCACTTATCCTGTGCATGAGCTCGTTAGAATCTAATTTTGAATGGGTTCATTTGCTTGTTAATGGCCATGACGAAGACTGTTTCACAGATAGGGAAATATAGGTGAGTACTCTTTAATTGTCAATTCGCAGAAGTGAATTCAATAAGTTCCTCAATGTCTTTGTGATGAAGTAATGACTTTGCTGAACCATTTTTGGAAGCTTTGGTTTTGATTTATTATGGAAGGTGGTACATTGCAGTAAATTATTATATTTGTGAAGTGACAACTTTGAATTTATGGCTGCAGTGTTACACAAACTTGGAAACTGGGGATATATTCTGTTATAGTGAGGAGCTGTTTTGCTTTATAGATAAGGCTCCTAATCAAACTGTCTCAAAAGATGTGAGTCTTTAATTCTCTCTCAATTGTTGAATCATTTTCTTTGTGCACCACCAGCATAACAATTAGCATAAGTGGTGTATATCCCTGTAATTTACTCTCTTTAATTGTAATAATTTTCCAACTTTCGTGGCTTGAAATACTTGTGGCATATTAAATGCAATCTAGTTATGGTTTGGGAAACTGTTTTTCCCTTTTGCAGTAGTGATGCTCCTTGGGCAAAAGGAAATTGGTGTTTTGCATATGTTTTCTCTGGATAATTACTTAATTACAGAAATTTCTTTGCCATCTAATGACAATCATGACTTTATATGCAATGATCTATTTGATTATGTTGCTGCATTGTCATTTTCCTTTTTCTGTTTTATACATTTCTTGGTCAAAATACCAAATAACATGGTTAAAAAGGATAAAAATAGTGAAAATGGTGTGATAACTGATAACTAGTTCAATAAGTGTGTTTATGGGAGATCCTATGCTAGTATGGGGTTCTCTCAGTAAATAAACTGTGTATACATCCTCTTTTTTGTAAGAGGGAGAGGAAGAAGAAGATCATTTATTACTTCAAAGAAAAAATGTAAGATTTTGGATAGGCATTCCTGTAATTATATTGATGCTAAAGAAATGGGAACAATACAATTGATGGGCACACACACACACTCAAACACACTAAAAGGTAATATCTCTGAAAGAATTACAAATAGAAAAGTTAAATTAGATTGTAGAAGACAAATGCTAGCAGTAAAAGGCTGAGTAAATAGAAGCTAACTTTTACAAAGTGAAGGCCATCATCGTATTGTGGTTTACAGGCAGCTGCTTATATGAAAATGTTGAAAGTTGAAACTTTGGAGAAGTGGTTTACTTTTTTTTCTTAAAACCTAGGCTGATAAGGAAGCAGTCAGGTAATACTGTTTATGAAACAATTTCCAACAATCTTTGTGCAACTCTAGAAGTATATATAGACCTAAAATTAAAACTGATATGGAGGCCACAATGTATTATCAATTTTGCGATGAACACATTGTTGAGAAACTTGAGAATTTTAGAGTTATAAAATTTATTTTGCATCTTGAGCTTTTCGGTAAAGTGGTTTTTTCATGTGATGTCAGGTATGCTGACAGATTGCTCTAGATTCTGGTTTTCAATCTCAAAACAGAAGCATTCTCAGTAGGAGTTTAAGGAAATATGTTTCATTAGGTTTTAAATTCGTTAAAAACTAGGGAGGATTACAATTTAGGAATTCCAGGTAAAAATATTAGGAAAAATTAACCAAACAGTTGGTTAATTAAGTGAATACATTATTAACCCATTAATCAATCTTTAAACATAGTTAACCACTTGTTTAGTTAGTTGTTCCTAAAATAAACATACTTTTGTCAGGAATTGCTAAATTGTTAATTCTCCCTAAAAGCTATTTCTACAAGTAGTTAATCTAATTCATTCTAAATATTGTCAAGGACTTACTCTCCTAAAAGCTTGAGTTGGGTAGACACCCAAGAATGGTTTTATATCTCTAACACACCCCCTCATACAAGAGTCCTCTCGGCTTGAAGCATAGTCAATGCAAATGCCCATTTTACTTTGTGCAGAAATTTAACTTAATTATGAAGAATGAAGGCAACAAGGATAGAACTCCTAGCTACTACATCATGGAGGACTTGATACCATGTTGTTACAAGAAACAAAAATATAGAGAAAGAGTTTGATTGGCCATAACACAATTGTAAGCAATTGTAGATACCAAAAATACTACAGTACCCTTATACGTTTTACACAATTATTACATGTTTTTATTTTTAACACTCCCCCTCAAGCTGGTGTATAGATATTGATTATACCCAGCTTGTTGTACATTGCATTCACTTTGTTCTCTACTAAGGCTTTAGTGAAGATATCAGCTAATTGGTCTCTATTCTAAACATATTTTAATAGAATCAGTCCTTGTTGAAGCTTTTCCCAAATAAAATGGCAATCAATCTCTATGTTCTTCATTCTCTTGTGGAACATAGGATTATTATCAATATGTATAACAACTTGGTTGTCGCACAGTATTTCCATAGGATGAGAGTTTCCAACATCAAGCTCATCCAGTAGACGATATATCCATATGACTTCACAACTTCATGCATAACTTGTGTCATTGCTCTACACTCAGATTCAGCATTAGAGTGAGGCACAACACTCTGCTTCTTTCCCAAGATACAAGATTACCTCTATCAAAGACCAAACTATCCTAAAGCTTTAGTTATTAGATGAAACCCATAAATGGTTTTATATCTAACACGTCCTCTCTCACAAGAGCTCTTTAAGCTTTGAAGTGTGGACAATGCATAGGCTTGCTTTACCTTGTGCTGAAGTTCAACTTAATATATATATTTGTTTAATTTTATGAGGTTTAAGTATGAGGTTTGACCCAATGTCCCTCTTGAGTCAATGACTAGTCGGAGTTTTATAACATTGATATATATGCATACAAGGAACAATTATAGGGCACCAAAAATACTAAAGCATCCTTGCACGTTTTACACAATTATCACATGTCATTATTCTTTACACATGTCTAGGTCAAACTTTCCTAAAAGTTTAAGTTGTCAAGTAGAGGCGCAACTAACAGTTACAACTAAGTTCAATAATTAGTGAGACACAAAAAATAATAGAATTCAGCACATGGGGAAGCTGGAATTTACTATTCACTGTTTTTTTTCTTTTACTTCTAGCCTTTGTTTTTTTTTTTTTTTTTATAAAAGAAGAAATTCATTCAGACAAAGAGAAGAAAATAACAAGGAATACAAAGGATAAAGGATCCACCATAACAAAAAAAACGGAAAAATAAAACATAAAAGAAAATAGAAAACATCAATGGAGCAAAGTTGACCAATTCCTCTGCATATTTGTTAAGGAAACTCCCTAAAAAAAACCATGAACTTTACAGCAAAATTTCCATTATTTCTAGCCAATTTATCAGTATCTGCTACGCATGTTACATTATTTTTTTCTTATTAAAAACTTCCATGAGAAGTAACATGTCTAATAGAGTAATTGCATTAAAACCGCATTGCTCAGGAAGATGGAAGTTTACCATTCATTAAAAAAATTGAAATTTTTTTTCAGTATCAGCAATGTATGTCACATGTTGTATAAATCATGTGACATACCTTTTTTGGCTTTCAGTCTCATTAGAAATCGCCACAAGTAGTAACATGTTTGATAGTGAAAGTGCACTAAAAGCACAATACACTGGAAGCTAGAAGTTTACAATTCAGTTTTAAAAATTTAAAATTTTCTTTTGTACATATTACTAGATCATTATATGCATCGGCAATGCGTGTCATAAAGTGTGTGGCGTGCATTATTTTTTTGTTTCAATCTCATTAAAAACTGCCACAATAAGTAATGTCTTTGATTGTGGAAGTGCACTAAAACCAGTATTCACATGAAGCTAAAAGTTAACTATTCGGTAGAATAATTTAAAAATTTCTTTTGTACTTCTTGCCAAATCTTTTATCAGCATCAACAATGCATGTCACATGCTGAATAAAGCATATGGCATGCATCATTTTTTTTTGTTTCAATATCATTAGAAACCGCCATGAGAAGTTACGTTTTTGATAGAATAAGAGCACTAGAAGACGATACATAAGCCTGGTAGCATGCATTTATCCCATACAAATTATAAGAACTGCTAACGGAAGTGACGAGTTTAGCCTAAAACCAGATGTATAGAAATAGAACAAATGTTTGTTCCATGTGCTGAATAAAGTATGTGGCATGCATTAATTTTTTGTTTCAGTCTCATTAGAAACTGCCAGGAGAAATAACGTTTTTGATAGAGGAAGTGCACTAAAACACAGTACATAGGAAGCTTGCTGGCATGCATCTATCTGATAAAACTTATAAGAACTGCTAATAGAAGTGATGAGTTTAACCTAAAAACAGATGTATAGAATAGAACATATGTTTGTTTCACAGAATCCTCAATTGTTTATTCTCTGAAGGTAGAATCCTATTAGATCAAAATAAATGCATTATGAGAAACAAGAAGCAGTTTTCCTGGGCACAATCTAATTGAATTTGTATATCTGAATAGGTTCATTTATTTGTTAAAGATCATGTAGGAAACTGCTTCATGGATAAGTGAATATAGGCGACTGCACTTTAATTGTCAATTTATATGATTTATTTATCAAGTTCCTCAGCTTCTTTCTGGTGGAATAAATACTTTGATGATCCATTCACAGACGATTTGGTTTTAATCTATATGGATAGCTGGAAAATGCAGTAAGTTATTATATTTCTGCGAAATGGAAAGTATTCAATTTGTGATTGTAGTGTCACACAAATTTGGAAATGGGCATAAGTTCTGTGCAAAAGAAAAACCATTTGATTTTACTGACTATGCATTTGCAGCAATTGAAACTGTCCCCAAACAAGTGAATTTTAATGGGAAGAACATTTAAAACTGAAGCCTGGTTGATGGTGATTTGTTATGCATATTTTGTCATTCATTTATTATCTTCATATCATTAGGTCATGATGGCAACTATGCAGCATTTTTGGGGCATCATATAGTTTAAGGATGTTAGTAGCTCATCTTTTTTCCTGTTTTGTTTATTATATCTTCATATTTGAAGAGATTGACTTAAATTTATAATCAAATAGGGCAGTAGGTTAGTTCTCATTCATTATTCAACAATTTTCTTTCTTCCATATTTCCTTAAAAACAAAATGATTACAAATTTATGTTTGATAAAGATGGAAAAAATTAAGCTAAAAATAAATTCAAAATAAAGAGCATTATTAGTAACAAAAATTAACTTTTACATAGTAATAAAGCATTATTCGTAATAAACTACTGCTTACCTTATTTAGAGCCTAGCCACAGGTAAAAGAGAAAAATGTTTGTAAAATTTTTTTTCATTTACGCAAGATGTGAATCATCTGTTCATATAAAAATGGTTCCATAGCATTATTAATGTTTATTAAGCTTCATGTGCAAGAGAATTCATACACTTGCCAAAGAGCCTCTGGCATTCCTATCATCCCCACCTCAACTTATCATCAGAGGCATGCCTGCACATGATCTGATGTGTCTTTGACAAGTGATTAACTTTTTGAGATGTGAGACATCAAAAATGTCTGTTACTTTACATTCTCGGTATACCATAATGTTGTATGTAGCATGTTCCTCCATGATTAGACATTGAGATACATTCAAAACTTCAGAATGTTCCAAGTTATTCAAAATACAAGCCAAAAACTTCGTTGTTCACCATTGTGCATGGAAGCCCAAGATTTCAAGCTTTTGGGATATGCCTGATTATTGCTTTCGAAAGCCCTACATCAAATTTGACATGTGATTTTCAATTCGGAAAAATTGTTCCCTCTAATGATATTACCTGCTTTGTTCATAACTAGTACTCTGTTCACAACGCTTATCAATTTTCTCATAACAGAAGTGATGAGTTTAACCTAAAATCAGATTTATAGAAATAGAACAAATGTTTGTTTCAAAGAATCCTCAGTTTGCTTATAGTATGAAGGTAGAACCCTATTGGGTCAAAATGAATGCATTATGGGAAAAAGAAGCAGATTTCCTGGGCACAAGCTGATTAATTTGTATGGAAACTGCTTCATGGATAAGTGAATATAGGCATCTAATCTTTAATTCTCAATTTATATAATTTATTTATCAGGTTCCTCAACTTCTTTTTTGGGGAATAAAGAATTTGATGATCCATTCACAGAAGAATTGGTTTTGATCTATGTGGGTAGAAGGTACATGTAGTAAGTTATCATATTTCTGCAAAAGTGATAGTGTTTAATTTGTGGTTGTAGTGTCACACAAAGTTGGATATGGGGGATAAATTCTCTGCAAAAGAGAAACCCTTTGATTTTGTTGACAATGCACTTGTAGCAATGGAAACTGTCTCCAAACAAGTGAGTTTTCAATTCTTTCTTTGTTTACTCTTTTTCTTTTATCACCACCAACATAAGAATTAGAAACTGCTTCTTGAATAAGTGAATATTGGCATCTAATATTTAATTCTCAATTTATGTAATTTATTTATCAAGTTCCCCAGCTTCTTTTTTGGGGAATAAAGTAAAGAATTTGATGATCCATACTCAGAAGACTTGGTTTTTGTCTATGTGGGTAGAAGGCACATGCAGTAAGTTATATATTTCTGCAAAATTGAGTGTGTTCAATTTGTGGTTGTAGTGTCACACAAAGTTGGAAATGGGGGATAAATTCTATGCAAAGGAGAAACCATGTGATTTTGTTGACAATGCACTTGCAGTAATGGAAACTGTCTCCAAACAAGTGAGTTTTCAATTCTTTCTTTGTTTACTCTTTTTGTTTTATCACCACCAACATAGGAATTAGCATGAACCATGTATTTCCTTGTAACCTACCCTCTTTTATGGTAATGATTTTTCAACTTGCCTGCCTTTAAATACTTGTGGCATGTCAAACCTGGTGTAGCCATAGCATTTTCTTTTTTCTTTTTCAGTAGTGAAGCCCCTTAGGCAAAAGGTAAATAAGGAATTTATGTTATATTTTTTTTGCCTCTGATGTCAAATGTGAAGTATCAGGGAGTTACATTTTCATTTGTAGAAGGGATGCATGAAGATTGGTATCCTTTTTTTCATTAGGTGATCATGGAAATAAGGTGGGAATATATTTTGAGGTTTTTTGGTTAATAAAATGCTCAATTTATACTTGATATTTATCATATTAGTATTTGAAGTATCTTTGATAAAGGAGCCAAAGATCTTGTTAAGCTCTGTGATGCTTGCAATATTTTAGTCTATTTGGTTGGAGAAAAATGCAAGGATTTTCAACTGGAAGGTTTTAGCCTGAAGTGTTTGGATGTTATGTGGGATGGATTATGTTCTTTGGCTTATGATTCCTAGCAAATGTGTTTTTGAAAGGGATTCTGTGATGAGTTTTTGAAAATATATGGGGTTTTCATTTGTTTGCTGTATTATATTTTGTTTTTCTAGTTTGTTGTCTTTTTTCATAATTTACAAGGAGTATTTACTCCCATCTTATTTTAAACTTCTTTCTGGGAAAAAAGTTATTCTAGTACAGACCACTATGAACTATGAAGAAAGATCTCCTCTCATATCATGACCCTTTCTGATCATACCTAGTTTCCATTCTAGCCTGTGTAGTCTGTTTTCTTTGTACTCTATTCCTTTTTTCCCCCTTTGTCAGAAGCTGTTATTATGTTTTTTTAGCCAACATGCTTGAGCTACTCATCATCATTATCATGTCTTTAACACAAGTCACTGTTTGTGAATCTGTTACTAAATGGCTTTCCAGTTTGCTGTGGCTAATGTTTTCTGAATTCCCCCAAATTTTTTCTATAAATTCTCTCGTGAATTTCTGTTCCTCAATTTACTTCTTCTTCTCTGATTTCTTGTTTTGTTTTATTTTGCTTCAAATTACGGAAGGCTTCAAGTCAGAAAGTTCTTCCATTGCGTTTGTATTGTGGGAATGGTCCAAGAATCCATAGGCAGTTGTGTATTGAGACTGGTATTGTTGATAAACGCTGCAAAATTTGTGGTCGAGTTGGACAGCTCACTTGCTTTTCTCCTACCTTCAGAAAGTGGGTATGTCAAGTCTGCACTGTTCCTCTGAGCTTTGACCATGAATACATTTATTTACACTAATCTAGTTTTATGATCATTTGTTGGCCTTTTTTTTTTATCCAAAATGTTTAGTTCTATTGACTTTATCTACATTTTTGTTTTAGGCTCTAAGGAGAGTAACTGAAGAAGAGTTCAATCAAATATGCAGCCGCTGTAATGAACGTGGACATAACTGCCTGAGTTGTGATATTCCTGTAACTTACAGATGGGTAATTTACTTGAAGCCTGGACTGATTTTTCTCCCCTCGCTTTTTAATGATTACTAGTATATTTCCCTCTTCTTGTTGTAAGTTTAGAATGAAATTTATTATCAAATAACATAATAAAAGAAGTATAAAATGAAGGTAAACTCATCACTCACGGGCCAACAATAGTGGAAGTAATAGTAAAAGCAAAAGATAAACCTTAGGAAAGAGAGAAAGTTGAGTCTGAGTTTCTGATGATAATAAGTTAACAATACCTGAAAAACTCACCAATAATGGTTGGAGAAGATAATTAAGATGGGACACATGGAATGGAAATCTATTGAAATGACATGAATTGTGTTTTAGTGTGAAGCTTCCCATAAAGTGGAGAGTGAAATTTTTGGGGGGAAATTGGCTTACAGATTTTTACATCTTATTCTCAATTTGCAGGCGCATCGTGACGAAAGAGCAAGGAAAACAGTGCAGTGCAGTCTGTGTGGTGAAATGCGACATAACCGACGATCCTGTATAAGAGGACTTTGAATCCTTCTTGTCTGTTTTGCTCATGAGAACAGTGTCTTCATATTTCTATCATTTTCACCTTTATAGACTTTTGGATAACTCGTGCTTGGTGCACAACTTATTAAGGTATTTTGGCCTCGTCCTCTGGTTACATCATGATGGGTACACCAGAATACAGATGATGTTTCCATGAAATCTTAATTTTATGGGAAGAACATTTACAACTGAAGCCTGGTTTATGGTGATTTGTTATGCATATTTTGTTATACATTTATTGTCTTTGTATCATTAGGTCATGAAGGCAACCGTGCATAATATTCGGGGCATCATGTAGTTTAAAAGATGTTAGTAGCTCATCTTTTTTTCCCGTGTTCTTTTGTCTTCATATTTGAAGAGATTAACTTTATTGATTTAAATATAGAATCAAATAGGACAGTAGGTTAGTTCTCATTCAATATTCAACAATTTTCCTTTCTTCCATGCTTCTCCAGAAGACAAAATTATTACAATATATATATGTTCGATAGATATGGAAACAAATGTCAGTCAAAAATAAATTCAAAATAAAGAGCATTATTAGTAACCAAAATTAATTTTGCATAGTAATAAACTATTGTTTACCAAATCTAGAACCTAGCCACAGGTAGAAGATCAAAATGTTTGAAAAAGCTATTTCAATCACGCAAGGCCTAAAACATGAGCTCATATTAACATGGTTCGCAGGGCATAATTAATGTTCTATAAGCTTCTTGGTGTTCAAGCCATGCCCATGTCACCTTATCATCAGAGGCATGCTTACACAAGATTCATGGTGTCTTTGACAATTTATGTGAGACATCCAAAATGTCTGGTACTTTGCATTCTCGGTATATCAGAATGTTGTATGTAGTATCTTCTTCCATTATGATACTTTGAGATGTATTCAAAACCTGTAAATGTTCCAAGCTATTCAAAAACACAGGCCAAAACCTTCATAGTGCAGGGAAGCCTCAAGATTTTAAGCTTTGGTTGGAATATGCTTGACAAATGCTTTTGCCTGCCCTACATCAATTTTGACTTGTGGTTTTCAATTCAGAGAAGTTACCTCAAACATGTGATAAGATGTCTTCACAAGTACTTGCATTTCTAATGATGGGCGCTAATGCTTGCTTTGTTCATAACGCTATATAAATCAATTCTCAAAATTTGTGATTTTTAATCATACTCATATTTTGATTCGCTTCTCATGCAAGCGCTTCCTTCCATTTTAACCTGTTGGCGCCACTGACGAAGGTCTATTTTCTATCTTTTTCACAGCTTTTGTCTGCAACTGCAGCAATAACCGAGTTGCTGGAGTGGTATCTCATTCGACTGCACTTGTTTATTATTATAGTTGCGACGCCAAAAATGTTTAGTAAAAGTCAACACTTCAAAATTTTGTAGTAGATGATATTATTACTTTAGTACATTTATTGTTTTAATCTTATGAATCTTGGAATTTTTTGAACATTTGAATTTTGAAATAAACTTCAATAATTGTAATGTAATTTATATTTCTACATGATGTGCGCTAGTTTGGAATTAGATGATTCCTACGTAAGAATTGTGACCAATCTCTGCGCAGAAATTGGAGAAATAAAAGTAATATAAAGAAAACTGGCATACAAAAATCATGGTTGTTGCATCACTCTACCAAATATTACAAGCTTAAGTGCAAAGGTAGTTTTTCAATCTCGAAAATGCAACCAGTATTCATATATAATTGGCACGTATATACTTTTGTACAAGGAAATTTCATGCTTTTTCATCAGCAAATCTTTATTGCAATATTTGGTCCATAATCTTTTTAGTTCAAACTTGGCTTCAACTACTTCAGCTTCGCTTAAGTGCTTAGAGGTTGATGCTCCTAAATCAAGAAAGAAAAGAAAGTAACTTGTTTAACTAATTTTGTTTTGTAAGTTGAATGTCCCCTCAATAATTGCAGTCCGTTTGAACTACGGTACTTATAAAGGATTAATAGAATGATCGGTTACAACGAGTAAATAGGCTGTATGGTTGGGGAACGCTAGAATTTTTAAACAACGTAGTCGGCTATTACATTTTCTGTGAGAAAGACACGGTACTTCTGTACATGTGAGATTCCTGCACAAATATACAAAAAAATTTGCATCTAGCTCTCTGAGAACATGATACTATTGAGAAGCCAACTTCGTTAAATAGCTCTTATAAATTGCTTTATATTTTGCTATATATATATATATATGTATATATGCATGATTTTATTTACCATTTAATGACTTTTTATGTTTTTAGAGGATATATTGTGAAATCTTCTAACACAACCATCTTTTATAAATAATAAAATGGAGAGAAAGAATAAAGAAAAAAAAAACTGAAATGGGTTTTTCTTGAATCAAGTAATCTGCCAGGAATATATATAGTATCTCTCTCTTTCTAAACACTATTATGTATGTCATAAGTAAATAATTTTCATGTCTGTGTGCTACCACACACATAATATTCAGCATAGTCCAATATAAATACTTATAGTAACTCGCTAGCCAAATCAACAACCACCACCAAATCTTATCCCAAAAAATGGAGTCGGCTACATGGATCAACAAGATCAAAGTTTTCATGAAAGTCATTTCAATAACACAAGAACCTCTAATTCAGGAGAGGTTAAAAATAGACAAGGTTATCATGCAGCCTTCAGCGTATATTTTCAGATTAATGTGCAAGAGAGCCTATTTCATCCTCCCTCCAAAGCTTCTCTAGGAAATCACACTGTTGCCTTCTGGGGCCATTCTTACGCCTATTGTTGCACCTACTGCAGGTGCTTCTTCGACAGATAATAAGCTTTCTCAGGCACGAGGCATTCAAATGCTTTGGCAGTTCATGAATTGGGTACACCACAACGCTGGACCTGCGATCAGGCTTATCCATGATGACACTGTGGCATATATTCACCACCTCCAAGTGCTCCAAGCTGTTGAGCACACTGGACAAAGCTTTCTTGTTCACCAATATGCACCTGAGACTCAAGACCTTGAGATTTGGAGTGTGCTTAATCAATGCAGCAGCATGCTCCGCTTCAAAGCCGAATGTAATTTTCAGTTCAGACAAGTTCTTGCAGTACTTGCCAATGGCAGCGAAAATGTAGGAATGGTTTAACTTGGAGGTGATGGTCATGGACTCAAGACCTCCCCATGACCTCATAGCACGATAAACTGCTGTTTTTGAGAGGTGGCCCGAGCCTGGTAGAACTAGTCGTTTGAGATTAGGGGTCCTACAAAAAAGCACAAGTTACCCTAACCCTACCAATAAAGTAGCTAGCTAACATGGTTTATTTTAGAAGGTTAAAGTTACACAATGGAAGTTGAAAATTATCACCTTTCAGCGGCAGAAATGAAGTGCACATCCTTTATGTACACATAGAAATTGAAGATTAAGCAACTTATCTTTCCTTTGCTCAGACTCAGAGCATACTTCAAGATTTGGGTCATTCTTGCAGTTGACTCTTCATCGTACCAAGCATCTAGCATCATGGGTATGTTGAAAGGCTTGGAGCTAAGTCTGCTTAGATCCAGCTTCTTGTTCCAAACTTGAGGGTCACTGCAAGCCTGGCGCCATGACTTGCAAACCAGTAAGACTGCCGGAAGGTCCACCACGGTGAGTGCCATAAAAATCCTTATCAGAAGGTCATAGTCCATTGCGTTCCAATCTCTGGTAGCTGACCTGCTTTTCTTCATTGCTCAATGTTTCCTGCATGAATAACAGAAACATATATATGAAGCAAGAACTTATGTCATTAACATTGTAACTGTGGAATAATATAGCCAAGAAATTAAGAATATCATTAACCATGCAATGATACCAAGAAATTAACATATATATGTTGCAATGATGAAGGAGGAAGTGTCCAGTATTTTTCTTTATAGATAGACAACTATAAGACTAATAAAGCATGCCAATTACTATTAGAGAGATTACATGGAAATTAATGAGACCAAATCCTTGAGTGATTGTGGATTGTGCTTAAAAGGGAAACCTAGTTACATTAACTTTTTATCAGGCCGTATAGAATAAAATCATACCAATTTTAGGATAACTAGGGCTTCAAAATTTTTCGAAATACAATTTCTTGAGGGGGAAAAAAACAAAAGAAATAGTGGGAGTTACTTTGACTAAAGGTACATCCTTGGCAAGCCAACATGAAACTTGAAATTTGCACCCTTTTAAAGTTCTCATTTTGACAATTTTCTTCTTTAGGGTTTTGGTTGATCATAAACCATTAACAGTTATATTTCTTTGAAAGAAATTAATTACAACCATTTCACTGTAGAAACCTATCTCAGGCCATAGTGATAAAGCGCGTACGGCAGGAAAAAATCTTGCTAAATTTCTTATTTTCAAAGGTCTAGATGTTCAACCAAATGGAAAACCTTCCTGTTAAAATCCCAATAAGCTAAAAACAATGGGTCAGCATCTTAACATTTTGGGAATAAAATTATTTAAGAATTCAAAGTATAGTTTGGATGGGTCATTAACTTGGAAGGAGTACTAACTTCGCGTCTATTTGTATAAAATTAAATTTAAAATAAAAAACATTTACAAATAATAAAAAATTACCAAAAATTAATTGATCCAAACTAATTAAGATTCACAACAAAAGAAACCAATCTCCACCTTACATTTAGAATTAGATTTATGTCAAATTAATTTGCTAGTTAATTGAGTTAATTATTGAACCGAGTCAATCAAATTGTATAAAATCGACTATTTCAACTTAGTTCATGGTAGTTCAATAATATGCTCGATTTAATAGATGAGTTGAACCAGCTAAGAGACACTCGTCTAGTTGATCCGCCCGCGCTTGAGCTTACAATATTAATTTAGAGATAAATTAGACATAGCTAAAGAGGAAAACAAAACCCATGCTTATTAGATTCATCCTTGAGCCATTTTCCTGCGGGATTACCTCTTGCTTTTGATATCATTCAAGAATACAACATTATGTAAGGAAGATGAGAACAGGGAGAGGACATAGACAAGGAAAAGAAAGAAAGAAAACACGTACTCCATGAAAAGCAATAAGCATACCTCTTACTCTTAAATCTAAGGATGTTGTTTGGTGGTCTTTCGTCACTCTTTTTGGTCTGAAGACAGAAATTGAGACTGGTTGAAATATATAAAGAAGCCTAGACCTTGAAATTACAAAAAAAAAATAAAAATCCTTTGCATTTGTAACGGCTATGCAATAATGCAAATGATCTTATTGGGAATACCGTGTCATTTTCCTTATTTGTGCATGTTTGGTTGTAATTATTTTACGTTTTAATGAAAAGCTTTTGAGTTAAACATTTTTTTAGAATATTTTGAATATAATTTTTTTAAAAAAATAAAATAAATTAATCAAGACACACACCTAAACAACTCAAGATCCATTGTATATAATTTATTTGTTTTTTTCATCATTAAGTAAGGTTGAGTGTAGCCCTCAATGTAAATGGACATGTGGCATTTCTATTTTGTGCTCTATCGTGAGATAAGAAGAAGTGCTGATATGTGCTAATTGTCACCTTGCATAATTTGAAATAACACTTTATTTTGTTACCATAAATCAAAATAATCAGTCAAACACAAATTTGGAACTTTGTTTCAAACGCCCAACAAACCTTTGATCCCTTCCATAAAAGACAGCAAAAGATTAATGCTGCTGGTCAAAGAAAATAGTTAAATTCACTGTACCAGAAAAGAAAGGATAGGAAACATTTTTCATATTGGTTAAAACTTAAAACTTCTCTTTATTAAAGAATTTTTTTAAATAAAAAAATAAAATAAAAAGTTATTGTGTAACCTTTCATCCTCCATTTTATATTTTTATAAATATTTTATAATTATCTTAATTTAGAAATAAAAAATCATTCATCCCTTCCTTTGTCCTCTAAACTCCTCCATCTAAATATATCTTTATAAAGTTTCTTCCCGTCATGTACTCAACTTTATACTCCTCACTCAAATTCATGTTACCTCCTCTGACTTAGTAACATATCTCCCTCATGAAAAGATGCAGAAGAAGGAGGAGCAGAAAGGAAGCTATATGATACAATCAATGTAGCGGCCATGGCAGTATGCAAAGGAAACTAGGTTGACTTAATTAACAAATAACAACAAATTTGTTCAGTAATCTTAACTGAAACATCACCAAATAGATATTACCATCAAATATATATATGTGCTTGTGAGAGAGAGAGTTTAGTTTCAAAAATTACCGAACCGATAGATTTTGATAAACAGAAAACTAAATAAAACTGAAATTGATTAATTTTGTTTTATTTTTGGTCTTTCAGTTTGATTTAAATCGATTTTGCTCCATTGTGAACACTCCTAGTAAAAACGGTTATTACCCTTTTTATCTTACCCTCATTTATGAAAAGAAATTGTTTCATTTCATTCTTACCTTGCGTACCTAAATTTCAAATCACACAGTTCCATTACTTATCACCCACCTGTACCATTTTGCTGCTGTTTAACAACTACAAAATACAAGTAAGGTTACCCTTCCTAAATCACAAATTCGCAGGGTGAATAACTTTTAAACTACGTATGGGCTATGTGTTGCATCAAAACAAAACAAGAAAATCTTTCATAGTTGAATACCTTAATAACATGTTTTTAATTTACCGATTTTAAAAATATTTCAACAAATTTCAGTAGAAATATGTACTGATTTTAACATTGTATAGTGTGGCACGCCACAGATACAAAGTCAAAGTTTGCCATATTACAGTCATAATGTGATTCCAAAAACAAAATGGTGCTCAACTATGGAGCATAGTTAGACATTTGAGCAGGGTGCATGACCAAACCTCTAGCATCATTGTGTTGGGATTTTAAAGCCTTACTGTGGGTTCAGGCTTGGTTTAGTGGCAATGATATTTGCCTTGAAATATCCTACACCGGGATCGATTCTTGGTGAGGAATGCATCCCATCCCCCAACCCCTGACAAAGAAAAAAAAAAGCCTCAACTTGGTTCTGGAATCTCTACATTGGCTTGAAATTTTGCTCACTAAACTCAGTTGCACTAAAACCAGTTGGGATTCTTTCATGATGGACATTGTGACCTGACATTATATTCTATTAACATGTCAAGGTGCCTTCTGCCACCTTTACCTGGAAAAGGAAACAGAAAAAAAGGGGAGAGGGGTGCAGGGGGGCAATGCAAGGTATTTAACAATAAGAAATTATCCCACTCATCATAATTTGTAAGATACATGGAAAGAATATTCATGAAACAAACTAGATTAACCTGAACATATTTTTGCCTTTTGTTTACATAAGAAAGGTCAATGCAACATTAAATAGAAATAAAATAGAGAATTGAATTATCTTGGCAGCCCAGTACAGAAGAGGATGCTTTATCTGTTTGTAAATTAGAAAAGAATGTGAACCAAAAAGGCCTACAATGGCATCGTTGATCAAAGGAGGTCATCAAACCCTTTGCTTCCCCTTTTTGAGTCTATCCAATTCCTCTTCAGCCTCTTTTAACTGGTGCTTTAGTGTTGATACCCGGCTCTCTAACCGTTCTACTTCATCTCTACCAGATAAGGGTTGATATGGTGACAAAAAAAGTCTTGAAAATGCTTTCAGAGCTTCAACCCCAGTAACCTATCAAATATGCACTGGCTAATCAAAGGCTTGTACAAACGAGCAGGGAATAATAACAGATAAAAGAAAAGCAACTGCATTCAATGGCCAACTTTATGAATGATTTTTGTTTGGGGGGAGGGGGATTACGCATATTTGTATCATTCAATCAAATCTTTCAATGGTTCTCATGAATAATCCCAATGTTTTTGAGCATCACCACAAACATGAAATTTATAATTACATATGTATGGATATATGGATCTGCTCTGTATATCAAGAATACAACAACTTACCTCTTCTGGGAGCAATGGCAGCTTGGTAATGTGAAAGTCATCATACAACATGTAAAACTGGTCTAAATACTTCTGTTGCATTTTGACTCTTGCTTTAAGTAACTTGGATTCAACATCTGCAAGGATATACAAATTAGCAGACAATATTTGTAATCTGAGGCAAAGTAAAAAAAAAAAAAGAAAGATATCAAGGACATGGCAAGCAATACCTTCATCGTCAAAGAGTACTTGATTAATGATGATATTGTGTGTGTCAATCTCAAACTTTGTAAGTTCCTGAACCAATCTCTCTGTCTCATATAGCGAGAGGAATTCCGGAATGCAAACACAGACAAAAGTTGTCATGTCCTGTGAATAAGGAAGACACAGATTTACTGATAGTAAAACAAAATAATAGGATTCATTTGATCACCACATACATGATATCAAGATTGTAACCGTGCTTTTTTTTTAACTCACCTGGTTCCTAACCTTTATAATTTCTAAGGATTATAACTTTATAGGGTCAATTTCTTTCAAGAATATACAAAACTACAGTTTTATGATCTACAATAATATAAGCCACAAACTAGTGAACGATAAACAAGAACATATCATTTTCATAATGAAACAGAAATTAAGTGGAATTCTTACCGGATCTTTGAATTGCTTATTAACTTGCTCGATGATATCCTTCATGCCTTCAAGCCTTCCAAGAATTGCATCATCACCAAAATCATCACCCATGCCAAACATGCGAGTCATCTGTGATGAAAGTTCAAAAGACATTTCCAATTACACCATGAATGATGAAGGCAAGAACCAAACACATACCACCTCAGCAAAGTAGTTTGGCCAGAGTTAGGTTATATAATAGTTAAATATGCAAAAATATGTTATGACCCAATTGCAAGGTATGGGACTTGAGTCCCCACATCGGAAGTATAGGATTCTGATGTGAGGTTTATATGGCTTTTGGCTCTCCCACCTCAATAGCTAGCTTTTGGGGTGTGGTTCTCCCAAGATTCATCTCAATTGGTATCAGAGCCTTCCACCATGTCTCTTAGCCTCAAGCGAGTAGCGCGGGTGGTGACGCCGGCATTGCAGTGTTCGCCCGGGGACTAGTCAAAAAAGGCTAGTGCACAGCCAGCCTACGTGATCGCAGGCTGCGGAGCATGGTGGAATGTTATGAACCAATTGCAAGGTATGGGACTTGAGTCCCACATCGAAAGTATAGGATTCTGATGTGGGGTTTACATGGCCTTGGGCTCTCCCACCTCAATAGCTAGCTTTTGGGATGTGGTTCTCCCAAGGTTTGTGTCAAAATAATACATATTTAAAGGTACAAATCCATAGGGACCAGAACTATTGATTTTTCACAAGGAAAGTGTTTAGAGACATATGTAATGACAGCTTCAAGAGGAAGATAGTCTATTTCTGTTCTCCAAAAGTGCAATGCAAATGATGAGAGATAGATAGTAGCACAGAAAATAATTCAGAATGCATTAAAGCATGCTGATGTAACGCAACAAGGAGAATACAACTATGATGCAAATACTGATTAGTAGTTTCTGACAACACCAGAAAGGTCTTCTGTGATTCAGTTCTCAATTGATGGGTATCATACATGCATACATTCCATCTCAGAAAGCAGTGCACAGAAAAGACAACATTAGAGTAGGATCACCACACTTGACGGGCCAAAATACATCCTTTTTTTCATATGAAATGCAACATCCAGGTGGAAAAGAATTACATCAAGAATCAAAAGCTATGATGGGAAGTTGGAACTGGAACAGTAAGATCTCCAAATGAAACAGGAATAAGTATCGATACTTGGATCTACTGGCTAGATAACCTTTACATGGTTAAAAGAGAAAAAAATCTGATGGAAGATCAAGATCTTGGTATTAAATAAGTTGTCTACTTCGTGTTAATAAAAGAAGTGCTATTGCATTGATCCTGGATCCTCTATGAGGAACAATAACAGGCTAAACATTAATAATAAAATACAAATACTACAGTCTAAATATTGAAATACTGAACCTAGTTAACTTCAAACTAATCAAGAAAATATTGTGTAATGAAAGAAAAGGCGTCTATAAAACTTAAGTTCATACCTGATTAAAACAAACCACCAAATTTATTTTTCAAAGACATCATTTTTGCAAGACCCTTTTCTAAAACTGATGGGAATTGCAAAAGTCTGAGAGTGTGGCCAGTCGGAGCAGTATCAAATACTATGACAGAATAATCCATTGTCTGCACCAATCTGTAGAAATTATTATAGATCAAAGTCATCAAACCACAAGACAGAATAAAGAAACAGTTGAGTTTTAAAGTGGCATTTAAATCAAAATCCAGAAACAATGAGATTACCAGACTTGATTAACAAAATTTCTAGAAGAATCAGACATGCACCCAAGACTTCTGCAGAATTTTTTCAACAAATACTTGAATGAAAAACAAAATCAATATAGCTCGGTGTCAATACAAATCATATGTCCAACTTCAGATTCTGTGATTACCAGACACTAATTCATTATGATACAAATTGTACCTAAATATATGCTGTTTGAAAAGCAAAAGCTTCAATTGTGACCCTTTGAAGCTACACTTTTGCATTGACCCCTGTTAGACCCAATATCCAGTATGAATGTCTCATACATGTGATGAGAACAGCACCCTCTCATGAAGCTTGTGCCTACAGAATACTCAATTAAATTTTTACTAATGCAATTGTCAGAACTCAGCATTAGTACTGGGGGGTGTTTGGTAGATGTGATTTTAGAAGGATTTCTCTACACCTATCATAGGAATTTTTTCTAATCCATGTTTTGTATGAGATTTTAGTAGGATTCCTGGGATTCTAATTACCCATAGAAATCAATTTTCAATAAAATGAGAAACTGCTTCCCATCCATAATATTGATTTACTAGTTTTTCATCCCACTACCACGAACAACCACCGCCATTACCAAGTCACTACAATGACTTGGGTGTAGAAATATGTAATTGACACTTATGAAAGGCTATGAATTGTACTTATATAATCCCAAACCAAACCTCAAGATTGGTCTAAAGGCTCTAGTTAGAGTACAGGCTATAAAAAGATCTTTTTCTGCTCTTCAAAAATGTACTCAAATGACAAAATTGAAATTCATAACATCCTAATACATTTCCTTTTGAAAATACAAATATGAACCATAATAGATGAAATGCTTGATATATGCATATTGAATTTCTTTTATGAAGCATTCTTACCAAAACAGCATACTCAAAGACCATTGAGGCAATTAACCAAACAACCTTGGAAAATATAAAGGATCCAGAGCTATAAAGCAACAATCAGCTAAAAAACTATAACTTAAACCTGAATCTTTATTAGATCACCAGCAGAGTTGGCAACCAAAGAGGGTGGGTATATGATAGTTTCAACAGAGACAGAAACGGAAATGTGAACTGAAATAATAGTTTGTATTGATTCAAGCTGATATCAGAATGATTCAGCTACTGATTACACCCAGAAAAATAGATAAAGAACTGGAAAAATGGAAACAGAACAGAAACGAAAATAACCCAGGCCTTTCGAGAGGGCTGGTCTCTCCCCAATGTGACTCCTATCCAAATGCCTCCCTTCCTCTCCTTTCCTCCTCCTATTTAACCACACATCTCCCTACACAATCTGCTCCCCACTACCTCTAACAGACCACGTAACCACCTGCCAGCTCAGCATGCAAAACCAATGGCCTCTTCAACTCCACAGCAAGGGAGAGCACGGTATGGAGCACGGTATCCTAACAGAAGTGCCAGCTCAGCATGCATAACAAAATAATCTATTCTGCATGGTGAGGTGGTTTTCTGTACCTCTTCCTATAGTATACCCGTGAAATTGGGGATCTATCAATACTCCCCCCCAAAGCCACCACCTTGTCCTCAAGGTGAAAATTGGGGAATTGCTGCTGCTGAATAACAGGGACAAACTCCCAAGTATTTTCAAAGGATGGCAAATTCTTCCACTTGATCAATACTTCAATCTGTCCTGAAGACGATTTCCTCCACTGAATGACTTCTTCCGGTTCTACCTGCAGTTCAAATTCCTCACTCAGCATAGGTGGCAAAGGTTGAGGCGTGCATGAGGGTGATACTGCCTTTTTGAGGAGAGACACATGAAAAACAGGATGAATTTTGCTGGAATCACCTGATTCCAGCTTGTAGGCAGTCTCTCCACTTCGTTCCAGGACTTTGTAGGGTCCATAAAACCTGGGACTTAGCTTCTCATTGAAATGTTTAGCCAGGGATTTCAATCTATAAGGCTGCAGCTTTAAATACACCCATTCACCAGTGTCCAAAGTAAGATCTCGTCGATGTTGGTCTGCTTGGACTTTCATTTGATTCTGAGCTTGGATTAGGTGACTCTGAAGCTCCTGAATGATGGAATCTCTTTCCCTCAGCAATTTGTCTACTGCATCTACCGAAGATGACTGATCTGTTTTAAAAAGAGTGGGTGGTTCACAGCCATACAAGGCTTTAAAAGGAGTCATGCCAGTGGAACTTTTGTAGGTGGTGTTATACTAATACTCAGCCCAATGAAGCCATTTGGGCCATTGCTTTGGTTTCAGGCTGCAGAAACATCTTAAATATGTCTCTAAGTACCTATTAACCACCTCTCTTTGACCATTTGACTGAGGGTGATAAGCAGAACTGTATTTTAACTTAGTACCCGAGATCTTGAAAAGTTCAGACCAGAATGTGCTCAGGAAGAGTCTATCTCTGTCAAAAACAATTGAGAAAGGGAACCCATGAAGTTTGACAATCTCCTTGATGAAGGACTCGGCCACTTCCTTTGCAGCATAAGGATGGCTGAGTGGAATGAAGTGCGCATATTTGGTCAGTCGATCTACCACCACTAATATTGTATCTAGTCCAAAGGCTTTAGGCAATCCGCCCACAAAATCCATAGATATATCAGTCCAGACCTGGGTAGGTATCGGTAAGGGTTGTAAAAGTCCTGCTAGGGACAATGTTTGAGTTTTGCTTTGCTGACATACGACACAGCCAGCTACATAATCCTTGATAGTCTTCCTCGTCCCTTCCCTGTATAATAATCCTGAAATTCTTTTGAGTGTTCGAAGAAAACCAAAGTGTCCTCCAACCTGTGAGTCATGAAACTCGTAGAGGATTTGTGGGATTAAACTGGATAGTTTGGAGATAACCATCCGCTGCTTGTAAAAAAGTCTTCCACCATGCAAGGTGAAATTCTGGTGTGATTGAGGGTCCAATAGCAAGTCCTGCATTATTGTTCGCAGTCTAGGATCAGTTTGCAGCTCATCTTCAATAGTTACTAGGCTCGGAAATTCCACTTTGGTAAAAGCAGAAAATTGCATTTGTCTAGAAAGGGCGTCTGCAACTTTGTTCTCCTTCCCAGGTTGATATTGCACTTCGAAGTCAAATCCTAGGAGCTTGAATGTCCATTTCTGTTGCTCTTCCCCCAAAATCCTCTGATCTGTTAGAAACTTCAAACTTTTCTGGTCAGTTTTTACAATAAAATGCCTACCCATTAAATAGTGTCTCCATTTCTGCACAGCAAGTACAATTGCCATAAGTTCCTTTTCATAGACCGATTTTTGTTAACGATCTAGGTGAGAAAACTCTGACTAATATAAACAATTGGCCGCATGAGCACTGCACCAATTCCCTTCCCCGAAGCATCTGTGGTGACAGTGAACGTTTTGTTAAAATCAGGCAATGCCAAGACTGGGACTGTTATCATGGCCTGCTTTAGAGCTTCAAAAGCCTTTTGGGGTTCAGTCCCCCATGTGAAACTATCTTTCTTCAGCAAGTTGGTTAGGGGTTGTGCTATTTTACCATAATCTTTAACAAACCGTTGGTAGTATCCTATCAAACCCAAGAATCCACGAAGGCTCTTCACATCCTTTGGAGTTGGCCAGTCTGCCATGGCTGACAGTTTGTTGGGGTCTTCCTGGACGCCTTCTGCAGATATCAAATGACCAAGATACTCTACTTGCCTTTGCCCAAAACAACATTTCTTCTTATTTGCATAAAGCTGTTCCTGCTGGAGTACTTGGAATACCGACTTCAAGTGTGACAAATGTGTGTTCTGATCTTTGCTGAAGATGAGAATATCATCAAAAAATACCAGTACAAATTTTCTTAGAAAAGGTTTCAGCACTTCGTTCATCAGTGCTTGAAATGATGATGGCGCATTTGTTAGCCCAAAAGGCATGACTAAATATTCATAATGACCCTCATGCGTCCTAAAGGCAGTTTTAGGTATATCTTCTTCCCTCATTCTAATTTGGTGATAGCCAGACTTGAGATCCAGTTTAGAAAAAATTGAAGATCCCCCCAGCTCATCCAATAGCTCATCAATTGCTGGTATAGGAAATTTGTTTGGAACTGTCATTTTGTTCAGAGCCCTATAATCCACACATACTCTCCACCCTCCATCCTTCTTTTTAACCAGAATAACTGGACTTGAATAAGGGCTGACACTATGCCGAATTATACCAGAGTCCAGCATCTCATTCACAATCTTTTCAATCTCAGTTTTATGAGAATGTGGGTACCTGTAAGGGCGTATATTTGGTATGTTGCTACCTTCCTTAAGAGTGATTGCATGATCCTGTCGTCTTGGTGGAGGTAAGCCACTGGGAATTTGGAAAACCCCTTCATACTCCTGCAGAATCTCCTCTAACTCTGGCCATCCTTCACCACAGTTACTGGTATGAAAGGATGTCTCTACAGATTCTATATAATACTCACAGCCTCCTTCTTGCAATGTCTTCCTTATGGACTTGTAGGAGGCAAATGATCGAGAAAGGGAAGGTTCCCCTTTCAGCCGAATCTCCTTACCCCCAGTGTTAATTTTCAAGGTGAGTTCCTTGAAATTTGCCTTTATCTCCCCCAAACTACACAACCAGTCCAAACCTGACACCCACATCAACGCCTCCTCCTAGTTCAAACAGAAAGAGGTCTTGTCGGATTTCCAACCCTTGCAGAATCATGGTGACTTCTTTGCATACTCCTGAGCACGTGATCCTGTAGCCATTTCCAACCTCAACTTGATATTTGGGGGTGTCTGTTACTATTAACTTCAGATCCTTTGCTACTTCTGTCCCAATGAAATTGTGTGAAGCTCCACAATCAATCAACACTACCACATTTCGTTCTTCCACCTTCCCCCAAAGCTTCATTGTTTGTGGGGATGTGAGTCCCATCAAACTTTGGATGGACAAATGAACTGCTGGGATTTCACCCTCCTCCATTCCCTCTTCGTTGTGTTCCCCATTACCCTCAGGATTAACTTCAATTTCATCTTCCTCATCAACCACCATAATTTGCAGGCTTCTTACCTTACACTTATGGTTAGGGTGCCACTTATCATCACAATTAAAACAGAGTCCCTTACGTGATTTGTCTTGTAACTCCGCCTGAGTCAACTTCCTTGTTCCTCCCTTGGCGGAATTGCTCCCTTGACCCTCTGTTGTATGTGTTGCAGACATGACATTAGAACTAAGATTCTGGTGGACTTAGGTTGTGAGAAACCTCGAGACCCCTCATTATTTTTAATCTCCTTCACATCAGTTTTTCCCGCCTGCTTCGAGTATGCTCCACGTGCATTGTAGTAACCTGACCCGTGGTTTTCACCTTGGCCCGCTGAGCGGTCATGCCCCATTCCATTTCTTCCCCCAACAATAGCGCGTTGTTCTTCCTTTCAATCTTCCTTGACATGTTCATCATGTCAGCCAACGTTAGATGCCGATACATAAGTAGTTCGTATTGGATGTCTTCAAGTAGGCCATTAAGCCAGATTCCTCTTAGCATTTCTTCATCCTCATAACGAAGTGTACCAACAACGTTCTCGAATTCTCGTCGGTAAGCAACCACTGAATCTGTCTGCTTCAAACTGAGTAATTCATCATATGGGTTGTCCTCTAGCTCTGGCTGGAATCGCTGAATCACCTCTCTTCGAAATTCCGCCCAGGTTGCCCATGGGTTGTGTCGTTCCCACCATTGAAACTAGCTGAGCGCCTCACCCTCCAGCACCAGCATGACTATCTGAGCTTTTTCGGCATTGGTAATGCCGTTCACCCTGAAGTAACGCTCGACACGGTTGAGCCACCCATGTGTGTTCTCGCCTGAAAACAGAGGTAGTTCTAACCGGCGTCCAAGGACTTCATTGCGCTGCGTCCGTCCTTCATACCCTTCATCAGATTCGTCAGAGATTGAGTTCTCCCTTGACGTCCGCCTCCAGTCCGCCCCGCTCCTGGGGTTGCGCCGTTCTCTGTTTTGAAGTAGTCGGGTAATCTCGGCATTACTCCTTACTAATTCGGCCATTGTCTCTTCGGTCCGACGTGACCTTTCTTCCGCTCCTCGAAGCCTCTCCTCCATAGCGTCAAATCGTGCTTCCATGTTTCTGGTAGTAACCATACAGGGCTCTCGGATCGGGAGCTCTGATACCAGTTGATAGTTTCAACAGAGACAGAAACGGAAATGTGAACTGAAATAATAGTTTGTATTGATTCAAGCTGATATCAGAATGATTCAGCTACTGATTACACCCAGAAAAATAGATAAAGAACTGGAAAAATGTAAACAGAACATAAACGAAAATAACCCAGGCCTTTCGAGAGGGCTGGTCTCTCCCCAATGTGACTCCTATCCAAATGCCTCCCTTCCTCTCCTTTCCTCCTCCTATTTAACCACACATCTCCCTACACAATCTGCTCCCCACTACCTCTAATACACTACGTAACCACCTGCCAGCTCAGCATGCAAAACCGATAGCCTCTTCAACTCCACAACAAGGGAGAGCACGGTATGGAGCACGGTATCCTAACAGAAGTGCCAGCTCAGCATGCATAACAAAATAATCTATTCTGCATGGTGAGGTGGTTTTCTGTACCTCTTCCTATAGTATACCCGTGAGATTGGGGGTCTATCAGTATAACATGTGCAGTGGGATTCTTACAAGAAATATATGCAGGAATAATGTAATTTACACAAAAATGGACAAAACAAACATGATAATTTTTTTTACTTGAGTATCAATTTCCTGAAAAATTGTGTCCATGAGAATGTTCAAATTTCCCCATAACAGGCGCCTCCCTAATGATTACAATAATCATCGTAAAAAATCTTTTACTTAACCAATCAAATGTCCTAAAAACCTAAACATCCAGATTTCTCTTCTTTCTCTTGGGCATTTGAAGGACTCCTATTTTCATATACCTTGAAACTAATTAAGTCTATACTGTCATAAGCATTACATGCCTACTATTTTAAAAGTAAGGTGAAAGATATTCAAAAAGATTTTAAGTCACAGTTGAAAAAAAGAGACAACATATTTCTTACTTCAGCATCTCAGCAAAGCTCATTGCCTCATCAATTCCAGGTATCGCACCAGCTAGCTCTGAAAACAAACTATCCATCCCTTCAGAACCGCCCATGTCCTCATGTTCAACAGTAGGATCCACCTCCTATAATGGATCATAATATAGAATGAGACAAATTAGTCTGCAAAATAATTAAGGTAAAACTAAAATAAAAAGAAAAAAGGACCATTTTCACAAACATGGCCCAACAAAAATAATAATTTAAATGTGAGGCACTCAGTAAATAGCTATGAGAGAAAATATGTAACCTATACAAGGAAAAACTAAAAATTACTTCTTTAGATTAAGATTTCGTACATAGATGACATCAGAATCAGAATAGTTATATGAAATGCTATGCACTCATGCAAGTAACAACCAGTTCCTTAAAATGTGGCCAGACAAGAGATCATACAAAAAACTCTACGTAGTTTGGTTGTCATACTATTTTAGAGCATCAAAATGTTTCGTTTAGAACCATAAAGCACGATAATTGAGAACATGGGCATGCTCAGATTCATCAGAAAGGCGTAATTGTGAATCCACAAACAACCTGCTCTTCCAAAAGGGAAAATCACAAATTTTTTTTAACAAGGACTTGAGGAATTGAAATTCTACCATAGCATAAAGATTGCTGAAGCCATTCACCAAAGTGGGGGTCTTCGTGAAGCGTTGCTGAAAAGCATCACTGAGATTGTGAGCAGGGTCGGTGGAGATTATGAGAACAGAGCTGCGGGCACTGGCGAGAAGGATCGAAAGAATGGAGCTGCAGGTGGTCTTGCCCACGCCACCTTTGCCTCCAACGAAGACCCACTTGAGAGTCTCTTGGTCCAGTATGTTCTGCAACATTCCCTCAGGCAAGTCCTGTTGATCTGCCATGGCCACACTCTCTCTCTCTCTCTCTCCTCTCTTTCTTTCTCCTCTGCTTTGAGGCTAAATCTGAGACCCCGAAGCCTAGAACTTGAAACAGAGAACAAGCCCCTTTTGTCTCTTGGATTTCAATAATAAGAACACAAGCCTGGGAATGGGAATTTTGTTCAGATTTTAGAGTACAAATCGAAATCTTGATATTACTCTTCAATCGTTGTGTGTTTGTTTGGTTTTTTTAGTTTTTATTTATTTCCAAATTTAGTTTTTGAATAAATTGCATTAAACTCCTTTCCATTCTCATTTATAGCAAAAATTGCACTCCTTCTATTGATCTTTTTTGACTGACTGTATTTGTTAACATGAGACAAAATATTATCATTAATCCCAATAATTAACTATGATATGTTTTTCATAAGTTTTTCAACATGTGCCAAGCTTGATCAAAAAATATAAAATGTTTACACCAATTGATGATAAAATCTAAATAGTTTATCATTTATTGTTGTTAGAAATTGTAAAATTCTTCGTCTAAGCAAATAATAGGAACTTTTATTTGATTGGACATATATGAGACATTTCTTCCCATGAGGCCAGATGAGAAATTTTGTCAACCTTTGATAA
>NSJW01001019.1:0-133860 GCA_019955255.1 Castanospermum australe | reverse complement strand
TAACAGAAGAACATGGACATTGGTACAAATACAGACACCCTAACATATCAAAATTTAAGTGCCTCATTAAAATTTTGAATGTTGCATCATATTTAAGATAAATGTTTGATACGTACACCATAAAATATCAACCTTTAAATGCATGATTAAAATTTGAAATCCTACTTCATATTTCACTTATATGTTTAATCGTACATATATATGACAAACACAATTTTTTTTTTGACGTTATCATCTTTCAAAGTGGTATAGAAGCAATACAACAAAATTAGCTACAAGCCAATGAGATGTGGCTCAAATGACAGTTAGTAAGATTGAATGACGAATTTTAAAAAGTTTTGAATATGTAAGTACTGCTGTAAGTCTTTGTTAACATATGTGACATGCCTTATCCTTAGAATGATATAACTTTCCCTCCACTTAAACTTTCGTGTATAAAAAAAAAGTAGCTATAATATTGAACTATAAATATTAGCTACGCCTTTTTTTACTTTTTTTTTTCTTTTGTACCCAAATTCAAAATAAAAAGTAAACACAATAAGATATCATTTATTTTGTCAGGCCTAGAAAGCATGAGTTATTTTATTTTCTTGGTTTATCAGTATACATCAACCCTTGAAATTGTATGAGTAAGGCTATAAAGTAAAAAAAAAAAGATAAATTTTTTTGCAGAATTGAATTAACATTTCAGGGTGTGTATTAAATGGAATGAAGTGGTAGGAATCACTCTCATATCTAAAAGTCAATAAACATATCAAATTAATATGTTAAAAATTTTAACAACAAAATTTTTGACTATATAGTATTTTCCTGAGGTTACAATCTTGTGCATAATTTAATTTTGATTTACTGTATCGTTAAAGTTTTTTATATTATCATTAATTACGTATTTATACATCATTAGAAGAGTTTGATTTTGACAATAATTACTACAAAATTAAACTTTTTTTATTGATATGTCAATACATAAATATTTGATGATAAAGTTAAAGTACAATGTTAGTCAAAATAAAACTCTTAAAAATAATGGGTTCATCTCATTTGAAGATTTTCCAATTTCAACTTCTTGAGTGCCCCAAGGGAAGGAGCCTATCCCAGATTTTGTTAGATGAATTATCAAGTTTGGCTTTGCTACATTGATTTCTTTGTCGTTAGTCTTTGATCCTTTTTTTTTTAGGTACACTTGCTCACTTTTTTTAAGAGTATTCACGGTTTGATTTGTTTAGTTTTTAAGAAAAAAGTGATCCAAATCAAACCAATCAGTTTTTTTTTATTGAGAATTCTAATTAGATAATCGAACTAAACCAAATCATTTTCAATCATCTGGTTTGATTTGGTTTAGTTTAATTGTTTTATGCTCAAATACCTTTTTTCTTAAAAAAAATTATATTTAATTTAACTTTTTTTTTCTATGACTCAATTAATAAGAAAATAGCCTAAAAATGTTAGTAAAAGCATAATAAAGAAATATAAATAACAAATTGACCTAAATATTTTTATAAAAATAATAATAAATTAAAATATAATCATTTATAAGTATATAATTAAAAATATATATACGTATTATTACATGAGTTCGGTTTAGTTTAATTTGGTGTGGTTCATAAATGAGAACTAAAAATTGAAACAAATCAATCAGCCCATATAAAATGAAAACCAAACAAAACTGATTAATTTTGGTTTTGTTCAATTTCAATTTTTCAGTTTGATTTTTTCAGTTTAAACTAGTTTAGTTCGATTATGAATACTCATACTTTTTTCTACAAAAAAACAATGGTGACAATTAAATTTATTATTTAACCTATCATTCATCTAGTCCATCTATAATCTAAATCCAATTCAATTACCCAAATTATGCCTTTCTCAAATATATTCCCAATTTTTATCAATTAATTTCTCTAATTATGCCTTTCTCAAACCAATTCCCGAATCATCCCACTCAATCTCCCTCAATTGTTCCTTCATTATTATCTCACTTTTATTTTTCTTTCTAAATTTTTAATTTAACCGAATATTTCTTTTTTTTCATTTTTCACAATCATATTTAATTTTTACCTTAAGACAAAAATGAGGTGTTCACACTATAGATACAACAAAGACTCCACATAATGAGTTGTGGTTTTTAAACCTCTTTTTTATTAGCTTTTCACTTCATTTCAATCTTCCATCGTTCGCAATTTATTAGACTTACTAATATACACTTTTTATTGTAAAAAAGAAAAAGAAATTCTTAGATATACCCGTAAGACAAAAGAACTTCCCATGCAAACAATATGAACTATGAAGTGTATTACCTTGGCCCATGCGCCTTGGTTAAGGATCTTATCTGACCAGATCACAAACGCTTCATTCTGATGGCCCGCGAGCAAAGTGATTGTTCCTTCGTTGTCAAATCCACTCTCTAATGGGGAAAAAAAAACCAAAAAATTAAAAAATGAAGAAAAAAAAAAACGAAAGGGAGAAATGCTTTCAGGCCCTAAACTTTGGCCTTTCCAAACTGTCACCGTAAATTCTAAAATTATCTCAATTAATTTATAAATTTTAACAATTACACTAATAGACCTTTCTCATTTAATATTTTTATTTTTTTTTTTTTTACCATACTAAGATATTCCCACACTTTCTGCAAAGGCTCCCTCAACCAACTTAAGTTAAGATTACTTACCACTTAAGCTGTAGTCTGTTGGTAATATAATATTTCTTCTTTTCATATACTAGAAATTGATAATATTTTCAACCATTGTGATTGTCGTGTTGGTAGGTGAATGTGCATTTTCTTTTACTAATTATTTTATGCTCAGAGCATAGAACCTGGAACTTGAATTGGAACCAATTTAATTTCCTTTGCCAATCCTTTACAAGTTCAGATTTTCCTTTCTAATCTCTAAATGTGCCCTAAATATGGAGATATCTTTATTTTTTAAAATTAATTCTTTCCATACAAATAAACATTAGGATCCTACAACTATTTGATTTGGATATCAATTTATTTATTTTAAATGTGCAAAAATGGGATTATATAATCGTCAAAATTATTATCAGGACTTTTTCATATATATCTTCTTAACTAATTGTGACACAAAGTCAATAGCAGTGGCAATTGCATCCATGACCCATCCAATTTACCCTTATCTAAATTCAATCCAATTCATTTAATTATAATAATAGATTTAATATATTTGGATAGATTGGATTAATTTTAATTAATTGATGGTTAATTGATTAACTAAAATATTTATTGGATCCGATCTAATGGATTTATATATATGATTTGAAGAGTTGAATGTATTTGAATATAAGAGGAGTCTAGATGCATCTAGATGAGAATGGATGGATTGGATATTCATCTATTAAAATATATTATGGATGGATTGGATTATTTTAATAATTTTTTAATTGATACTAAATATATTATTAGTTTATTTTCTGTCTATCCATAAATGATCAAACTTAAAATATATCTAATCCATCCATTTGTCACCCCTAAAAGTCAATCAAAACCCAAACCCTTACAACTGCACTATTTAAAGCAGTGTTTCGCCATTGCTAGCACACCAACTTTGAGAGATGGAAAATTCAAAGATTCATTTGGTTATTGTTCTGTCTTTCCTCTTTCTTTCTCTTACTATTGGTGTTCGTATACCATCCTTTACTGTTGATGAGATTAAGAGGCGCGTCCCTTCAGGTCCAAATCCAGCACAATCACCTGACTCACCTCCAACATTTACTTTGGAACATTCTTTTGTTTCCAATGGTTATGGTTCTCTCAATCATCACAATATCAAGAGGCGTGTTCCTTCAGGTCCAAATCCAGCACAGTCACCTGACTCACCTCCAGCACTTGTGAAACATTTTGTTGTTCACAATGATCATGGTTCTTTCGATCATGAGATTAAGAGGCGTGTTCCTTCTGGTCCAAATCCAGCACAGTCACCTGACTCACCTCCAACAGCAACTTTGGAACATTCTTTTGTTCCCAATGATTTTGGTTCTCTCAATCATCATGACATCAAGAGGCGTGTTCCTTCAGGTCCAAATCCAGCACAGTCACCTGACGTACCTCCAATATCTAAGATCAAGGAGCTTGTTTAGGCATAAATGGTGCTAATCTCCTTTAAATAAGCAATATACATTTGCTCTAAGTATTTTTTTCATTACTGCCTATGCTACATTTTATTTCAAAAATAAATGAAATCAATGTCATATGAAGAAGTAGAACATTATTCCTTTTTTTTCTTTTTACGTGGCATGGAGGTTTGAACTTATTAACTCCTATAACTCTTACTAAACCAAACCAATTAGTTTGTATAAAAAGAGAACCAAACAAAATTGATTAATTTCAGTTTTATTCAATTTTAGGTTCGGTTTTTTCAGTTTAAATCGGTTTGGTTTGGTTATGAACACCCCTACTTTTATCTACAAAAAAAGGTGACAATTAAATTTATTAATTACCCATCATTCATCCAATCAATCTATAATTTGAATCCAATTCAATCATCTAAGTATAATAATAGATTTCATGTATTAGATTAGTTTTATTTAATAGATGATTAATGGAACAACTAAGAATATCCAAAGAGTTTAGAGAATATATAAAATGTATTTGGACATACAATGACTTTTATATGCATCTAATTGAGAACAATGTAAAGGTGAAGAATGAAATTGTATTTAGACAAAGGAAGAGTCTATATTTCTAAATGCATCTTGTGGAGTAAAGTACAAAGTTGGAGATTGAAATGTATCTAGATGAAGTGGAGTCTAGATGTTTCTATTTCAAAAATCTTTACTTTAATTTTTGAAAAAAATTAGTCTTTTTATTAAACATAATATTATTTTAAATAAATGCAATCGTTGGATTTCCATCTATTCTATCCATTAAAATTGACTAATAAATGGATTAGATATCCATTCATTAAAATGAGTTTTGGGATAGATTGAATGATCCGAATAATTTCTTAATAGATTTTAAATTGTTTAGTGATTAATTTTTATCTATTTATATTATGATCCAATTGAAAATTCTTTTAACTCCATTTATTTGACAACCTTAAAAAAATTAAAGGATTAATCCATAGAGAATTTAAACAAAAGTCATAATACAAATGGGCCATGCCCGGGATTGAGATTTGAATGCCCAACACATAAACTAAAACATGTATGTCAATTTTTTTTTAAGGCAATAAATGAAAAATCTAGATAGCCATAAGAATTCTGATAAAATATTAGGTAACAATATGGATACATTCTTTTAGGTTAGAAATAAGCCTTGGACTTACAAAAAGATGCTTTAACAATCTATTTTTCCTTCCACATAGACAATATAACAACGCGCATTACTATCAAGTTTTTAATTGTAAGTAAAAATGAGATACTCTATCCGTTTTTTATTATCTGTCAATGAGAAAAAATTTTGATTTATTTTATTATCATTTTAGAAAATCAAAAATATATTAATTACTCATTCTGTTCTTTTTTATCTGTCATTTTAATGTTGTTGTACAAGGATTATGGAAGACATTAAATAGTTCAATTTACAGGAAAAATAACTGTACTTGACTAAATTGCTATTTTATTGAAATACACAAAGTACTATTATTGATCACATTAACCCTCTCTCACTTCATTAATATTAAGGATAAAGTTAAAAGAAATAATTAATACTTGCTTGATATTCAAAAACGAACGGAAAGAGTATTTCCAAATTTATCTTTGGTATTAATGAAATCAGAGAGAGAGAGTTAATAGAATAAATAATAGTATTTTCAATAATAGATAGAAAATAAACAATGAAGGGAATATTATAGTCAAATTATTTTACTTACTCCGTTCCTTATTATCTATTAGAAAAAAATTTTGTTTTATTTTATCTGTTATTTTAGAATATCAAGAAAATATTTTTTTAAAATTTATCCCTAATATTAATGAAGTGACAGAATTAATAAAGTGAATAATATTATTTTGAGTATTTTCATATAAGGATAATTTAGTTATTATATTCAAATATATTTTGTTAGTATTAAATTTTCATATACTATTTGATAATAAGTACTAAAAAAGTTAAACTTTCTTTTATTGATATATTAACACATAATTTGATGATAGTGTTAAAGTACAAAGTGAGTCAAAATAAACTCTTAAAAATAGTAAGTTCATCTCATTTGAAGATTTTCCAATTCAACTTCATAAGTGCCCCATGCGAAGGGGCCTATCCCACATTTTGTTAGATGACTTATCAAGTTTGGCTTTACTAGATTGATTTCTTTGTCTTTAGTCTTTGATTTTTTTTTTTTTGGGTACACATGCTCCCTTTTTTCGACCCAAAAAAAAGGGATGACAAATAAATTTATTAATTAACCCATTATTCATTCAATTCATTTATAATTTAAATTCAATTCAATCTATCTAATTATAATAATAGATTTAATGGATTAAATTAATTTTATTTAATAGATGATTAATGAATTAAATAAAATATTTATTAGATATACAATGAATATCCACAGATTTAGAAAATAAAATATATTTAAATGTAGAAAGAGTTTAAATGCATCTAATTGAGAGAAATGTATAGTTAAAAAATCAAATTGTATTTAAACAAAATAGGAGTTTAAATGCATCTTGTTAAGTAAAATACAAAAGTGGAGATTGAAATGTATCTGGATAAAGTGGAGTCTAGATACTTTTATTTTAAAAAATCTTTAATTTAACTTTTGAAAGCATATTAGTTTTTTATTAAACAAAATATTATTTTTAAAAAAATGCTTGCATTGTATTTCGATCTATTTTATCTATTAAAATTGACTAACAGAAGGACTGAATATCCATCTATTAAAATGAGTTTTGGATGTATTGAATGGTTTGAATAATTTTTTTTATAGATTCTAGATGGATTGATGATTTATTTTTATCTATCTATTATCATCCAATCCAAAATTCTTCTAATCCATTTATTTGACACCCTTAAAAAAATATAATGGGTTAATCCATAGAGAATTCATATTACAAATAAGCCTATGCCCGGGCTTGAGATTTGAATGCCCGACAATACACTAACACATGTATGTCAATTTTTTTTTCATTAGACAATAAATGAAAAATGTAGATAGCCATAAAAATTCTGATAAAATATTCGGCAACAATAGGGATCCTTTCTTTTAGGTTAGAAATAAGCTTGGACTTACAAAAAGATGCTTGAAAATCTATTTTTCTTCCACAGAAAAATATAACAACGTGCTTTATTATCAAGCTTTTAATTGTAAATAACAATGAGATACTCCATCCGCTCTTTATTATGTGTCAGTGAGAAAAAAATTTTGATTCATTTTATTATGGTTTCAGAAAATCAAAGAAGTATCAATTATTTATTTTGTTCCTTTTTATCTGTCATTTTAATGTTGTTGTACAAGTATTGAGGAAGACAATAAATAGTTTAATCTGCAGGAAAAATAACTATGCTTGACTAAATTGTTGTTTTATTTAAATACTTAAAGTATTATTATTATCTCGTTAACCCTCTCTCACTTTCATTAATATTAAAGGATAAAGTTAGAAAAGAATAATTCAATACTTGCTTGATATTCTAAAACGAAACGGAAGGAGTATTTCTAAATTTATCTTTGGTATTAATCAAGTGAGAGAGAAAGTTAATAAAATGAATAATAATATTTTAAATATTTTAATAAAAAAAGTGATTTAATCAAGTATAATTTTTTTATTCTTATAAATGTGAGTCATAGCGCATAACCTTAGAACTGCACTATTTAAAGCATTGTTTTGGCATTGCTAGCACGCCAACTTGAGAGATGGAAAATTCAAAGATTCATTTGGTTAGTATTATGTCTTTTCTCTTCCTTTCTCTTGCTGCCAGTGTTCGTATACCAAGTCATGAGAGCAAATGGGAGGTTCCTTCGGGTCCAAACCCAAAACATAACTCACAATCACCACCACCCCGTATTCTTTTAGGTCCAAACCTAGAACAACCACCCTCTATTGCTAATCGTTATAGTTTTGTCAACCATGAGATTAAGAGGCGCGTCCCTTCAGGTCCAAATCCAGCACAATCACCTGACTCACCTCCAACATTTACTTTGGAACATTCTTTTGTTTCCAATGGTTATGGTTCTCTCAATCATCACAATATCAAGAGGCGTGTTCCTTCAGGTCCAAATCCAGCACAGTCACCTGACTCACCTCCAGCACTTGTTTAAACATTTTGTTGTTCACAATGATCATGGTTCTTTCGATCATGAGATTAAGAGGCGTGTTCCTTCTGGTCCAAATCCAGCACAGTCACCTGACTCACCTCCAACAGCAACTTTGGAACATTCTTTTGTTCCCAATGATTTTGGTTCCCTCAATCATCATGACATCAAGAGGCGTGTTCCTTCAGGTCCAAATCCAGCACAGTCACCTGACTCGCCTCCAACATCTAAGATCAAGGAGTTTGTTTAGGCATAAATGGTGCTAATCTCCTTTAAATAAGCAATATACATTTGCACCAAGTATTTTTTCATTAGAGCCCATGTTACATTATATTTCAAGAGTAAATGAAATCAATGTCATATGAAGGTGTAGAATGTTTTTCTGTTTTTTTTTTCACGTGGCATGAAAGTTTGATATTATCTCCTATAACTCTTACTAAACTAAACTAATCGATTTGTATAACAAGAGAACCAAATAAAACTAATTAATTTCAGTTTTGTTTGATTTTTGTTTTGGTTTTTCGGTTTGAATCGGTTTGATTCAGTTATGAACACCCTTATTTTTTTTCTACAAAAAAGGTGACAATTAAATTTATTAATTAACCCATCATTTATTCAATCCATCTATAATTTGAATCCAATTCAATCATCCAATTATAATACTAAATTTAATGTATTAGATTACTTTTATTTAATGGATGATTAATAAACTAATTAAGAATATCCAAAGAGTTTTTTTTTGGTTACATACGGGTGCAACAGGCCCAAAAATGAAAAGACTAAGAGAATATATAAAATATATTTGGACATATAAAAAATTTATATGCATCTAATTGAGAGAAATGCAAAGTTGGAGATTGAAATGTATCTAAATGAAGTGGAGTCTAGATACTTCTATTTTAAGAATCTTTACTTTACTTTATGAAAAATAATTAGTTTTTTTAATAAAGTATAATATTATTTAAAATAAATGCAATCATTGGATTTCCATCTATTCTATCCATTAAAATTGACTAATAGATGGATTGGATATCCATCTTTTAAAATAAATTTTAGATAAATTGAATGGTTTGAATAATTTTTTAATAGATTCTAAATGGATTAATGATTTATTTTTATCTATCTATCTATATTATGATCCAATCTAAAATTCTTCTAATCCATTTATTTGATACCCTTAAAAAAAATAATGGGTTAATTCATAGAGAATTTAAACAAAAGTCATAATACAAATGGACCATGTCCGGGATTGAGATTTGAATGCCCGACAATACACTAACACATGTATGTCAATTTATTTTTTATTAGAAATAAATGAAGAATGTTGATAAGCGTAAAAATTCTGATAAAATATTCGGCAGCAATATGGATCCATTCTTTTAGGACGAAAATAAGCTTGGACTCGCAAAAAGACACTTTACAGTCTATTTTTCTTCTACAGAAAATATAACGTGTTTTACTATCAAGTTTTTAATTGTAAGTAACAATGAGATATTCTATCTGTTTTTTTTTATTTGACAATGAGAAAAATTTTTGATTCATTTTATTGTCATTTTAGAAAATTAAAAAAGTATTAATTACTAATTTCATTCTTTTTTATCTATTATTTTAATGTTATTGTACAAGTTCTGAAGAAGACATTAAATAGTTAACTTTAATTGAAAAATAACTATACTTGACTAAATTGCTATTTGATTGAAATACTCAAAGAATTATTATTTTTTTATAGACACCCAAAGTCTTGTTATCCATTTTATTAACTTTCTCTCATTTCATTAATATTAAGAAATAAAGTTAAAAAATAATAATTAATACTTACTTAATATTTTAAAACGAAATGAAAATAGTATTTCTAAATTTATCTTTGATATTAATCAACTGAGAGCGAGAGAGTTAATGAAATAAAGAATAATATATTTCAATAAAATAGTAATTTAGTCAAGAACAATTTTTTTATTCTTATAAACGTGAGTCATACCACAAAACCTTAGAACTGCAGTATTTAAAGCATTGTTTTGCCATTGCTAGCACACCAACTAGAGAGATGGAAAATTCAAAGATTCATTTGGTTAGTGTTGTTATGTCTTTCCGGTTCCTTTCTCTTGCTGCTAGTGTTCATATACCAAGTTATGAGAGCAAATGGGAAGTTCCTGGGGTCCAAACCCAATATCGAACCCAAGGCCGAAAGGGCCACCATCTAGTGCTAATAGTTACAGCTTTTTCAACCATGAGATCAAGAGGCTAGTTCCGTCTAGTGCAAATCGAGCACATTCGCCACCAACCCCTCATGTGGAACTCTCTTTGTTCCTAATGATCATGGTTCTTTCAGTCATGAGATCAAGAGGCTAGTTCGTCTACGAGAGTCACCTCCAACACCTACTGTGGAACATTCTATTGTTCCCAGTGGTTATGAGAGCAAAAAAAAATGTTCCTTCGGGTCCAAACCCAAAACAGCCACCTTGTTATGAGAGCAGAAGAAAAGTTCCTTCCTGTCCAAACCCAAAACAACCACCCTCTATTGCTAATAGTTATGGTTTTGTCAACCACGAGATCAAGAGGCTTGTTCCTTCTAGCCGCACTGGTTCTTAAAAAGAGTCATGTTCCTTTATGTGTACATCGTGCAAATCTCCTTTAAATAAGCAATATATGTGTACACCTTGAATCGTTTACGTTGCACCATTTATTAGGTCACAATGCAACAGGAAATGAAATCAATTTTATATGAAGGACTTGTAAGTCTTTCAAGTTCAAATTTCTGATATGATAAAAGCAATTCTATGCAGTATTTGATTAGAATTTAAGGCAAGTATTAATTTATGTTTTGGGTTAACTGCAACGAAAAACCTAGAAATAGATTCAAAAATAAAATATAGACAATGTTCAGACTAGTAGGCTTTCTGTTTAACAGAGTTAAACCCATGACCATGATTCATTCAAAGAATGCTGATCAGCAGAGATTACATACTCAGAAAACCAACCTTAAAGCAGTCGGGAAGAGAAATAAAAAAAAGAAACTAAAGAAATTATTTAAACTGAGTCGCTAATTAGCAAAAATTTTTGGTTGTCAGATTCTTTATTTTTATTGGGCAAATAAGAAAATTTATATGGGAATTAGTAATAAGAACATGGATGGATTTTTTATAATGACAATATTGTTGTTAATGTTTGTCATTATGATGACCATTCTATTAGGCTTGATTCTAGGATATTCCTCCTTGATTTTACGAAGTGGAGTGATTCCACAGCTTTTTTGAATCATGGTAGTTTTCTGGGAAAACTTTCAAAAAGGCTTGTTACTATTTCTCTTCGTTATTATTCCCTTTATCTAATTTTATCTGTTGTATAAGAAATTATTTTTTAAAAAATATCTATCATTTGAGAATATTAAAGAATTATTAATTAATTTTTTTAACTTTATTTTTATGTTTTTATGAAGAGTATTAGTAGAGTAAGTAAAATAAAATAAAAATTAATTAAGTAAGAAAAAATGTAATTTAGTCGTATTGAACTATATTTTTCTATAATTGAAATTATTTAATAACTTTTTTAATCTTTGTGTAAAAACCTTAAACGATAAATAAAAGTAGACAGAGGGAGTATTTGTAATTTTAAAGAAAAAATTCTATTTTACTTTATTTATTATTTTAAAATATCAAGTATTAAGAAAATGTTAATTATTTTTCAAACTTGATTCCAAATAATAATGAAGTGAGAGAGTTAATAGAGTTTATAATAGTATTTTTAAATATTACGATACATAGATAATTTAGTCATTATAGTTTCTTTCTTGTAAACGGAATTATTTAATATCTTTTTTAATCTTTATATAATAACTTTAAATGATAGATAATAAAGAATGAAGGGAGTATTATAGTCAAATTATTTTACTTCTTTCGTTCCTTATTATCTATTGTTTTAGAAGAAAAAAATATTTTGTTTTATTTTATTTGTTATTTTAGAATATCAAGAAAGTATTATTTTTATTTTTAACTTTATCCTTAATATTAATGAAGTGAGAGAGAGTTAATAGCGTGAATAATAGTATTTTAAATATTTTAATAAAAGGATAATTTAGTCATTATATTCAAATCTATTTTATTAGTGTTAAATTTTTATTATTGATATATTAACACATTATTTGATGATAGTGTTAAAGTACCCAGTGAGTCAAAATAAACTCTTATTAAAAATAATGGGTTCATCTCATTTGAAGATTTTCCAATTCAACTTCATGAGTACCCCAAGGGGAGGGGCCTATCCCACATTTTGTTACATGACTTATCAAGTTTGGCTTTACTAGATTGATTTCTTTGTTGTCAGTCTTTGATCCTTTTGTTTTTTGGTACACTTGGTCTCTTTTTCCTACCGAAAAAAAAAGGATGACAAATAGATTTATTAATTAACCTATTAATCATCCAATTCATTTGTAAATTGAATCCAATTTAATCTATCTAATTGTAATAATATATTTAATAGATTAAATTAATTTTATTTAATGAATTATTAATAGACTAACTAAAATATTTATTGGATATCTAATGAATATCCACAAAGTTTATATAATAAAATATATATGAACATAGAAAGAATTTAGATGTATTTAATTGAGAGAAATGCAAAGTTAGAGGATCAATTTATATTTAAACAAAGGAGAAGTCAAAATATATCTTGTTGAGTAAAATACAAAGGTATAGATTGAAATGTATTGGGAAAAAGTACAGTCTAGATATTTCTATTTTAAAAATATTTAATTTAATTTTTGAAAAAATATTAGTTTTTTATTTAACAAAATATTATTTTAAATAAATGCATGCATTGTATTTCCTTCTATTCTATGCATTAAAATTGACTAATAGAAGGATTGAATATTCATCTATTAAAATAAATCTTGAATATATTGAATGATTTGAATAATTTTTTAATAGATGTTAAATGAATTGATAATTTATTTTTATCTCTCTATTATCATTTAATCTAAAATTCTTCTAATTCATTTATTTGATACTCTTAAAAAAATAATGGATCAATCCAAAGAGAATTCATAATACAATTGGGCCACGCCCAGGCTTGAGATTTGAATGCCCGACAATACAGTAACACATGTGTGTCAATTTTTTTTTTTTTACTAGACAATAAATGAAAAATGTCGATAGGCATAAAAATTCTGATAAAATATTCGGTAACAATATGGATCCATTCTTTTAAGTTAAAAATAAGCTTGGACTTACAAAAATATGCTTTACAATATATTTTTATTGCACAGAAAAAATAACAGCGCGCTCTACTCTCAAGTTTTTAATTGTATGTAACAATCAGATACTCCATCCGTTTTTTATTATCTGTCAGTTAGAAAAAAATTTGATTCATTTTATTGTAATTTTAGAAAATCAAAGAAATATTAATTACTTATTCCATTATTTTTTATCTGTCATTTTAATGTTGTTGTACAATAACTGAGGAAGACATTAAATAGTTCAATTAACAGGAAAAATAACCATGCTTGGCTAAATTGTTATTTTATTGAAATATTTAAAGTACTATTATCATCTCATTAACCCTTTTTCACTTCATTCATATGAAGACTAAAGTTAAAAAAGAATAATTAATACTTGCTTGATATTTTAAACGAGATGGAACTAATATTTCTAAATTTATCTTTAGTATTAATCAAGTGAGAGAAAGAGTTAATCGAATAAATTATAATATTTTAAATATTTCAATAAAAGAGTAATTTACTCAAGTATAATTTTTTTATTCTTATAAATGTGAGTCATAACGCATAACCTTAGAACTGCACTATTTAAAGCATTGTTTTGGCATTGCTAGCACACCAACTTGAGAGATGAAAAATTCAAAGATTCATTTGGTCATTGCTGTTATATCTTTCCTCTTCCTTTCTCTTACTGCCAGTGTTCGTATACCAAGTTATGAGAGCAAATGGGAAGTTCGTTCAGGTCCAAACCCAAAACATAACTCAAGCGCCACCACCGCCTAGTGCTAATAGCTATAGTTTTTTCAACCATGAGATTAAGAGACTAGTGGCATCTAGTGCAAATGCAGCACATTCGCCACCAACCCCTCATGTGGAATTCTCTTTTATTCCTAAAGATCATGGTTCTTTCAGTCATGAGATCAAGAGGTTTATTCCTTTACCAGAGACACCTCCAACACCCTCGCCACCTCCAACACCTTCGCCAGGATCTTTTCCTTTTCCTTTTCCACCTTTGCCATGGTTTATTCCTTTACCAGAGACACCTCCAACTGTAAACTTAAACTTGTGTCCTTTACATTATGGATTATTATACTAGAACACAATTAGGAATCTTAGGAATTCATGGTTTTCACATACATTAAAATCAAATTAATAAATAGTACTAACATTTATCCATAATGCGGAATAAACTTTAGATCTGAAAGCCTTCTTGAATCTTTAGTCTTTATCGGTCCATTCCCCTTTCGTACTTACACCTTTCACTTTCTGATGGAAGATAATCTCTTTTTGGTTGGTGTATCCTTATGGGTAGAGACTGAATATATAGGGGTTTAATTTGAAATTCAAAACCCATAAGATAGTATCATCAGTTATCGGTTTCTTTCAAACTTCAAAACCATCAATTATCACTTAGGATAACATCCTACAATCATCAGATAATTGCTCCTATCAAGTAATTACTTTATTATCCTCCCTTACAACTAATTCACCTTTTAGCCCTTTAATATGTTTTAATTAAATCATCATTAGTTCCCCTTAAACATGAGACACATTTCTAACATTATCCCACTTGGCTCATGTGGTAAATGTCATTTCATGATTTAATAAAACATCAACTTTAGTGCTCATAAATTCTGCTAAAGGTTTCATACATTAGTTGCATCATAATTCATAATTAGGAATAAAACTAATAAGAGTTATAGCGGTTCTATACTATCAAATTGGCATAATTCCTTCCATGTACCACTATATTAGCTCTTCTCCCTAATATGATACTTTAATGGAAGTACACATCATGTCCAATAACAAACAATAATGTCTTCATTAGGGACAAATCCTGTATTTCAACATCATTATTCATACATACATGTATACATAAATTTGAAAACAGGAAAAATTTAGAAGATATATATTAATGAGCTCAGAGTGTTAATAGTCAATAATTACAATAATGATCAATAGTCATTAGCTGACATAATGCCCATACTATACAAATGACCAGTAAATGTCTTGGGCAGTAATCCATATGTTTAGCACCTTTGGAATACTTGTCATTTTTAGAAAAGAAGACTGCTACGGAATTGTCACAATAAATTTTCAGCGACCTATCAATATTGTCAACCAATCCAAGCCCTGAAATAAAGTTCTGTAGCCATTTAGCCTGAACCATGGCCTCAAAGCATGCCACAAATTCAGCTTCCATAGTGGATGCAGCAATTACAGACTGCTTCGCACTTTTTCATGATATAGCTCTTCCAGCTAAAAGATACCAATAGCCAAAAGTGGATTTTCTTGTGTCCACACATCCGGCAAAGTCTGAATCTGAATATCCTATGACCTCAAGGTTGTTTGATTTCCTTATAAGTAAGCATGTGATTCTTTGTTCCTTGCAAATATCTCAGGACTTTCTTTTGCAGCTTTCCAATGATCCACACTAGGATTACTCTGGTATCTTCCTAACATTCCAACTGCAAAACTGATATCTGGTCTCGTACAAGTCTGAGCATACATTAAGCTCCCAACAAGCGATGCATATGAAATTGCTTCCATTTCTTTCCGTTCCAAATCATTCTTTGGACATTGCATGAGACTAAATTTGTCTTCTTTCTGAATTGGAATCGGAGATGATGAGCACTTTTCCATCCCAAATCTCTCTAAAACTTTATTAATATATGCTTTCTGAGACAAGCCTAACAATCCTTGTGATCTGTCACGAAATATCTCTATTCCAATCACATAGGTTGCCTCACCCATATCTTTTATTTCAAAGTTACTAGAGAGAAATATCTTAGTCTCACTCAAAAGACCAAGATTATTAGTTGCAAGTAAGATGCCATCAACATACAGAATCAAAAATATAAACTTACTCCCACTGACCTTTAGATATATACACCGATCGATGATGTTTTTCTTAAATCCAAAGGAAACAACGGTATCGTTAAACTTAAGGTACCATTGTCGTGAAGCTTGTTTAAGTCCGTATATTGATTTCTTAAGTTTACACACCATATGCTCTTTTCCCTTTTCTATGAACCCCAATGGTTAGTCCATGTACACATCTTCGTTTAAATTCCCATTTAGAAAGGTCGTTTTCACATTCATCTGGTGCAACTCTAAATCATAATGAGCCACCAATGCCATAATGATTTTTAAAGAATCTTTCTTGGATACCGATGAAAAGGTCTCCTTATAGTCGATACCATCTTTATGAGTGAATCCTTTTGCAACTAGTCTGGCCTTGTAACGTTCTAAGTTACCATGAGAGTCACGTTTGGTCTTAAAGACCCATTTACATCCAACTCTCTTACAACCTTCTGGTAACTCAACAAGGTCCCAAACATCATTCTGTTCCATAGATTTCAACTCTTCTTTCATGGCGTTTAACCACTTTTCACCATTGTTACTATTCATGACTTGTGAAAACGTAACTGGATCATCTTCCATTCCCAAGTCAAAATCAGACTCTTGTAGATATACCGCATAGTCATTAGAAATAGCGGATCTCCTATCTCTTTGAGATCTTCTTAATGCTATTTGTTGTGGTTCTTCTACTATGGGCTCATTCGGTTCATTTACTATAATTTCATTGTGAGTAGTGGAATCATTTATTTGTTGTTCTTCATTATTATTATTCGGTACAAGAACATGAGGAACAACAACTTTATTAGAGACACAAGTCAAGGGAACTTGTACTCTCAATTCTTGAATCTCCACTTTACGTGAAGTTTCACTTCCACTAACTTCGTCATTCTCAATGAACTTGGCATTTCCAGTTTCAATAATCCTTGTAGTATGATTAGGACAATAAAATCTATACCCTTTCGATTTTTCTGGATAACCAATGAAATATCCACTGATTGTTCTTGCATCCAGTTTCTTTTCTTGTGGATTATAGTATCTAATTTCTGCCTGGCAACCCCAAACATGCAGGTGCCTTAGACTATGTTTCCTTCCAGTCCACAGTTCAAAAGGAGTCTTTGGAATTGCCTTACTAGGAACCCTATTCAACAGATACATAACAGTTTTAAGAGCATAAGTCTACAACGAAATGGGTAAAGATGAATTATTTAACATACTCCTAACCATATCTAACAAGGTTCTATTACGCCTTTCTGACACACCATTTTGTTGTGGTGTACCTGGCATTGTGTATTGAGCACATATGCCTCTCCTTTCAAGGAATTTAGCAAATGGACCCGGATGTTGTCCGCTTTCATCATACCTTCCATAATACTCTCCACCCCTATCAGATCTGACAATTTTCACCTTTCTGTCTAATTGCCTTTCAACTTTACTAATGTAAATCTCCAAGGCATTTACAGCCTGAGATTTATCATGCAGCAAATAGACATAACCATAACGTGAATAATCATCAATGAAGGTGATAAAGTATTTTTCTTTATTGAAAGCGTTAACATCAAAGGGCCCACATACATCAGTGTGTATAATTTCAAGAAGCTGACTGCTTCTTGTGGCTCCTTTCTTTGTTTGTTTTGTTTCTTTACCTTTAATACAATCCACACATACATTTAGATCAGTAAAATCTAAATCCAGAAGGATTTCATTCCTTACCAATCTTTCCATTCTTTCTTTGGAAATATGTCCCAAACGTTTATGCCACAAGTAAGCAGAACATTCATTTATTAAGGCACGTTTAGTGCCAATGTTATGATGCAAGGTCATAAGTGTTTTAGCATATAGATTATCAAGACATAATTTATATAATCCATCACATAAGGTACCATTACCAATCAAATGATTGTGCTTGTACAAACTAAAACAACCACTATCAAATCTAAAGGAATGTCCAGCCTTATCAAGTTTAGAAATTGAAACTAAATTCCTAGTTATACTAGGTACATACAAAGTTTTCAATAAATCTAAATGATATCCAGTGTCAAGGATTAAACGATAAGTTCCGACAGCTTTCACTGGAGCTTTCATTCCATTGCCCATGAAGACAAACTTTTCATTTGGCTTTGTGCCTGGGTTGTAAGGAATCCCTGCAACATATTAGAAACATGAGTAGTACATCCAGAATCAATCCACCAAGTGTTATAAGGAACTTCAGATAGGTTCGATTCATAACATACATAAGCACTGGGCTTACCTTTCTTTTCAAACCAAGCCTTACGTTTCGGACAATCCTTTTGGAAGTGTCCAACCTTCTTACAGAAATGACATATGTTTTCATTATGTTCCTTCTTGTGAATTTTAGAAGAAGAAGCCTCATTAACCTTCAGAGGTCCTCCTCTCTTCTTCTCATGTTTCTTGAAACTTTTCTTTTCAGCTCCTTGACCTTTTACATAATTGATGGAATGAATTCCCTAGTTCTTGAGTCTGGTCTCTTACTGAACCAATATACTGTGCAATTCATGCACATTCCATTTATCCTTCATGGTATTATAGTTCATCTGAAAAGGACCATACTTAGCCAGTAATGAGTTCAGGATGAATTGCACCAGGAAATTTTCATGCACATCCATCCCCAATGACTTCAGTCTTGCTACAATATTCGTCATCTCAATAACATGCTTATACATTGTACGATAACCATCAAATTTTATGGTGGTCAATGTACTCATTAGTGTCCCAGCAAGAGACTTATCAGCAGTTTGGGAGCGCTCTTCCACAAGCTTTATCATTTCTTTGGCACTTTCAGTTTGTGGAAGAGCTGACTTGATGTTGCTAGCAATGCTCATTCGTATATACATTAGACTCAACCTGTTGGATCTATCACAGTTTTTATAATGGACCCTTTCCTCTTCAATACTTGTAACAGTAATAGCACCTAGGTTTCTCTTCTCTAAGAGCTAAATCCAAATCCATTACCCTAAGGATAAAATTGGATTTGCTCACACCATTCAGAGAAGTTGAGTCCATTAAAAACTGCAACAGTTGAGAATAGTGAATGTGCAGCAACTGGTACTGCAAGGAATAAAATTTAAAACATTAATACTTTGAGTTATACATACATACACATTAACATGCTTCACAGATTCAGATACATTTCATACAATGTATATTGATGTTCACCTTTGGGCAATCCATCAATATACAACATTCAACATAATGATGCTAATAAAAATTTCACATAATTTGGCAATGATGTATAAACTAACTAGAAATATTTATTATCTTTGGATATATAAATATAACTAATAATATATTTACATCACTAACATTCATGCTCATTTATTATAAAGACAAGCAATCAACCTTTGGGTTGATCCTTAACTGCCTTATAATAATGAACTTTAATTTACCCATAATAAAACAATAATTTTCATGTTATTTATAGCATCAAAATTATGGGTAAATTAAAACACAATCATAATGTTCAGAATTAAAAATAATTCATAAGAATTTGGCCACTTTGGTGACTAACAAATCCATCATACTTAATTCCAACCAGAAATATTTTGTAAACAATTATAGGATTAAATTTTCACATTCAAATTTCCTCCTTTCCACCTTTTTTTTTTTAATCTCATCAGCAACCGAACCACCATCTCCGGCGCCAACTCCGGTCGTCTTCTCCGGCGGCCTTCATGTCCGGTCGTGTTCTCCAGCGGCGCCAGAAACTTCACAGTCCAGTCCATCTCTTCAGCGACGCCAGAACCTTCACAATTCGGTCCATCTCTTCGGCGGCGCCAGAACCGTCATGTCCGGTCGTCTTCTTCGGTCATCACCAGAACCCTCACAGTCTGGTCAACCCCTCTGAGCTAGGCAACAACCACCAGCCAGGACCCATATGGAACCTCTCGCAATACAGATCCTAACTCCCAGCCGGAACCCCAGAACCTGCGTCAGATCCGGTTTCTTCTTGGGCGGCAGCAACGCCTCCGGATCACTGCACCTCAGCCGGCTCGACGAGAAAAGTTTCACCCTAAACCCGACGATCTCAGAAACATGGGGCTCGCTCCTCCTCGACGAGATCCCTCTGCCTTCGCCGTTTGCTGTACAAGCCGTCGTTCAACCGATCCTTCTGGTTTCGGCCATATCTAGTTTTTTCGACGGGAGTAGATGGTGGATCTGGAGGAACGGTGGCCGATCGTTGAGGAGAAGAGCAGGAACAGGCGGTGCGCGACTGTCCGTGAAGAGAAGCAGGAGGAACAGCGCGCCGGAACCCTTCGCCGGAAAACAGGGGAACGCCAGAAAATTGACAGAAAACAGAGGGGTTTCGCAGCAACCCCTTTTTTTTTTTAACGATTTCTCTCAGATCTTTCTCTTTCATGTTCATTTTGTAAGAACGATTTAAAAAATTATCATACATGGAAAATCATGAATTCCCAAACCTTGCTCTGATACCACATGTAAACTTAAACTTGTGTCCTTTACATTATGGATCATCATACTAGAACACAATTAGGATATTAGAAATTCATGGTTTTCACATACATTAAAATCAAATCAATAAATGATACTAACCTTTATCCTTGATGCGGAATAAACTTTAGATCTGAAAGCCTTCTTGAATCTTTAGTCTTTATCGGTCCCTTCCCCTTTCGTACTTACACCTTTCACTTTCTGATGGAAGATAATCTCTTTTTTGGTTAGTGTATCCTTATGGGTAGAGACTGAATATATAAGGGTTTAATTTGAAATTCAAACCCATAAGATAGTATCATCAGTTATCGGTTTCTTTTAAATTTCAAAACCATCAGTTATCACTTAGGATAACATCCTACAATCATCAGATAATTGCTCCCATCAAGCAATTACTTTATTATCCTCCCTTACAACTAATTCACCTTTTAGCCCTTTAATATTTTTTAATTAAATCATCATTAGTTCCCATTAAACATGAGACACATTTCTAACACCAACAACTAATATGAAATATTCTTTTGTTCCCAGTAGTTATGAGAGCAAAAGAAAAGTTCCTCCTTCGGGTCCAAACCCAAGACAGCCACCCTCTATTGTTAATAGTTATAGTTTTGTCAACCATGAGATCAAGAGGCTTGTTCCTTCTAGCCTCATTGGTTCTTAAAAAGAGGCATGTTCCTTCATGTGTACATCGTGCTAATCTCCTTTAAATAAACAATATGTGTGTACACCTTGTATCTTTTACGTTGTAGCATTTATTACATCACATTGCAACAAGAAGTGAAATCAATGTTATATGAAGGAGTAGTAAGTCTTTCAAGTTCAAATTTCTGATATGATAAATGCAATTTTATGCAGTACTTGATTAGAATTTAGGGCGAGTATTAATTTATGTTTTTGGTTAACTGCAACAAAAATCCTAGAAACAGAACCAAAAATGTAGACAAGGTTCAGACTAGATGGCTTTCCGTTTAACAGAGTTAAACCCATAACCATGATTCATTCAAAGAATGCTGATCAGCAAAGCTTACATACTCAGAAAACCAACCTTAAAGCAATTGAGAAGAGAATATCAGGAGCTATGCCTGGAGCTATATGCGTATCTGTTCATCCAGTCCTTTGCCTGCAATTTGTATGATTTCCATGGCCTGTTGGTTCTTACTTCGTGGTAGATTCTGTTTGCGATTCCCCAAAGTTTCCTTCTTTGATGTTCGTGGAAAAGAAATGGAGTTGGATTATAAAATGTTCTAATTTTGGATTTTGAACTGAGAGCGTGTATTTTTTTCTTCATTTATTGGAGGTGCTCAGCTTGTTTGGTTATTCAAACTTTTATCTATCTGCTAATTAAAGATATTATGCACTATATCATGCTTTGAATCGGATAATTTTAGTAGCTATTTTTTTTCCCTTTGTAAATCGATATCTTTCTTATATTCTAGTAGATGGAAACTCTATTGTTTTTAATAGTGCGGTATGGCAGTTTTTGTCTCGAGTAGCAAAGCTGGTGTTGGTTCAAGAAATATCTGCTACCACAGTGAAAAAGGCTGAGAACAAATGGTGGGACAAATTGTTGAAGCAGGGAGGAAAGCCTCCTGTCCATTTTTTGGCCTTGAAAAAACATTTTAAAATAGGTTTTAAGAATTTGGAATGAGCCAAACTTCTTTTCATAATATACAAATGTATGGGTTGATCTTCATATAGACTTTAATAATGAAGTTAAAATATCATAAATCAAAAAAGTTATTAAAAAAAAAGTTATTAAAAGGTTGGTCTATGGGCTGATCCTAACCCATAAGTGCCAGCCTTGATTTTAACTTATTTAAAATTCAAAAAGCCCTAGCCAACCAAGGCGCTTGTGGAATGAGTCGGCCCATATTGACAATTATAATTGTAATTAACAATAAGATATTACATCCATTTTTTATTATTTGTCAATGACAAAAATTTTAATTTATTTTATTTGTTGTTTTATAAAATTAAAGAAATATCAATTATTCTATTATTTTTTTAATCTGTTATTTAATGTTGTTGCGTAAGGATTAATGAATATATTAAATAGCCTTATTTATAAAAAAAAATAACTGTAGTTGACTAAATTTCTATTTTATTAAAATACTTAAAATATTGTTATTTATTCTATTAATGTTTTCTCATTTCATTAATATCAAGAATAAAGTTAAAAAAATAATTAATACTTAATTGATATTCTAAAATAAAATAAAAGGAGTATTTATTTCCAAATTTATCTCTATAATAATGAAATGAAAAAGAATTAATAAAGTGAATAATAATAATTTTAATATTTTAATAAAAAAATAATTTATTCAAGTATAATAATTTTTTTCTTATAAATGTGAGTCATAACGCATAACTTTAGAATTGCTATTTAAAGCATTGTTTTGCCATTGCTAGTATACCAACTTGAGAGATGGAAAAGTCAAAGGTTCTTTTGGTTGGTGTTATGTCTTTCCTCTTCCTTTCTCTTGCTGCCAGTGTTCGTATACCAAGTTATGAGAGCAAATGGGAAGTTCCTTCGGGTCCAAACCCAAAAGAGCCACCTTCTATTTATAGTCTTTTCAACTATGAGATCAAGAGGCTAGTTCCTTCGGGTCCAAATCAAGCAGAGTCGCCTCGTACACCCATTGTGGAACGTATTTTTGTTCCTAGTGATTATGAGAGCAAAAGAAAAGTTCCTTCGGGTCCAAATCAAGCAGAGTCGCCTCCTACACCCATTGTGGAACGTGTTTTTGTTCCTATTGATTATGAGAGCAAAAGAAAAGTTCCTTCGGGTCCAGACCCAAAACAGCCACCTGGTTATGAGAGCAAAAGACAAGTTCCTTCGGGTTCAGACCCAAAGCAACCACCTAGTTATGAGAGCAAAAGACAAGTTCCTTCGGGTCCAGACTCAGAACAGCCACCTGGTTATGAGAGCAAAAGAAAGGTTCCTTCGGGTCCAGACCGAAAACAGCCACCCTCTATTGCTAATAGTCATAGTTTTGTCAACCATGAGATCAAGAGGCTTGTTCCTTCTAGCCGCACTGGTTCTTAAAAAGAGTCATGCTCCTTTTTGTGTACATCGTGCTAATCTCCTTTAAATAAGTAATATGTGTACACCTTGCATCTTTTACGTTTTAGCCTTTATTACATCACATTGCAACAGGAAATGAAATTAATGTTATATGAAGGAGTAGTAAGTTTTAATTTCAAGTTCAAATTTCTGATATCATAAAAGCAATTTTATGCAGCATTTGATTAGAATTTAGGGTGTGTATTAATTTATGTTTTTTCTTAACTGCAACAAAAAAACCTAGAAAACCAAAAATATAGACAAGGTTAAGACTAGAAGGCTTTTCGTTTAACAGAGTTAAACCCATAACCATGATTCATTCAAAGAATGCAGATCAGCATAGATTACATACTCAGAAAACCAACCTTAAAGTAATTGAGAAGAGAAATAAAAAAGAAACTAAATTATTTAAATTGAGTCGTTAGTTAGCAAAAATTCTTGGTTGTCAGATTCTTTAATTTTTTTGGGGGCAAATAAGAAATTTTTTATGGGAATTAGTAATAAGCACATGGAGGGATTTTTAATTATAATGACAATATTGTTGTTAGTCTTTGTGATTATGATGACGATTCTGTTAGGCTTGATTCTAGTTTTTTTTGTCATATATATAGTTTTTTTTTGGTTATAAATGAGGCTATTTCATGTCTTTCATGATATTTGTGCAACAATATTAAACAATAGATGATAAAAATCGGAAGGAGTATTATAGTCGAACTATTTTACTTGCTTCGTTCTATAATTATTATCATTGTTTTAAAAAAAAATTATTTGATTTTATTTGTCATTTCATAATATTAAAAAATTATTAATTAATTTTTTCAATTTTGTTCCTAATATTAATGAAATAAAAAAAAATTAATGAAGTGAATAATAATATCTTAAATATTTTAATAAAAGAATTATTTATTTATTATAGTTTTTTTCTTGTAAATGAAGTTATTTAATATGTTCCTAAATCTTTATGTAACAATATTAAATAACAAATAATAAAGAACGAAGGGTGTATTATAGTCAAACTATTTTACAGCCTCCGCTCTTTATTATTCGTCATGTTAAAAAAAAAATATTGTTTTATTTTATCTGTTATTTTAGAATATTCAAAAAGTATTAATTTTTTTATCTTTATTTTTAATATTAATTAAATAAGAGAGTTAATGGAGTGAATAACAATATTTTAAATATTTCAATAAAAGGATAATTTAGTCATTATATTCAAGCCTATTTTACTAAGATTAAATTTTTATTTACTATTAGTATAAAAAAAATTTATACCATAATTCAATTATATGTTATCATATTATTAAATGTATTTGACTTCTTATATGATTGTTACTTCTCTCATTCCTTATTATTTGTTGTTTTAGAAAAAAAAAATCGGTTTCATTTAATCTATCATTTTGAAATATTATTGAAGTATTAATTATTCTTTCCAACTTTATTTCTGATATTAATGAAGTAAAAGAATGTTAATAGAGTGAATAAAATTATTGAGTATTCCAATAAAAGGGTAATTTAGTCATTGTATTTAACTCTATTTTACTAGTGTTAAATTTTCATCTCTTATATTAATGTAAAATTACTTTACATTCTCATCTAATCATTTACATTCTCATCTAATCATATGTTACTATATCATTAAATGTATTTAACTTCTTAGGTGATTGTTACTCCTCCTCCATTCCTTATTGTCCATCTTTATAGAAAAAAGTTGTTTCATTTTATCTGTCATTTTAAAATATTAAAAAAATATTAATTATTTTTTTAATTTTATTCTTGATATTAATAAAGTAAAAAAAAAAATTAATAAAGTGAATAATAATATTTTAAATATTTTAATAAAATAATAATTTAATCATTATAATTTTTTTAATAAATAAAACTATTTAATGACTTTCTAAATTTTTGTTCAACAGTATGAAACAACTAATAATAAAAAATTGATAATAAAATATAGAGTGAGTATTATAGTCAAACTATTTTACTTCCTTCATTCTTGATTACCTGTCTTTTTTGAAAAAACAAAGTTTTGTTTCATTTTATTTGTCATTTTAAAATATCAATAAAGTATTATTTATTTTTTTAAATTTTATTTCTAATATTAATAAAATAAGATAGAATTAAATAAATGAATAATACTATTTTAAATATTTTAATAAAAGATAATATAATCATTATAGCTTTTTTTTTTATAAATTGGGATATTTAATGTCTTTTTTAATATTTGTGCAACAATCTTAAAGATAATAAGAAATTGATGAAGTAATAATTTATTAATACATGATTAAATGATAATATAAAATCTTTTATAATGACTAAGAATCAAAATTAAACTCATTTTGTTATATGTATATATTTCAAACTATAGATATTAAATTCATGGGTTGGTATAATGGTTATATAGGCATGATTCTTACCTTAACTACTATGGTTGAAACAGTGGGCCAACACCTCCAAGCCTATGAGTGCGGTGCTCATTTAAAATCGTTTAGGAAGAAACTCAATCTTAGTTTATGTAAATGGCTAAATGCTGATTGCTGATATGAGAATACCTTTAATATATATATATATGTATAAGTATAAATTTTTAATATTTATATCATTCAATAACTTTTAATAAAATATGATTTAAACTAATTTAATTGTTAAATTATATGATATTATCTTGATTATCATACATACTAAATTTAAAATAAATCTCACATTTATATATATGCCTTTTTTTTAATTTTTTCTTTCCTTTGTATCCAAACTAAAAATAAAAAGCAAAAACAATAAGGGATCCTTTTTTTCGATGGGCCAAAATACAGGAGTTATATGATTTTGTCGTTTTATCGGTATACATTGAACCCTTGAAACTTGTGTTTAGTTTGAGGTTGTAATCTTGTGTATAGTTAAATATCAAAAATTTAATTTTGATCCGTATTATGAAAAAGATTTTTAAGTGACCATTTAATAATATATTAACATTTTTTAAAAAAATTTAATTATGATAATAATTATTTAAAAAATTAATTTTTTATTAATGTGTTAACATATAATTTAATGATGAATATTAAATAAATAGAGAATAGATAAAAATAAATTCTTGAAAATAATAAGGTTCATCTCATTGGAACAAATCTCCTATTTCAACTTCATCTATGCCCGGAACTGTCCAAAAAAAGAAATAATGGGTTACTCCTTCCACTTGTGAGAAGAAATATAATATAAATCAATAAAACAAATCAAGAGCAGGCATTTTGCCCAAGCCCAATATGGACCCTTCAACTCTAGCCTGAAGTTTCAAGGGTTTGCGCCTTAATTTTAAACACAAACGAAGCACAATACAAATGGGCCATGCCTGGGCCTGATATTTAAATACCCAATATTGTATATACTAGCACATGCATGTCAATTTGTTTTTATTTTGTTAGACAATAAATAGAAAACGTAGAGAGCCATGAAAATTCAGATAAAATTTCCAGTAACAATATGGACTTATTTTTTTTCGGTTAAGGATTAGCTTGGACTCATGTAAGACACTTTACAATAAACTTTCTTCCATTGAAAATATTTAACAAAATCGGAAAAATATTATTCTTGGAAACTGTTCTCCTAATTAGAACCAACGACCCATAGTTTCATGAGTTTTTAGATACTTCAAATCTTAAAGAGCAGGGAAGCTTAGGATTTGGTTTGGGTACATTCGGTGGGTAATTGGGCATTGACTTCAATTTCCCAAGTGCTCACATGCCAATCTAGACTTTCTCTCTCCTCCCTGTCCAAGGCGAAATAACCCCCCCCCCCCTATAATTAATGGATTCAGTTTTCTAGTTTTGGTTATTAAAATAATAATTATTAAATATTTAAATTATGTAATTAAATTTGTAACAATTAAGTCTTTTTATTTAATATTCTGATAAATTTAATTGAATAATCTAATCACACAAGAAATGCACATAATTTATATACATTTTTGACTTCTTTTTAATAAAATAATTCATAAAATAAAAGGATATTGCACTTTGAAATTATTATGAAATTTGGTTTTGTAATTGCTTTTATAAGTTATATTAGAGAAGAAAGTAAAAAAAAAAGAATTTAATAAGTTGTGTCAATTAAATTTACCAAAATATTAAATAAAAAATTTAATTGTTACCAAATTATATAATTTAAATATTTAAAATAACTATGTTGCATTTTGCGTGGACCGATGACTTGTGCCCGAGTCAAATACTGATTCATTGCGATGCATAACTAAGTTGTTCCCGAAAATACTTGATCAAATATTTTTTTTAAAAAAGAAAATACCTAAATGAGTACTCAATATATACCCATGTATTTACTCAATATTTACCCGTATTAGATACGTACTAGTATGGTATCCTAGCATATACATGCATGGTAACCACTTCGTGCAACTTTGGGTGATCATATCTATTTGCCCCGAATAAGTTTTCACAAATATATGTTTGTATATAGTGGAGAGTAATAAGGGGACAGGTGGAGAGAGAGAGAGGGAGGGGATGGGAACATGAAATTCTTGAAAGTCATAGCTCGTGACATGAATAATATACAAAGGGGTTAGTTAGAGTTTTCGTTTTGGTTAAGTTTGAGAAGAGATGCTAAGTGGATATTGATTATATACTCCAATTAGAATATCACTACCATTATTGAAGTGCAAGACTCATTGTTCACTAGGGCACTTCACCGGCACCATATATAAAGCTCTATCTGAAACCTTTCTTCTTTTTTTAAGGGTTGAAAATCTGTTATTTTCCTTCTTTCTGAATCTTTACCCAGACACTAATTTAGTATATGTGAAGCTTTCAACTGCTATGAGATTACTAGATAACTTGCTCGTTAATTTCATTGAATTTACTAGATTACATATGCTATTTCAACTTGTGGACTTTAATTACATCAATAATATGTACGACTCTCATACATATTTTATTGAAGAAGAGAGATTGCACTAAATAGCACAAAAATTAAATTAATGAATGGGTTTCAAAAAGTGAATTGCTTAACATCTCTGATAATGATCGTCACAAGAAAAGACAAGAAAACATCGAAGGATGTGGGTATGTAGATAATAAGTGCAATTAGTGAAGGTACTGGGAGAGGGTTTTTGTCAAACTTGGGTTACCTAAAATTTGAGAAACTAAATAAGAATGGGACCAGGAGTAATTAAGGTTGCTTACATAATAATTAGAGAGGTCATTGTAGTTTCTTGTAGAATTGTGACCGTAACAAGATATATATCAATGACTTATTCAAACAACAAAAACTATCAGGAAGGGACGGGAGCCATTCAAATATATATATGTATAGGATGAAAGTTCTCTTACTTCAAGAGTAAGTTTTGTATATTTATTTCACTCATTCAACCATTAAATAATGTGATATTATTACGATAATCATGTAAGTAACAGATATGCAACATGCAGTAAATCTTCAATAGAACACTATTATACATCCATTTAGAAGTCACAGGTTAAATAATACAAATAATATATATCATTCCATTTGACAATGATGCATCAATGTAAAATTTCATCTCATTGAAATGAAAAATTAATAATATTATTACTGTTATTATTACTATTATTATTTTAATGAATTGGCTAGTTTGAGCAATATGCTGTGTAAAGGGGTGCCTAGATTTAGTTCTAAGAAGCACCTTAGGGAAAATTAAACCTAAATTTTAATAGAGAAGTAAACAATCACATCTACCACCTTGATCACAATTCTTGAGGACAAATACAATTTGTTCTGAATATCACGTGAACGCTTACAGAAGTAACGTTATTGAATTCGCTAATAAGTAGGCATGGAGATGAACTACAAAATGGAAGGATATAGTTCATTCAAGGCCAATAATGAATGTAACTATTTAATTAAAATTACTAATAAAATTGTGATATGCTAATGAAAACGTTTGCAGTATAATCAAGTGCTTGGTGGGTCACAACACCATCAAAAGTGGCTTATATACAATAATTTTTCTCCATCATAAGGGTTTAAAGAAAACCACATGGTTTGATAATTGTATTTGTGATGGGAGAATATAAATCCAATCATGATTGATTCTTTCACATAAATTCAGTGATGTCGAGGGGAAATTTAACAATCACCACTCATTTAGTATTTTTTTTTTTTACATAAATTGTATCTTTTTCAATTAGGCTTAACTTACTGTTTACACTTTGCGGCCATAACTATAAGGTAGATTGACATCAAATTAAAACCACTATAAATGAGCTAGAGGTGAGGATTTTAGGTAATTTGCTAGAAGGTCATAGGTTCAAACACTACCAAAAATTAATCATATATATATTCGATATACATACATTGTGATGTTTGTCGCTATTATTTGCTCTTCCCAAATAAAATTTGTAAAGATTTAATATAATTATTGTAATGTGTAGAACATTATCTACAGAAAGGGAGAGAAAGTGAGAGTAGAATCATAATTAGGATTTTTTTTCTTTCACCATAATATTTCTAAAAGTATTATTTTAAGACTAAAATCTCAAACATTGTCATGATTAAGAGGTCTTCTTAACAAGTGTCTCATCTAATTCCTAAGAATGAATACTTGTCCGTTGAAAGTTAAATTATTATCACTTTCCCCTTCATTTGTATTAAAAATCATATTAGACCTTATACGCATGCTATATCTTCTTGGTAGCCAAACACTATTAAAATATATTTAAATTCAAATACAATCAGACTAAACGAGCCAATAAAACTCACAAATTAAGCGGCTTTGACTAATTAAAATGCCACGGTAACAACATTCCTTGGTTATTTTACCAAATTTATTTGCATGCAATCAGAGAAAAATCATAAATGCAATTAGAGGATATAACTACACCAGTAGATAGCTTGAGGAATTTATAATGTGATTAAATAAAAAAAAAATTAAAGGAGACATTGCGATTGCATTGATATAGGTTAGGGAGAAAGTTTATATAACTCCCAACAAAATATGATAATGATTATAGATGACAAGAAATTCTGCTTTAAACAGTTAAAAGAGGTTTCTTTTATAGGATGGCCATTGTCTTTTACAAAGATATGATTAAATAAATGGCAATCATGATATGGAGAAAGTTATAGGACCATATATGGACAATTTCTACAGATTCATTCCTCACTATCATTAGAGTTCCTATTGTCCACTATCATAATGGCAGGACAATAATTTGATCCCCAACACTAATAACGGCACATTTTCCTCATGTCTAACTTTATTTTGTTTAACGAGAAACTCTAATCTTAAGTTGTCAATGAAATTACTCACAAACTTAAACAATATGTTTGTAATTATAAAGTTTTTAAACTATTCATAAAGTGTTGACGTAGTAAAAATGACTTATGTCCTTAAATATGAGAATTGTAATTTGATTCTTAGGAGTTACATCTTATGAGGAGAGTTATACTATTATTACTTCTGATTAGATAAAATTAAACTTATGAAATAATTTAAACAGACCGAACTCTTTGGAGATACTCTAGGTTCACACTAAAATTTTTTTTATAATGAATTTTAAACATAGAATTTTATTTTCAAATAAATCAAGTTAAATTAAAGTAAATTAGTCTTTTATGATTCTAAACACCACAACAATATTTGTCCATCTCAATCCATCTGCCAAATGAATGTCTGCTTTAACGGGGATTGGGGAAACTAGCTTTGCGAAATGCATAAAACAAAGGATTGTAATGACACGGGTTTAGATAGGGACCTCATCCTCCATCTCAATCTCAACCGAATACTTTTTCTCATTGCCATTGTTGATTCCCCTCTTTTTATTGGTATATATAAAAGAATCATTACTACATGTTGAATATATACGACACTTCTATTTAAATTTCAATCCACTTTAATCACATGAGTTATGCCTAAATGACATGTTGATTCTCCTTTAAATATGATTGACTGCAACTTTTTTTTTTTTTGTATTATATCAAATTTTCATAAGCTCATGAGTGTATTTTATTTTCCACATATTTATATTAATTATATGGTCATGTACGTACAACACGTAAATGTTACTCTTAAAGGTCCAATATGATGATGATTATGTATGATTAATTAGTATCATAAATTTAAATCGCATTCATCATTGAATTGAGAACATGTTTGGTAAGAAAAGGAATGAAATGAAATAAATATTATAAATTAAAGTATAAAAAGTTCTTATTTTCATTTCATTCTTTTCCCTTTCCAATACCAAACGGACCCTGAGGTTTTTTTTTTTTGGTTACAAAGGAAGCCTACTCAATAAGATTTAAATCTGGGATCAAGCAGTCTCTGATAAGACTTGGTATCACTAGATTTTAAGCTCCTGCACATTTAACAAACGTTTTTGAAATCAAGTAAGAAATATTTTCTCATGCTTGCTGATTCCAACATGGATAACTTGCCTTTAATGAATTCAGACCAGAAACAAAATTCCTTAAAATGATTCTCGTAGATCATGTAGTTTCTTGAAGAGTTGATAGACCCGCCAAAGTGGACTTATTACTAGGACTCCATGTATAAAATTTTCATGGTCTAACGTGCAAGTCTGAGTATACATAAATTAGATTTTTTCGTTCTCATGTGTTTCCCTGTTGTTGAAGTGCGCTTGTGTGCGTCTCGTGACACAAGGTTTCTGTTTTGCAAAGTCGTGCGTTTGGCTTCTCAAAGTATTTTGTGCATTGTCGGGGTGCAATCAGTGGGACTGGACTTTGCAGGGGAAGGGTGATGGTGAATTTCAATAAGCACTCGTTAGTGAGATGGCTACAAAGACACTCAATTAGACCCTTGATGGACACACCTTCATGAGTGAACCTCAAGTTTCAATCTCCAGCTCATTTCTCAAAATGGAATTTGATTCAGTGACCAATGGGACCATTTGATTCTTTCCCCTTTTCCTTCCTTTAATTATTAATTGTTGGTTTCTTGAATAGGCATGTCACATTTGACTAATTATGGGACGAATAAACATAGGGTAACGCTACCCTACCCCTTACCCCTAAAGGATATGATCATGCTCCAAGAAAAAAAAAATCACTTTTTAAAATTAAAATTAAAATATTAAAAATATATAATTTTTTTTTAAAAAAATTACTTGATACAATACAACTTAGGAATAACTATAGAATCCCCATAAACATATGGACAAGAAGCTGGCAAAAGAAAATATACGAAAGGTAAACTTGCTTAAATATGTAATAGAAACCAGTAAGTAATAATAATGGAGATAGTACGCTCATGACCTCATCACGTTAATTTGGGTCCTCTTCTGTTCGAGATGTGTTGGCACATGCACCTATGCGGTGTCATTTGGACAAAAGAAATTTTTAATAAATATTTTTTATTTTAAGTATTATATATAATTTTAGTTTTTTTAAAAAATAACATATATTTATAGTACAACTTCATCAAATTATTTTTTTGTATCAACTATTGTACAAAGTATTTAAGCTAAACAAAATTTCTCTTCGGACAAATAGTAGGGAAAGTCCTTGCACTTGCCTGTCACTGTAGTAAGCGGTAACGTTCCCTCCCACCCCTGGCCCCACCAGTACTGTGAGGCTGGGTACATATAATGAGAGGGTAGGACCTATCGGTATCAAGTTACTCAGACAAAAGGTCTCCATTTATCTTTACCCAAAAAAAACAAAAAGGTCTCCGTTTATAAATGCTGAGCTCATCAAAATTCAAATGATCAATTATATTCTCTAAGGGAGTGTTTTGGGAGAACTGAGATATGGGCCACCGTTGCTGCAGCAAACAGAAGATCAAAAGAGGACTGTGGTCTCCTGAAGAAGATGAGAAGCTTATCAGATATATCACCACTCATGGCCATAAAAGTTGGAGTTCTGTCCCAAAGTTTGCAGGCATTTCTCTCTCTCTCTCCCCCTCCCTCCCTCTTTCTCTCTATGTGTGTGTGTGCGCTGTAGAACAAATAAAAAATGATGCTGTGTTTTGTTAAGTTGGAGTTTCTGTCCCAAAGTTTGCAGGCATTAATTTCTCTCTCTTCCCCCTCCCCCTCTCGCTCTTGCTCTCTCTCTCTCTCCCTCTCTGTGGTGTAGAAAAAATAAAAAATGATGCTGTGGTTTGTTATGAGCAGGTTTGCAGAGATGTGGAAAGAGTTGCAGATTGAGATGGATAAATTATTTGAGACCGGATCTCAAAAGGGGTTCCTTCACTGCCGAAGAGGAGCAGACCATAATAGACGTGCATAGAATTCTGGGAAACAGGTAATAAAAGGGTAATTATACGAGCACAGAAAAAAAAAATGAGACAGAAAAAGTAAACGAGGTTTGCACATTTTCACATCAATGCATGCGTTTTTTGTCGGCTGCAGATGGGCCCAAATAGCCAAGCACCTCCCCGGAAGAACAGACAACGAGGTCAAGAACTTCTGGAACTCGTGCGTTAAAAAGAAGCTCATCTCTCGAGGGTTAGACCCGCAAACTCACACTCTCCTCTCTTCTCACAGGAGAAGCTCCGCATGTAATGTCTCTAATAATGTCCATCAAAATTCCAATTCCATTTTCATTGTGAATTCACAGATACCAAATGCTTCCATGGAAACTCTTCCACCTTTTTCTTCCCTACCTCAACCAAATATTGTTCAAAATCCCTCCAGCATTTTTTCCTCCGAATATCAAACCTCCAGTACTATTCTTTCAAATAAATTCTCAGATTTCCCTTATGAACCATCGATTGGGAACACCTCCAACAATTTTTCTCCTTCCTGCATGAACCCATCTACGGTTGGATTGTCTAACAATGAGAACAGCATCTGGGTTCCTAGAAATGATGCTGAAAATTTTAGAGCTCAAACATTGGAAGGAATACAAGCACAGGAACAGCAAGAGAAGGACAAGACTTGTGAGAAGGGAATTGATCATGAAATCAGAGAAGCCAAGGGCAGTCTCGAAATGAATGCTTCTTTCGAGAGCTCTAACTTTGACTTTGGGTTGTTGGAGAGTATACTTGCCTCTGAATTTATGTCTCACGATCTCAGCTATATGGATGAACTTTCATGGAACTTTTAGACCATTCATCAGCTAGCCAACGTGTACGTGTATCAGTAAGTTTTTGACATAAATATAAGATATGTGATATATATATATATATATATATTAGATATCTAGATGTGGAAAATGACGTACTTAAAAGCTCTTTCATCAAGGAAGGAAATGTCAAGAGAATACAGTTGTACTCTTTCCTGGACTAAAACTAATTGGAAGAAGGAAATTGGAAAGTTGCAGGTCATGTGAAATTGGTTTGGAGCTGGTAGAGAATAGGGTCTATTGTAAAAGAAATTCTTATGTACGTACTCCTAGAGTATTGTATTAATTAATAAAAATGTGACGCTTATCACAGCATAACAATATAGACGGTTAGATCAACTTTATAATTTTATATAATAAACTGTATATGAGATTTAGACCGATCAGTATTCAAGAATACTATAGAATCTCTCCTATTCTAGACTGACTAAAACTAACGTCTTGGCAATTTACAGGTTTCTTGTTAAAATAAATTATAAATCTGCTCAGAAGAAACAGCGAGAGTGCGAGTTCACTTGATGGGTGTCTGGTTCGTTCAACGTCCTGTATAAGTTTATTCATAGTTATGAATTAGTGAACTTTTGAAAAATCCCAATGGGATCAGAATCTTCTGAAGCTCAAATTGCGGGTGCAATTACAGACACAGAGAGAAATTATGTGGGTTCCATAATTTCAATTCTAGCTAGGAAATCCAAATCCGTCCCAATTGTATGACAAATTAACCTTTACGATACTTTATAATATGAGTAATGCTTTGTGTACGTAAAGTGAAGGAGATGAGAAGTTTGCCTCATTTCAAGGTAACTTTTTCAGTTACTACTCACAAGTGACAATATTTGAATATAGAAAGCAAAACGTTTAAAGTGAAGCTCCTTAATTAAACTCATATATACGATGGGCTGCTTTGGATGACTTTTTTTTTTAAAGTGTCCTTTTTATATGAACTCTTGTTTTCAAAGATTAATTTTTAAAAAATAAATGTTATTTTATATTTAAAAACAGTACTCATGTCAAAAGTAGAAAAGTTCTATTAAAAAAATGGTATTTAGTGACGGAAAATGTTGTCATTTGTAATAAAATTCGTTACTGAGGGGCATTACTAAATTGTTAGTAAATAGATTCTATCACTAAAGGAATAGATTTCACTGCAAAAAGAGGCTTCGTTTAGTTGTTAACGATAAAATTCAAAATTTTGTCCCTAAATGTGTTTCTATAGTGACGAAAATAAATTCCATCTAAATTCAAGAATTTTTTTAACGAGAACAAAAAAGTACAATTTTAACCTTTTTTTTTGTTTGTTTTTCAAAAATTATCCAAACAAAAAAGAATTATATATCGCAACGAGCTTGATTTATAATTTGTGCAATTGTGAATGTTAAGTAATGTACAAAGACATCAATATACGGATGGCTTTAAGGTGGGGCAAGCAGGGCTTGCCTTCCTACATATGAAAACTTTGTAACGATCGTGTGTTTGAATATATTCATCATTATTTTTTGTTGATGTCATTAATATATATATAATATTTCAATCCCCATTTTGTTGGCATAAGCAAATAGCCATTTTTTTTTAATACAGTTTAGGGATAGGAGAGGTTGTTCCGTTCAAAAGACAAGGCATGGCTTGCAAATAATGAATCACTAATAGAAATTCAACTCAACACTTTTAATTTAATTGATGCAGTTGGTTCTGTTAAGTTTAGCCAATTCTCATTAACTCAAAAATTATAGTGTTAATTCTTATCATGAAAAATTAACTCAACAAGCTTGTAACTTAATTAAGATCGGCCTCAATCTCTATGACTGAAGCATGATAATATTAGAGGTTTAATTCTTATTTTCTTTTCTTACTTAAGTACTTGCACCTCTTAAATCACCAAAAAAAATTCTTTAGAGGACAATTTCTTTTATCTAGTACTGAACACTTGGATAATTACCATTAGTTGAGTTTTTTTTTTTCACCCATTTAATTTATTTAGCTTAGAATTCTAAGTAACAATTATGCATGTCATTTAGCCGCATTTCCCAGCCACACTTAAATGGGTGAACATATCACAACTGAATACGATGTCGTTTAGCTGCAGTCATGCCAGCAGTTGGCTCAAAACTGCGAGAGTTTGTTTAGGGACCTTTTTTTTTCAAATAGCTGCGGATGACGAAATCCCCGGCGTATCGTTTGGTGACAGCGGCTTAAACTCTTAAATTTTTGTAGTGAAAGTCAATTAAAACAAAAAATTTCACAAATAATTACAAACACCTCGTTGTCTTAATTTAACCCAATAAACCTTAGAAAATTGAGCGGAAAAAGAAGTGGTTCAGAGTTTTACTCTGTAACTCTCATATAACAAAGGATTAAGATTCTTTCTAATTATTAAAATAATAAGAGAGTATTTTATTAGAGAATAAATATATAAATAATTTAAATATAACTAAAATATTTATAACTTATTATGATGAGTCTCTATATATATAAAAAATTTGTATCTATCTCTGTCTTATAAAATAATTCTGTAATAGGAGAGGATTCAAATCTTATAAGAACATAGAGCAATTTGAGTTATTTTATTAGTATTTTTTTAATTTTTTTAAATTTTCTTCAATTTAAGTTATTCATTTATATATATGTATTGTTTGATATCCATTTATGTTTGTTCTTAAACTTTTAGCTAGCTAGGTTGCATTTCGTACTTGGAATTGAATATATTAAAAATGATATTGGACATTCTAATTCTTAATTTCAAGTTTTCTAACTCACATGAAATTAACGATGTCCAATTCCTAATAGAAGTTTTATTGAAAACAATTATAAATTTATTCTCAATTCTTAATTCTGATCTAAAATTCTAATTTCAAGAACAGATAAAATAATAACTACATTCTGCAACTTACACGAAATAACAACTCTAGCCAAGTATATAAGTTTTAATTAATATTTAAACAAATTTCACTCGGCTTCTATTGTCGCCGTACTACTGCCACAATCCTTTACAATATAAAAAATAACATTAATTTAATTACATTTATACAATGAATTATTAAAACATTTCGAGATAGGCCAAAAAAAAAAAAAAAAAACAATCAATATTCTCAGAATGAACAAATAACAAGTATTGAACTGATTCAAAAAGACAACTTTTCCACGCACATAATAAACTGTTTGAAAATTGAAACCCAGAAAAGTGAAGTTTATCTCTCTACTTTGTGCCTCACGAAGCTCTCACTTAATGGCCAAAAAGAAAAAAACAAAGCTCTCCCTTTTATGATAGTAAGATATCAATTACACTTTCAAGTGAGTGCTTGTTCAGTTTAAAGGAAGTCAGTTTTTAAATTCTACTCGCTAACTATTTTATTGACATATGTATAATGGTAGGTTGATTTATTGGGTTGGGTAGGTTCAGCCATCATGGATGCTATATTTTGCAATATATATCTCTCACTCACTCATGATAATGAACCACCATAAAGATTCAAATGCACTCCATTTTCTTTAGTTTTTCATACACAAATGGTCTATCGTGACCACTGATTGGGATCTTTGCTAGCAATCCTTTACAAGGCGATGAAAAGATATCAACGATTGGTGCATATAAAATTCCGTTTGAGGACGTCTGAAGTGATGCCAACATGGTTGATATCTCTGTCACAGGACCACGTTGAATAAACCCGACGTGATTTTGAATGTAAAATTGAGAAGAAATATTTTATTGGTGCTGTGGTAGAAAATCATGTTTGAGTCTATAACTTGAGGAAAGATCTTTAATTTTTTATATTATAAACTAAATACATCCAAAACTAAACACCTACTTTTTTTTTTAAATATAGAGTAAGGAGTATCTCTACAGGATTTGCCTCATTTAAATCATTCTATAAACCTAATCTTTTCAGACTGAGAGTAATAATAGTATAACATTCCCATAAAATGTGACTAAACACACTTTTTTTAGTAATTATATGTATCAACTCTATTTAAATAATATAAATTACTTTACTATAAACTCATTTAATTTGTCACCAAAATCAAGGTTATACAAAATTAGATTTGTAAAATTTAATCTAAATACATACTTAATGGATTCCTCATATGTCATAAATCATTTATATACATGGAAACTATAATATCACATAATTTAATTGTAGGATTTTTTAAAATTTCTATTATACAAAAAATCATTCAATGGTATATATAAGTTGTAATAGCGTGAGAAACAAATATTAGCTTTTAGACTACTTATGTGTGATTATAATTAAAATTTTAAATCATATAACTTTTTCAAATAATCTTGTGAACTTTAAGTAATTATGAACCTAATAATCGGTACAAAATTTAATAGTCAAAATTAGTGGTTTCAAGATGGGTTGTCAATTTGTTTGGTTTGTGAATTAGGACAACCTATGATAAATTGTGGGAGAACGAGATAACCTACTTAATTTTAAAAAAAACACACAAAAGTCATAAAATTACTAACAAACTTAACAAAAAAAAATTAAATAAGTTATCAAATATCTATACAAATCAAAGCAATTAGAGCAGAATTAATTGGTTGGTGATCGAGTCGATCCCTCCAACTTACAGCCCAAACATAAGCATGTTATTTGGCATCTTTTGGTGTTGATTATTAATGGTCCAAAAATATGGCGGGGTAAAGTGGTAAACCAACCGGACAAGTCCAATTCATATTACTGTAATCAAGATTCATTCCTATCACATTTCACAACAAGCAAAAGAAACTGTTCCTCGCACTTATATGACCCAGAAATTATTTTAGTAAATTTTCCGTAGTCCAAAACATAAAAGGAAAAGATTATAAAGAGACGATAGTTTTACGGATAGACCAAACTCACTGATCTATAAACCAAGCATATTTCACCAGACATTACATATATCGAAGCATCGATCGAACATACTGCGAGCATCGGGTTCTGGCAAACACCGAAAGCAACACTTCCTGCGACACGTAGCCAATTGGTACTCTGCCACTCTAATCATTCGGAGTTTGGAAATGAAGATGTGAGGAAACTGAAGAGCAAGGGAAAGTGGAGATGACTTCTTTTGGCTCCCTCCATAACCAGGATATGCATCATAAACACTAACAACACCATCATCAGTAACTTGTTAGAAATTCCATCCATGTTGTTGATTTTGTTTTCCCCATATGTTTTGGATCTCCCCAGTTATATAATCCTTGATACTAATCCAAACATTAATATATTTATATTATTCAATAAGTTAATTTTTTTAAAAAATTAAGTAAATATAAATATATGATCAAGTAATTTAATTTTTTTTAAAAAAATTATATTGTTTTTATCTCTATCATCCAAGAGGCAAAGCGTTGCTGCCTTACACTCGTCAAACTCAGAACAAATCATTTTTCACTAAGGCATTTTTCCATTTTGAATTAAGCAAAGGTTAATTGCACTTGCAATCATATGTTTTACCCAACACTGAAGGGCAGTTTTTTGTGACTTGCCAGCTACATGTGTTGATAATAAACTTTAAGAGACATAAGAAAAGAGAATATCGATCAGATGCCTCCATTTAAACTAACAAGAATAATAAACACCTCATCATTTCTTCGAGTTTTCTCATAATTAAGTTATGTTTGTAAATTTTTTAACCAAGTTTCATAATTGTTAATATTAGAAAAGTTCATAAATTTCTTATAAAAATAATTATGTATGTATTGTGACAAAACATCACTTCAAAAAGAGTAAGACTACTATTGAGTGAGAGGGTTACAACAATAATTAAAAGTTAATTTGCTGCAATATTTTTATTAGTAAAATTTTGTTTTGAAATATTATCTCTTTTTTTTATGTGTTTGCATTTTCTTTTCTCCTAACAATATAGTGGAATAATAAAAAAAATTATTATTCTATTATTTGAGAGTTTACTAATGAACCATTTTATTCGAAACACTTAAATAGAGAGGGATTAAAAAATAATAGGGTTGTGCAGTTGATTGGTTTCCCATCCTTTCTCCAATGCAATTTATATATTAAACTAATAAATGTATATTTAGATTAACTTATTTTATATTTAAAATAGTTTATAATTAAAATTTTAATGGAAGAAATTAAAAAAATAATTTTTTTTGAGAAATTAAGCTTTATCAAACATACACTAAGTTTATTTATAAACTTCATTTTTTGTCTTGAATCTTGTGAGGTGTAATTGAATCGTGATTTTGAACTGAACCAAACTGTTACTACTAGTTTAGTTTGATCTGTTCTGTAAGCTCTCATGATTCAATTTAGTTTCTATAAATTGCAAACCACTGACGTCGGTTTAGCTCAAAATTGAGCCCAAAATTGGACCACAAGCATCCTTATCTTTTAGAGTAGCCATGACTCTCTTTTTATTTTATATATGGCAATACATGCTTGGAATTCAAAAGACGATTTTTTTTTTCTAAAAAAAAGCTTTTTTCCGTATGATAAAGATATCTTAAAAAAATAATGAATAAATAAGTTTTATCAAAATCAAAATAAATATTTTTTATTAAATAAATAACTACTCGAGTATGAAGCTACAAGGTCAAATTAAAGAAATTTAATCATATATTCCACATTGTATGATGTTTCTTTTCCTCTATTTTTAGTATTGCGGTACTGTTATAAACTTAAGCATAATAATAACATTTTAGATGTCCTAGATATCCGAAGAAGTTGGAAAATTTGTTAGAAAAAGGATATTGAATAAAGCAAAAGTAAGATATTGAAGGTTTAATTTGAAGGACGCACATAAAACATGACAATTGTAAATTTGTCTCATCCATTTGCTTTCCGAAGTGGACCAAGGGATTTGAACACCAACATGTAAGATTATACAATAAAATAGAAATGAACCCCCCTTAAAAAGGAAGATAAAAAAACAAAAAAGGAAAAGGGAAAAGGGAAAACCAATTGTATGCCAGCCTCCTTGGCTCAGCATTCTACTATTTTAGTACATTATATATGTAACCTCTTCTTTCTGCTGGTTGGAAAAACAATCCCCGATTGTGTGGTTATTTTAGCCAACACAAGTTTCTCTGTGTCGTCAACGAATATTGTGGTGCTATAGTTTGTGTCATTTGAGTTAGTGTAATCATTCTAGCATGGACAAAGCGACAGAGTTATCTTGAGAGGAACACAAGGAGATGATCTCTTCTAGTGTTCCATTCATGCTGTCCCTGTATTTGTCATATAACATGCAATCATCAGCCATTTCGGTTTTCATTGACTTTGTCTCTGCTAAATTTATATGAGGGAAATCTTCCAGCTCCAAAGGTGTGTATGGGAGTTGATGATGCATGCCTGCATAGATGGGTATTTCTATATCCTGCACCATGGATAAATAATGTATTAGTTTCCAATGTACTTAATTAAGTAGGGGCCGGGGATAAATTGATAAGTTATGAAGAAACCTGTATAACTATTGCTTAATTCGAACTAAAGCACCACTTGGGAGTAGTGCAAGTGGCAATGGATGAGTGGGGTTAGAGTAGAGGTTTTAGGTTTAATTTTGATGAAGAAAAAGAAATTTAAAAGGAAAAGAATAAAAGCAGCTTGTATTAATTTAAAAGAGAAAGAGCCAAACTGAACTAGTTGAAGTCCCCAATCAGATACATATATTGCTGGCATGAACAGTGTAAAGCAAGTTGAATGCTAATGGAGGGACACAGAAGTCGCTTCTCACATGTACAATTTTGAATAGTAAATAATAAATAGCTTTTGCTAAAATAGGAAATGATCCAGAGATTGCTGATAAAAAGGATGTGAATATATGATTAAAGATAAAGATGAATCTGAGGTGTTTGATATCTATATTTATATGTGTGCTTTAGTTTTAGAACGTATCAACCCATGAGGAAAATGGGGAAGAAAGATATCTTTACTTTGGAAAACGTTTTGAGTAGTCAGTCAAAAGAAGTTATAGGAGATGGTGAAGAAAGCTAAATTGGAGTCAGTCCAAGTTAATTTTAGAAGTGGGCTTTATGAAAAGATAGGAACTTCATCATACTTCCAACTTTTGTCACTTTAAGATCAAAAGAGAGCTCAAAGATATTGTATGTGGGCCACTAATTACAACACATAAATCAATAGTAAGATTGTTCAGGCATATGGAGAAGAGGTCATGTTGATGCTATATATATGTAAGAAGTAATAACTACAGGTAGTAAGTGATATTATACACATTTATGGATTGTTTGAGGTATGATAATAAAGCCTTAAAACTGTTAAAGCAGCAATATAAAGCAGAATAGCGCTGGAAATGCAGGCTTGGCAAAGGAAGTCATCATGAACATAAATGCCATGGACAAGGAGAAAAAGGAAAAGTGAAAATACTTAGCAGATTATTATAATAATGATCAAGCTATGGCCCAGTTTACTTTTTATGTATCTCCTGTATAAATCCATATATATATATTCATGCCACGTCTACGTGACTAGTACTAGATACAAATTCAAACCATCATGAATAACACCAAAAAAATTCAAAGAATCATGAAGTCTATCAAAGTGAGTATGTGAAATTTAAATCTCAAAATGTTACCTGCAATAGATTTGAGGGGTAGTCTATTCCAATTGAGTACGAATTAGCTGCACTGTTTGCTTCATCACAAGCAAATTGTGCTTGAAGATCATCTGCTATACCGGTGTCGGTAGGTGTTCCTTGAGTGAGATCAGAAGAAGAAGCGTCACAAGGAAATTTATTAGGGCGTTCCCGATTGAGAACTTTCTCATCCGCGGTTTCCATTTCTCCGGAAATCTCAATGCCACTTGAGTCTTCCCCCAATACTTGTTCTTCTGAGGCCCACATCGATTCCTTCTTTGCATCTTCTGCTTGTTCTTCTTCTTTAGCTTTAGCCGGAATTTGAATTGTCTTCTTGAAAATGCGACACAATGAAAAGGAATCCTGTGATGTGGTGAAAATTTTAGCATCAGTGTATATATTACTTAGCTTTCCACGATCAAAGTTTTCTGTTTATGTTTTTGTTTTTCTCTTTTTTGGTTCAAACACAATGACTGCAAGAAAAGAGTAACATACAAAAGCAAATTCAGAAAGAGTGGGAAAAAGAAAAGGGTCCGATGCAACACTAAGTACATGGATCTGAACTCTTCATCATCATGTTTCGATCACAAGCTTTTCTTTTTGAAGAGGACAAAATTAAAGTTTGCAAATCATATAAAGAAAAAGAAAATGAAGGAATATTAGAGGCATGTGCATCCTTGTAGAACAAGGTTCAAAACATAGATGGGTTTTCTACTCTATATTCAAGCTGAAGATAGAAAATTGGTCTGGTATAGGCTATAGTACGTGAGCTTGACTCTATGACCAGATACTGACCATATATGCATATCAATATTAAAAAGTGTACCTAAAACCCACTATCAGCGATAGACCAATTTGAAAAAAGACTTGGTTAAAGCAAGCACTAAACTAGGATTTGGTCATTGGTCTCATGAGACTTTTGTGGCTTTTTAGGGTTTCGTCTATGTATAACCCATTCAATTATTATCAGCTACACTTTATATTAAAAATTCCATTTCCTTACTATTTTTTTGGTTGATACCATTTCCTTACTATTGAGTACACACACCAAACATTTACATTTTATTTTTCCCCTCCTTTATTTGTTTTTTTTTTCCTCCAAAACCCTACTTTTACTCATTTCTGAACAAATTAATATTTATGTTCATAAAGCCTCAAAATTATTCATTAATCCAATCCCCCAGAAACACATTCTTTCTAAGCAAAATAAGAATAAAACAAGAAGAGAAGAAGAAGAAGATGATAATGATGAATGAAGACAGAAAGAAGCTACCATAAATATACCTTCAAAGACGAGTAAGCAGTACCAGGAACTGATTCAATTAGGCGGTACTCATGCATGACCCAGTTGGTTCTAATCCCATGGGGTGCTCTACCTCTGTAATATACCAATGTCTTCTTCATGCCAACTGGGCGCTTTTGAGATTGTACTGGCCTATCTTTCCCAGTAGCTTTCCAGTAACCAGCTCGTGTTGCCCTGTTAGTTCTCGACCCATTTGGGTACTTTCGATCTCTTGGACTGTAAAAATACCACTCCATGTCTTTGCTCGGAAGGAATGATTTATCTGTTTTTACAGTTCAAGAAGAATTGGAGCTCATTTAATTAATTCAGTTGAACCATGAAAATAGAGTATCTGATTCAAAACGAAGAACTTGCTCATGTTCATATATATATATATATATATATATATATATATTGATAAATGAAATCATGTACCTGGCAAATCCCAAGGTTCACATTTGTATAGATCAACTTCTGCGATGACGTCAAGCTCTATTGATCGCCCTGTTATTTTTCTTTCTAAGTAGTAAGCAACGAGCTCTTCATCTGTGGGGTGGAACCTAAATCCAGGTGGGAGACTGATTGGAGCCATTGCAAAGTAAGATCAATGTTAGAGAGAGAGAGAGAGAGAGAGAGAGAGAGAGAGAGAGAGAGAGAGAGAGAGAGAGAGAGAGAGGAAAATCTGGAAATGGGTGGAAGAGGACATGAACCAAACCAGCTTGTACGACATTGAACTAAATAGGCCACTGTTGGGATCACACACAGTCTTGGGTTTTGCCCCTGAGATCCATGTATATTACCAATTGTTTTATTCGCGTGGCAAGCACAAGAAAATAAAGCGGTTAGAAATGTGGGTATAGGTCGAGCAATTATGATGGAAATTGAAGGGCTAAAGTCCCAAAGGGAAGGCCTTTGGCTTTTGAAGAGATTCTATGTGTATGGTCTTGTGTGAAAACCTAGAGGGAGGATAAGAAACTTCTCTGCTTTTGTCTGCTCACAAACTAACAAAAATTAGAGGCCCCCTCAAAACGCTGTGCGGGCCTCCAAACCGTCCATACCCTACAACACGCAATACTAGGCATTTTTAAATTAATTAATCACTGCCACATATATGTTAATCGTATAATGTACGGTATCTTCATCATTCTACTCTTACGTATAAGCATGTGTTTTATGATGTCATGGTGTTTCAGGATACCATGATTAGATTCTTAGCATTTCATACAAAGGAGAACAAGGTATAGAATCTTATACGTATAGTAACATTCTGTGCAAGTAAGTTATTGTACCAAAGTTGCCCCTGGTTTTCTTTTATTAATACAATCAATGTGACATAACAACTCAGACTACCTACAAGAGTACGGTTAACTTGCAGTGTTCAGGCTGTAGTTTTTCAATTTCTTGAATCATGAGAAATATATATAACTGTATGATGCATATTGTTAAATTGCTAAGTATCTTCCATATCTAGCGCATAAGATTTCCAAGAATAGATCAGGGCAAAATAAGAAAAGGTTTCAGATTCATATACAAAAACATAACCAAGCGATTGGGTTGGTAATCATCGAGATTAACGAAGATAACCAACAAATTCAAAGTAAGTCATAACATGCATGGTTTAATCAATACAACATATATAAGTTCACAGGTAAAATTATAGGAGAAAACATTTTAGTACTGAATAGTGAACTCACTAATTAAATGTTAAGACCGCTATATGCTGGAAACCAAGACAAAATACCGACAATAGATTATATGAAAGGAACAATGAATATCTGACTTGATGATTAACTTACATATATTTTTTTCTTCTGCTACATAGGTAGTAGCGATTATATCGACACAAGATACGTTCGTTCGAACTCGAACTAAGCCAAAGTAAAAGAGGATTTCGAAATTGCACATGGTCAATGGTTTCAAAGTAAACTAAGTTGCTCTCTTTGCATGAGTAAGTTGTGTTTTAATAAGTATAGGACAGACTGGTGTGCAAATAAGCGACTCTTGTATAGTATAGGTATTGCTTTTGCGATTTGTGTCTTATAATAAGGTCCTAAATGAATCTCACTTCTATTATCTAAGTATAAATATAAAAATGGCTCAATCTAAGTTTACTTGGATCACTTTAACACATATATAGTGTGGACAGTTGTCAATTCAAGAATTACATAGGAAAGATCTGTTCATTGTCAACACAGTTTTAACTGTCCAATTAAGTCTTTTGTATTAATATATATAACTATCTTTGGCTAAATTTCGCCTTTATCAGGGAATACAAAATTTATTGAAGAGAGAGGGTTAGCCCCATTATGTAACCCACATCAATATTCAATAGATGAAAAGAATTGTGAAAGAAGCATTACTCAATTAAAAGATTCTCTCTTTACTTCTTTGTGTGTGTGAGAGAGGGAGACACACACACACACTGAGTCTGAGACTCTAGATGAATGTGGACCTTACAGGAATAAAGATTAGCTGTCTCTAAACTAAATCATGTGTATAAGTGAAGCAGATGCATTAAATTAAGATCATGCACAGAAAAATAAAGCGGCAGAGTAAAGTATCTTAAGCATGTTACAAGCAATGACATGCTGCAGTATTGCTAATAATTTATTTCCAAAGCTGGATATTGCAATATTCTTGCCTGAGCATACACTTATTTTAACAATGGCTACATACTTTTTGTATAACATAAGCCTAGAAAATATTGTAATCAATTTGGCTTTGCTTTTCTACGACGCGGTGGCATACGCGGTGTCTTTGATCTAATTTGATGTTGGACAAAAGGGGATCCATCTTCTATAGTTTTCTATAATCAATTATCTTGATTAGCAGACCAGTCATCATAAACAATAGAAGCTGGTCGAGACCATTTAGCAACATAAACAAGAAAAAGTAGGACAACATTAACTAACGAGATTTGAAACAATGATTAGCTCTACCCTCAAGAAATTCTTACCCAGAATAGTTTTGAAACCAAAAAAAAAAAGGCTACAACTAAATCTTGTTTTGAACTTTTATTAGATTATTATGCAAAAGCAATCTTGCGTTTCATCTTCTTTTTTTTTTTAATTTAGTGCATATTAATATAGTCACATGATATGCTATAAAATTATGCATGGCTTATGAAGTGTAAATTTTTTTTTTGTTACTTTATATATAAAAAAAAAAGGAAAATAGTATGGCGTGTTTTTACTCAAAAAACACAGAAATACGTGTATGCATAAAAAATAAAAAATAGTACAAATCAAATATTACCTCTTCTTATTATCATAGTTAACAGTAAAAACTGTACTTGATCTTAGCAAAAGTCCGAAAAGGATATTATATATGTTATATTTACTTTGGGTGTGGTTGCCGATCGAGGTGGGTATTAATCAATAAACATACTTTGCTCCCATGGTTCGGGCTAAAATTTATGATACTTTCAAGTTAGAAAAATAGAACTAAGCCATTTTGTGAAAAAAATTTCAAACAAATTACAATTCTTCCTCAAAATACGATCACATGCTGAGGGCTGAGTCAAGTGGATCCATTGAAGTACAACGTAGATGAGTTTGCTGGGGCCATACATGTGGATCCATGAGATAATTCTCTCCCCTTCAATTTTAGGCCAAGGGGAAAAGAACCCTTTTATCATACATCAGCCCCCTCACTTGTAGGGGGGCCCATACAGCATCTGTACAAATCTACCTGGCACGCTGTCACCGTCTTCTTTTCTTTTTATGTTTCTTTGCCTTTATTTCTTTTTCCTGCCATCCAAACTTACTTTTTCTTTACTGTTTCCTTTGTTCCTTGTTTATTGCCCTTTCCTTAAAATATCATTTTCATATTGGTAAAGACATACTAACTACTTTAATGATTGCAACGCATAATCTTTGACCGGTTCTCTCCCTCACACATAGTGCTAGTGCACTGACTACTGAGTACTCAGAGAAAATTCTTACTGTATTGTGGTCATGTTGACAATAAATATTTATTGTTATTAACTGATTTGATTATGGATATTGAGAAAAAGTAGTGAGCATTAATAGCAGTTTCATGGTCTTTCTTTCTTGGGAGGATTGTGAGTTGTGGGCATTAATAGAAGTTTGCTTGGTCTGTGTCTTGAGAGTTTGAGTTCTAGAAGTCGCATGTTCTTTGTGTCTTTAAGTTCCCTACATATATATAAATCCAGAACTAACTAGGGTTTATTGTACGAAAAAATAAAAGAACTAGAGCTAGGGTTCATGGTGGCAAAATTAAAAGAGGTGAAGTCAAAATCCTTTGGGCCCATATATTGGCTGAGAAGTGATCACATTCAAGTAAAAAAAACGGCACAGAACAATGTATTCCACTCTTAGGTTTCGGCCTTTTATCAGTTTGAATCTTTGCTTAAGTATCTTTTTAGTTTTAACACCTCAAATGTGACGTGGATTGAGTTGTACAAAACCAATTACATTGATATTAAGAGAGAAAGGGTTTTCTAGGGTCTTTTGCCGAAGCCGAAAGACCTTTTCTATATATTGTCTTTAAAAACCGTCCTTCACAATTTTCCATTACCCCTTAGAACAATTTCCTTAACCTTATGTGTGAAAAAAATTGGAGGAATAGCTTTTGATTTGCATAAAGAGATTCCAAACTTATGCATTACCCCCAATGAAATAGTAAACATCAATCGCTCCAAAATAAAGCAGCCTCGCTATTTTAGTTCTTGCACAGTATCCAAACTACCATACAAGATTCTGATCCAGTTAATATACGTATCTTCACCACATTTGGCACTATCACTCACATGGGTTTTTATTCATTTTCGATGAACCCAGAGAGAGAGATCAGAAGATGTTTGTTAAATGGTTCCTAAAGCCATGCAACCTTTCACACGATCATAGTTGTTGGGATAATAAAGCGTGCAAATGCATGAAAGCAAAATAATAATAAAAAAAAAAGAAATAAAGGGTGAGGCAGATACAAAGAGTGTGGTGCAGTCTGTACTCTGTAGTGCGGTGGTTGGCTTGGATAATTGAGAATAGGGAGTATTAGATTCCCAAAAGTTGGTTCGGTGTTTGTTACCATTTTAGTTTGTGCACAAAAGACAAATAGGTCAGATTCTTCTTTCTCCATCATTTCAGTAGCTTTCATGTGGGCTTCTGGGAATTTTATCTCTGCAGTTTCCACAGGGCAGAGATACTTACTTACTTGTGGCTGCAAGACAGAAGGGAACTTAGTTTGTTTCTGATAAGTTCTATTGCATGTGTTCTCTCTTCTCAAGCTAGCTTTTATGTATGACTTATCATTGGCACGCCGGCAACTTGGACCATTTATTCGCCTGAAGTTTTGAACGTAAACCCTTTAAAGACAAAAAGTGATGATAGAGAATCACCTAACAGGTAGCGGCGGTGGCATGGTATCCTATAGAACCCGTGAATTGCTAGTTACCTTAATTAAATTGCTAGAAATGCTTCCGTTGCCAATTAGTAAAAGTATCTTTTTTGTCAAAATAATATAATTTTATAATTTTATAATTTTATAAATTATATTTTTTTTAAATCAATAATATTTTCATAAAATTTGACTTATTTAAACTATTTTATTGACTTAAACTCTCTAACTAAAAATGGTAATAATATAATTATTCTAAATGAGAGTCCAGTTGTTATGCTTTTTACAAACTATTTATACTTTGCAAACTATTTACCAAGGTACATTAATTTTTGACAAATAATAGTTGTTTGCTCACGACATATTTTAATATTGTCTCCTCCACCCACATGGATTGGGCCATATGATGGATTGCACCAACTTGTGGCCCAAGCCCAAGTTGTTTGCATTAGCACATGCGGATCCCCTCCCTTTCCCCTTCCTACCTCACAAACTCTTAGCTGGGCATGCACAAATTGTTATCAAAGCGTATCATCAAATCATAAGCAAACTTATTAATAAATGTGCATCATCAAATGTAATCAAAGTTGAGGTTTTGGTAACCCACGGGAGGTTGGCTTAGCAGAAGTGTGGGAAAATTTTCGAACAAACTTTACTTATAAATTCAAAAAATTTAAATCTTAGAGTCATCACTTAAAAAAAAAAAAGACCATACCATTAAAAATTGAGGTTACGATAGAAAAGACACGTGGTGGGAAAGGGTTTATTACCTCTGCTAGTGAGGGATTGGCCAACACAGTGGCAATTTTGAAAAATTATTTTAGTGCCTTTGCTCCATGTATAATACTATTCAATATACTTATTTCATTAAATAATTTTATTTATAAATTTCTTCAACCTAATCATTAATTATATTAAAAGTTCTCATGAAATAAATTTAAACTAAAAAATTCATAAAATTTAAAAAATAATTAAGACTTAATAATTGTTTGCGGGTTAAATATTGTTACTCACATTTTATAAGTGATGCCACTTTAGTGTGATACAAGAAACGGAGAATAAATACCCAATTAAAAAAGTGAATCTACTAAACAAAAGTTAAATGATAAACAATTCTTATTAGATTAATAAAAACTCATTTCAATTTTTTTTTAAAATTTTATAGCACATACTCTCTTGCCTCGGGTTTTTAGAAATATAGAAGGGAAGATGGGCTTGTCCAAAAGCTTTTGATCTTGCAGAGATGTACCTAAGTCTTATTAAGGTTCAGATTCAAAACTCATAATGTATGTCATTGGACCTGTAAGTTAAAACAAACTTAAATATAAAATGCAACAGTAATGAGGAATCATCCTTACCCCGAAGCACATGAACAATAAGGTCAAAGTCATCACTAAATGTCTCACGAAAAGTTTTACGAACAATGTGGCAACACTATCATTCTCAAGTCTCAACTCTGCACTGAAATTGAATATAAGGAATAAATTTTTTTAAAAAGAAGTAAAGAAAAACCTATATAGTTACGGTTTCCTCCTTCCTAAGTGATTTGTACAAAATGCGCTCTTAAGAATCATCATTTCTCTACTTTTCTTTTAAAATTTGAAATTTCAAGAACTAGAGAAGAATATAATTGAAGCATTACTCTAGTATTCTTTTTTTTAAGGTATATATGGATATTTTGATTACTTGTCAAATATTTATTACTGCAAATTACACTTTATAGAGTTTAAATATTTATTGTAAAAATTAACAACCAATAAATATCTAATTCATTACAAGTACTGGCATGTTATAAACGAAATCATAGTACGATAATAACACTCGTATAATTGACAATGCGAGAGTCATATATTATCACAATTGACAAGCACAAAGGAGATATATATTTAGAGTAACATGATTGATAAGTAACATACTAATTCGATACATCACCCCAACTATATACACTCAAAGAAGATTTAATTAATTCCAATCCTCCATCTCCTAAAATAAAAAAGTATAAGAAAGCAAGGAGAAAAGTTGAGACCTCTGGTTCCATGTTAATTTAACTTTATTTCCTACGATTTGATTGAGTTTTGGCAAATTTTAACCAGCAATTCCTTTTGTTTGAAATTCCTTCTTCTTGATCGCAAAAGTTTTTTTTCTTTTTCCTTGAAAACCTATATATGGGTTTACGACAGACAAAAACTCACAATCTCTTTGAAATATATCTCAAAAAATCATATAACAACAAATTCGATTTGTAAGCCCTTCAATAATAAGTTGATAAGCATCATAACTTCAATTTTGGGAGACCGGATGAAGCCTTCTCAATCTGCAATGGGTTAAGCACCAATCAGTAAAACTAAGATTCAAGCGAAATTTAAAAAAAAAAAATTGATATGTGTTGACTTGATTCTTCTTGTTTTTTTTTTTTTTTGTCATTGAAATAGCCATAATTGATGACTTAAATTTGCACATCAATTAAACAATAATATATATATATATATATACACACACACACACCTACACCTACCTATTTGACGTTGAGGGCGAGGCATCCAGATAGAGGTGCTCTGCAATGGGCTTGGGAACACATTTATTTTCTCTTTCGAGGTAATAAAACGAGTAGGGCATAAATGGGCATAAATGGACATGTATATTACCGGATCCAAACCAGAGATGATATTCATTCACAAGGCTGTCGATGAACCGCCATGAAACTGAAACAACATTCTACTTACCGTGTAAGCAAACAGAAACAGAGGAGAGAAACTACTTTCCGTGTGCTTAATTGATAAATTATTTGATTTATTTAATGGGTTTAGGCCTTATCGAACAAAAAGGCCACCCTTCCAGTTCAGCCTCTTGACCTCGTAGACACCCATCTCCAGCTCCTCGTCCTCTCCTCCTCCATTGAAATACTCACCCAATTCTGTCTCCAACCACCCATCTGCCCTCTCCTTTGGATGCAGATTCTCCCTAGCAGTATGATCAGGATCAATCGGTGCTGCTTCTGCTTCTGCAGACAGCATGTAGCATGTCTTCCCGGACGCCTTATCCAGTTGAATGCTCTGATAGCATACCATTTTGCAATTCGTAACAGAACAAACTTGGAACAAATTAACATTGCCGTGATAGTGAATTAAAACATAATCATCAAGTTAATCACCAGGATTTGAGATTTAAGCACAGATATATGAGGAAAGATTGCAGATTTCAGTCTATTTCTGAACAACTAAATAATCACAGGCACTAATCGTATTTCAGTCGATTTTGCGAAGGAAATTTACCTTTTTATTGCCGTCTATGAGGAGCGGGTTTTGAGAGAGAGAGAGATAGAGGTCCTTCTTGGAAGCCAAAGACGTAGACGAGGAGTACCTGGCAATTTCGCTCTGGAAATCGGAGGGCAGAAACCTGTTCCAGACGACGTCGGATTGGGAGGCGGATCTGAAGATGGAGGAAAGCAAGGAGAGCCTGCACGCATCCCGAGGAGTGGTGAAGGAAATTATATTTGCTATGCAGTCCTCGGGTAGATTGTTGAAGTCCACCGTCCCATGGCGAATTCCTCCTCCTCCTTCACCACCGCCAAGTTCTGCTTCTACCACTGTAGCCATAAGATGTGTTTGTGTGGCTTGGCTTCTCTGTTAAATGTTTGTACTTATGGCGGGAGGGAGGAGGATATGGACAGATTAGCGGTTAAGTCCAGACTTGGCTAAGTGGTTTCTTTTGTTTTTTTTTTTTCTTGCATAAATTTTTTTAAACAACAAATAAGTAAATAAAAGAGCCAAATGATCTTTATAAGATATTTTATTTATTTATTTTTATATGTTGTTTAAAATTTTTATATAAAAAAATATAAATTAAAATAATTAAATTATTTTTTATTTTATTGATATATTTTATTAATTTTTTCTATTAAAAAATAAAGATAAAGTTAAAAAATTAATTAATTTTTTTTAATATTATCAAATAATAACTATTTTTAAATAAAAAAATTCTTTTATATAACAAATAAAAATAAATAAAAAAATACATTTCTTTTTTGATTAATAGTATATTGAGAGGTATGAGATAAAGGAAGGAAGACCGAGTTCAAATGTTATTAAAATTAAGTTTAAAATTCTCACCAAAAAAATTAAAGAAAATATTAAAATTATAATTTAGTACATTTGAGTTTATTTTTAATTTTATTTATGACATTTCAATTTTTTTATTTTAATTTTTGATATTCATAAACTTATTTTAATTCAGAATCTTTATTTATGTGTTTGTCATTAACTCAAGAGAAATGATGATGTATTATAATTAAAAATAATATAATATTATTTTTTTTAATTGAACGTTTAAAATAGTTTTAACATTTTAATTTGCTTATAATTTGGTTTCTGACATTTGAATTAACTTATATTTTTGTCTTTGATATTTAAATTAACTCATAAAATAAAGACATTTTCAAGTCAAATAATTCATGTAAGTTATTGTCTAACTATCACACTATAAGCCAACATTGTAAGATTAACTATTTGATAGACCAAATTGAAGCGAGTAAAATTAACTACTCCTGTTATCTATTTTTGTTTGTTGTGTAAGATAATTTTTTTATTAAAAAATATTTATTATATAAGAATATTAAGAAAATATTAATTAATTATTTTTAACTTTATTTTCATATTTTAATGGAGAGAGATTAATAAAGATAAGTGAAATTAGAGAAGAAAGAAAATATTAATGAAGTGAACAAAAGAATAATTTAATTATATTTAATTATATTTTTTTTATTGAAATTATTTAATAATTTTTTAAATTTTTATGTAAAAACTTTAAATGACAAATAAAAACGGACGGATAGAGTAATAATTATTATCATCATAATATTCAATCTCTTTGAACCATGTCATATTTTTTAAATTTTCGTTTAGTTCATTTGACAATTTTTATTTTGATTTTATTTTTGGTTATTCAATCCATTGTGCTGCGATTAAGGGTGCGGGGTTGGAGGAGAAATTGGGCCGGACCCACCTAGCTGCCGAGCCTTGTCCTTGGGGTGTCCTAAACTTCATCCATTTCTATTTTTCAGTCGCTTCTATTTGGGCTTGGAACATGTATACGATGTTTTACCAGGCCCAATTCAATGACAATATAGTAATTAAAAACCCAACCATCTCTACTTTTACACATTGTTCAAATAATTTAAAATATTGCGGTTCAAGCTTTGACTAAGTGGTAATGTGGTAAAGCCTGGAAAGCTACATATTTGAATTAATTTATTTTATATTTAAAATAATTTTTAATTAATTTTTTTAAGATAATTTTGAAAAAAAATAATTTTTTAAAAAAATTTAACTAAATCAAATATCTGTTAATTGAATTTCTCTCCCCCTCTCAAAAAATTCCTCCTCCCAAATCAAAAGAAAATTTAAAATATTAAAAGAAATATTCTTATTAACTAAAAAGCACTTTTGATTATTCCAGTTTTAGACTTTGTAATGGAAATTTGCTCGCATAATAATGGGCTTCCTGGCTTAATGACATTTCTGGTACAACTATTTTCATATAAAATGTTGTAACAACTAACTACATTTTTGTCATTTTAATGGAGTTAATTCTTGTAGGTGGCAGCTCAAAGTTTGATTCTGAATAGTCAAAATAGAGAATACACTTTATTAACTATTAGACAACCAACTCAGGCTACAAAAGAAAATTGTTCAATATCTCCATCAATATCAAAGAAAAGAAAGAAGTTCAGACCTAAGATACTGAGCATACATGTATGAATATCATGTACTCATATCAGCCATGTATGAGTATACATGTATGAATATCAGGTTCAACCAGCCATGCCAGAAACAGAAAGGGATAGTAGGAAAAATATCGAACTACTCGGATGCTTGATGATGAGGGGAACCAGAGGAGAAGGTATAGTAACAGAACCGTGAGAATGAAAATCACACCCATGATTAGGGAAATAGTGGCCAGCCAACTGAGATCACTTATCACTAGGTGCACACCAGCTAAAAATGCTAGAGATAATGTTCCAAGAGTGACTCCCAAAAGTGGCATTGCCACTTTAAAGGCAAGAAGCGCCAAAGTTATATCTCCTAGCTGGGCCCATATGAGTATGATAGTAACACCAATAGCACCGTACATAGATATTGTGTTGCAGAATATGAATAGCTCAAACCACATGTGATTTAGCATGAGAGCCATGCCTTGCCCTGGTTCAGAGCTGTTAGTGCCACCAGGCATGGTAAAACCAGCAGCAAATGTTACCGTAGTTATAAGGGTTGAAACCAATATAAGAGTGTTGATTCTGTCTTTGTACTGATCCATGTTTACGTCCATTTGTTGCCCAAAAGTTTTAGTACATTGGGTAGGGATCTTAATAGAGCAATGGTCGTGGAGTCGATCGGCAAGTTGTACGCCAGCAGATATTAATGCAATCCATGTTAGTCGCTGCAAATACAAATTTATGTATGGTACAAACCTAACAAATCAAAAAATAAAGGAAGAAAACAAACTAAGAAACGTGCATGTAACCAGAAAACATGGCATTGATGATTTAATGGCCACTAACCCACCTTTAGGACAACGATTTTTTACAAGGAATTTATCTATCATTTTTTTTTTTTTTGCAAAAAACAGGAATTGTATCTTAAATGGAGAGAAAAAGATCGTGAGAGTTGAATGAGAAAGAATATAAAAGGTTGTTCGTGTTGATGCAGCTTGATTTTGTCAGTTAGGCAAACTTCGTCAGTATTTTCATATATATATATATATATATATATATATATATATATCTATACCTTAAAACAGATATGGGCACCACAAAACAACATACACTTATTTTGAAAAGATAAAAATAAATAGGTAAATATTTTTGTCAAATGCTATATATTACAGGAGGAAAAATGTTTTGATCACTAAAGGAGGAAAAATGTTTTTAAAAAATTATAATTCAAATAATTATAAATTATAATTCAGTAACATTCAGTAACAATGGTATGATTACTATGTTTTAATTAGAAATTAGTTATTTCACATAAAATTCTACTGTCTATTTTGTCCTGTGCATGACTGTTCGGTGACACAGCGGGAAATGAACTTTCGATCATAGATCTGTGCGATCATTGATTTTATGAATTAACTAATTAAATCTTCAAAATGCAGTTAATTTTATGTAAAATTTGGGCTAACCACACTTTTTTGTATGACATAGTTACTCTTTTATAATACAATAATAATCGCTTATTTTATTGTAGTTATTTTGTTATACGTTATGAATATCCAAAAGATAATTTAACTTTGTCAACAACAATCAAATCATAGTAATTGAATGAAAAATAAATGAAAGACACACAAAAAAAATATTATCGTAATTATTATATTCTGAGAATGAAAAATTAAATAAATTTTTTCGGGAAATATAGAGAATAAGAGATGGAGCTGGAGAACCATTCTCACTCCACGTTATTATTAAGATTAATGGTAAACCAACATAAATATTGTTTATCTTTGTACCAAAAAATTATTAATTGCTTATCTAAGGTACACACTATACTAATCAATCACTCCGATTTATCTATAGTGGCCCCAACATTAATAGGTTCCTGCATGGCAATACTATCTGTAGAGACCAATTTATATGAAAAAAAAAAACTCAGTAAATAATGCTAGTCTCATGAAAACTATTATCTCCCAAAGTAAAATTTCTAAACATATATTTAATTTTGATTCACTATCAGTATAATATTTTTGTACACTATCATCCAAACATATGTTACTATATCATTTTAAATATTTAACTTTTTAAGTAATTATCATATTAGTCAAACTCTTTTAATGATTTGTCAATACATGATTAAATGATAATATAAAACTTTTTACACTGATAAATCGAAATTGAAATTAAACTCAAAAAATAAATTCTAAACCTGTTTGAAATTTGACTTCAAACCGAAGTAATTTGTTGGATTATTTTAGGAGATAGAATACTACTTGCCTTTCGAAGGGGTGGATTTCTAGTGGTAAATTATGAAAAGCATCAAGAGCTGTTTGATTATTCCTGTTAACCAAAGTAAGATCCACTCTTTTGTCCCACGTTAAGGCATGCACTATTTTGGGATGACAGCGCAAGATGGCCAAATGTAAATGAGTGTTTCCATTGGCATCCATGTCATTTATCATCTTTTGAAGCTCCTTATCCGCAGCTTGCAAGATGTACCTGACCACATTATATTTTCCACTTTTAACTGCAATGTGAAGAATGTTTCGACCACTATTGTCAAGCATCTCTGTGGGATCTGGAGAGTATTCTAGCAACTTCTGAACCACTTCAACATGACCTCCATAAGAAGCCAAATGAAGTGGGAAAAAGCTGTACGTGTCCCTTTCCATGGTACAGGAAATACACATTCCAAGCAGACACTGAACCTCTTTAAGGTAACCTAAAGATGCCGCATAATGAAGAGGAATTCTTTCTTCCTCATCCGTTAAATGGATCCATTCTAGCTTTCTTGTCAGTATGATATGTAAAATATCTAAGACATATATTACAATTAAACAATTAGGAGTACAGTCGCATTCGAGAAGGATCCACAAATGAATTATCTAGGCAAGGATTGACAATTGTTTTTTTAAATATTAGACAATGGAATAAACAAAATTTTGTCTAAAGAAAAAAAAAGAAATAATGATTTATTAAATAAAATTTATGAGTTTTGCAATTACTAGAATAGGTTTTATTATTTAAACTAATTAGAAAAAGATTAAAGAATTATTGTGTCCAATTAAAAAGGTATACAATACTAACCAAAATATGAGATGGAAATTTAGAGCTATCTAACAAAATGTACGTACGTACCTTGATCCCCTTTGGTGATCGCCGCGAGAAGGGGTGACTTTCCTGCTGGAACACAATCTGTGCCGTGCGGAATCAGTTCAGCCAATTCCTGGTGGTTCTGAATCAACTCGTCCAATGCAGGGTCTTGGCTTATGAGCTTGTCTCAACAACTTCCTTGTAGCCACCCTCAATCGCCACGTACAGAACTGATTTCTTTTCCTCGTTCATCATCCCGAACAGTGCAGCTCGCACAACAAATTCCTTGAAGCCACCAGCCTCAACGTGTGCCTCCTCAGAAACTAGGAAATTCACTACGCCTGTGTGACCATTCAGTAAGGCCTCGTGGAGGAAAGTGTTTCCTTGCCTGTTCTTCGTTAGGATCTTATTCAGAGCCTCCCTGAGGTATGCAGCTGGTAAATTGAGGAGATGAGCTGCCAACAACCTCTTGAGAGCAGAGACATGGCCAGCTTTTGCAGCAAGGTGTAGTGCTGTGTCACCATTGCAGTTTTTGGCATTCAAGAGATGGGGTGCTTTTTGAGCTACCTCCTCCACCCACTTGTCATTTCCATACCTTGCTGCTATGTGCAGCACGGTGTTGTCCAGAGGGCTCACTTGCTGCAAAAACTCATTCACCCTCCTTGCTGCTCCACGCAAACTCTCGTAAGCAGAATGATCACCTTTCATTGAATTATATGCTTCTTTTAGCAATTTTAAATTCTTCTTGTTGCCATGTTCTTGAACTCTCTCAGCGAGTCCCGTGGCCTCTGAAGGCCGCTGATCATTCTGCATTTCATTGCCCATATCATCTTGAACTGTTCTGAGTTCTCCAGGCATTCTCTCGATCTTTTATAATTATATCTGGGTTTTGTCACGTGAATTAAGAAAATTATTATTAAATAATATTATTTTAAAAAATAAATTATAATTATTAAAAAATATTTTCGAATTAGTGAATTTTAATTAAAACTAAAATAAAATTAAAAAATGAGATAGACTTTATCTTATTTCAAAATAAATATATTTAATCTGTGTACCCAACAAAAAAATTTATTTAATTCAGTGAACAAAAAATTAATAAATGCTAAATGGAATTGGACATGAAACAAGTTATAAAATAATCACAAAAATAATTGAAAAAGTTTGTCATTCCACATAACCCGTTAAACAAAATATTTAAAAAAAGTTTATTTGATTTTAAAAATAATATAATTTATTTAAGCAAGTAAACACATTATATAATAAATTCGAAATGAGATCGAACATAGTATTAAACCGTAAAACAATATTTATAATAGTGGAGAAAATGTATGACTTCACAATGCCGCTAAATGAAATTATTTAAACATGTTAAAACAAGAGCAAAATTAGATATGGCATTAAATCACAAAATAATCACAAAATATATCATTTTTGTAACACTAAAAACAAATTAAAAAATAATAGTAACACAACAAAACAAAATATATGAATTTAAGAGTGCAATAAAATAATTAAATCAGATTAAAATCTATGTCATAATATTTAAAAAAACACATGTAATAACTAAGTAAAAAAAATACTTTTATTAAAAAATTCTTAATTTATTATATACTTTTTTTCCCTCTTTATTTATTTTTTTATTCTACCTTTCTTCTTTTCTCTCTCTTACTCTTTTATCTTCTCTCTCTCCCCTTCCTCTTACCCTTACGCACAGTACTTCCTTCTCCAATCTTTATTATATTATTCAAGGTTCTGAAAACCGGATCGGACCGGCCGGTTCGGCCGGTCGGACCGGGAACCGGTTCCCTAACCGGTCCGGGTCATCGTCCAAAACCGCGGCGGTCAAAAATCGGTCAAAAACCGGTGAACTGGTCTCAAACCGGGCAAACCGGCGCCGGTCCGTACGGTTACCCGGGTCTTCTTTTTTTTTTTTATTATTTACGTCAAAACGATGTCGTTTTAATATATATTTTTCAAAAAAAAAAAATGCGACGACGTCGTTTCGGTTTGAATGAAAACCGAAACGCTCGCCCTTGTGCGGAAGCCCTCGCCCTTGCTGCGGAAAGCCGAAACCCTCGCCTCGCTGCTGCGCATCGTCTCTGTCGTCTCGCCGTTCCGTCGTCTCGCCGTTCGGTCGTCTCTCACCGAAACCCTCGCCTTCGCTGCTCCCCGTCGTCTCTCACGTCTCACCGTTCGGTCGTCTCTCACCGAAACCCTCGCTGGCTCACTGCGGAAGCGGAAGCCGAAACCCACGTGCGTCCGTCTGCGTCGGTGCGTTCGTCTGCGTCGGTACGTCCTCGACTCCGGTTTCTTACCGTTAGAAACCCTCGCTATCGGAGATCCTCGAGGTATACACGGATACACCTCTGCACATTTTTATTTTTATTTTCTGAGATTTTTTCGTTTTTGTATCTGGAATCTGGATGCCGAGAATGGGGAAAATTGTGTGTTTGATTTGATCTTGCAGATGATTTTGATTATTGTTTGTGTCGTGTACACTGTGTGGGTTGTAGCATTTTTTTTGTTTCTATAATTGTTGTTTAGTTGCGCATGTAGTGTTTGATAAAATGCTTCAAAGACACTGCAACTAGAATTGCGAAATTGATGTTGACAGTTGGTATTTTTAGGTTGGTTAACTTGGTTCAATATTAGATTTTGCCTACATGAAATGTCTTTGTAAACGAAAAATTTCACTTATTTTTGCTGCAAGCCATTGAAGCCTAGCATTACTTCATTAGCTTTAGTAAATCCTTAGACATCTATAGAAATTTTTTTATATTCTTGCATCACAACAGCATGGAAATATTTTTTTAGGCATGAAGTCTAAGCTATTTATCCCCTCTTTATTCAGATATGGATAATTCTAATAATCAGATAAGAAAAAGTAATACTGTTGATCAGTAATCCTCCTCAGGTTCTAGTCGTGGAAAAAGTGATCCAGCATAGAAACATGTTAGTTTAGCTCATGAAAATGGGAAGCCAGTGTACACTTGTATGTTTTGTTTGACACGGTATAAAGGAGGAGGGATTAATAGGATGAAGCAGCATCTTGCAGGAAAACAAGGACAAATAGCTTTGTGCAAAAAAGTTCCTTATGATGTTAAGTGCCAAATGTTAGCACATTTGGAACAAGTAAAAAAAAATAAAAATGATAAAGTGAGCTTTGGTGATGATTATGATGAAGCAGAAGAACAAGAAGAACAAGAGATGATTACTCCTTCACCTCCACCAACTAAGATGCAGCATATTGGAGACAAAGGCAAGCGAAAAGTAACTGCTTCCCAACCAATTGGTAAATATTTTGCACCAAGGACAACTCCAGGAGCCCAACCAAGTTTAAAAAGTGTTTTTGCTAGCAAAGAGGCCATACATAAAGTTAAATTAGGAATAGCCAGATGGATGGTTGATGCAGGCATTCCATTTAATGCAATTCAATCACCTTATTTTCAAGGTGCATTGGATGGTATTGCTGCTATTGGGCCTGGTTTTAAAGGTCCATCTTATGATGAAATGAGGGTTCACTTATTGGGAGATCTTAAGAATGAGTGTCAGCTACTTGTTGATAGTTATCGGAATTCATGGAAAGAAACTGGTTGTACACTTATGGCTGATGGTTGGACTGATCAAAGACAACGAACTCTAATTAATTTTTTGGTGTATTGTCCTGCTGGTGTATCATTTTCTGAAATCTGTTGATGCTTCAGACATGGTGAAAAATGCCACAACATTATTTAACTTGTTTGTTGATGTTATTGAATGGGTTGGGCCCAGTAATGTTGTGCATGTGGTGACTGACAATGCAGCTAATTATGTGGCAGCTGGAAGACTTATTCATGATAAGTATAAACATATTTTTTGGTCTCCTTGTGCTGCCCATTGCATTAATCTCATTTTGAAAGATATTAGCAACATGCCCCATGTAGCTAACCTTGCATCCCGTACTTCAAAGATAACAATATTTGTTTACAATCATATGGTGTTTTTGTCTTGGCTTAGAAAAAGGCCAGATTGGAAGGAAATTGTTCGTCCAGGAGCTACTCGTTTTGCTACTGTTTTTATTACTTTAAAAAGTATTTATGAACACAAGGAAGACTTGCAAGCTTTAGTTGTAGACAAGCACTTCACTGGACACAAGTTGGGAAGAAGTGTTAGTGGGAAAGCTGTTAGTGATATTATCTTGGATAATAAGTTTTGGCATGATTGTTTTACTACGGTGAAGATTGTAGGCCCTTTAATTAGATTGTTGAGAATAGTGGATGCTGATGAAAAACCTTCATTGGGATATGTATATGAAGGCATGCAAAGGGCAAAAAATGCTATCAAGCATATGTTTAAGATTAGGAAAAACTTGTACAAGCCTTATACAGAAATCATTAAGGCTCGATGGGATAAGCACTTGCATCAGAATCTCCATGCAGCATCTTACTTTTTAAATCTTGCTTTCTTTTATGATGAAAAATTCATTGAGAAGCACAGGATCATGCAAGGTTTACTTAACTTGTTTGATATAAAAAGCCTTTGCAATGATCCACTTAAAGCAATGAAGGAGATACAGGTGTATCGGCAGCGCAAGGAAAGTTTTGATAGGCCTACTGCTTTGACAGCAGCTAAGGAGCTTCAACCAAGTAAGCAATTTTATTTTTATATGCTGATTTGTTTTAATATTTTGAAACTTATAATATATAATCGATGGTTGATGTTGAGAATTATATTTATTTATATGTAGAGATGAATGATGGACATTTTTTGGCACCAGTACTCCATGTTTGAAAAATATAGCATATCGTATCCTTGGTCAAACAGCTTCTTCCTCAGGATGCGAATGAAATTGGAGTCTTTTTGAACAAATTCATACTAAAAGGAGGAATAGGCTGGAGCATCAAAGACTTAATGATCTTGTGTATGTCACTTACAACTTGCGTCTTAAATCCAGGTATATTAATAATTTAAGTATTTAACATTTCTATATTAATGACGTCATTTGTTATGTTTAAAACTTTAGGTTAGTTAGTTGAAAAATAATTATAATACTTTGTTTATTTGTTTTAGGTTGCATCGAAAGAAAAGGACTTATGATCCAATTGATTATGAAAGTATTGACAATGTTGACTTTTGGGTCATGGAAGAAGATCCTGAACCAGAATTTGATAATGAAGAGATTGAAAATTTAATTTATCAAGACAATGCTATTTCTTCTTATCATGTTGGTAAGTCTTATTCTTATAGTTCTATATATAAAAGTATTGATATTATGTATTATAATTTATAATATTATTATTAACTAATTAAGTCTTTTATTTTCTTAGAAGGCAGAGATATTGATACTGAATTTGGTATGGCTGAAGCAAGTCAAGCAACAATGCAGCCTTCATTTGATGATGATCATGATGGTGGAGATGAACAAGATCTTTTTAATGAAAATGTTCAACAACTTAATGTCGATTATGATGATCCTGTATAATTTGTGAAATTTTTTATGATTACTTTTGATGGAATATTGTTAAATTTATGTTATTTATATGAATGTAATATTTTTTTTACTTTATGACATTTTTTTGTTGTGTTGATTATATGAATGTAATATTTTTTTGATCTATGATATTATTTTTTTGTGTTTCAAATAATTTTATTATTAATTTATATTGTATTTTTATAATTTTTATTTATTTTAGTACTATATAAATAATTATATATATTTATATATAAATATAAATATATATTTAATTATATTCCGGTTCGACCACGGTTCAACCACGGTTCGACCATTGAACCTTGAATCAGTACCTCGACCGATTCAATGACCGGTTCAGTTTTCAGAACCTTGATATTATTATTTTTCTTATCGTTTTTTCTCTTCCTTTTATCATTTTTAATTCCTTTACTTTTTTCTCTTCCTTCTCTTTTTCTTACCTAACCAATTTTTCTTCACACCATTATCCCTTCTTTTTTTAATCTCTTCTTTTTTTTTTCCTTTCCTTTCTATTTTAATTTCCCCAAATTTCGGGTAATTCAATGTCACCCCTGCTGCATATGTTACTCTCAACTCCCAAGTGTTTTAATATTAAAAAAGTAATATATATTACTTTAATATTTTTTTAGATTATTACATTAGTTCATTTTACTTAGAAGTACCATATCTATTTACGGAAACATAGAATCACTCCAAATTTTTCTTTATCTTCTTTCTTTTATCTAGAGGAGACAAATAAATTTATAAATTTATGATATACTCAATTTATTCATATTTAAATATAATTCAATTCATTCTATTTAATTATAATAATATAAATTTAATGAATTTAAATGTATTGTTATTAGTTTTAGTCAATGCTTAATGAATGGATTAATTAAAATATTTATTAAATTTAATAAATATTTATGTGATTTAAAAAATAAAATATATATTTAAATATATAAAGAATCTATTATCTTTAGTCAGTGATAAATAAATCAAATATTTATTTATTAAAATTAATTAATAAATAAATTAAATATTTATTTGTTAAAATAGATCTTAAATAAATTAGATAATCTTAATATTTTTTAATAAATTTAAATTAATTATTAATCTATTTTTTATTGAAATGATTCAATCTAAAAGTAAATCCTATTCATATCCAAGTGCCACGGCACAAACCTTGTTCCCCTTTTTTTTATTTATTTCTTCTCTTTGCTCCTTTACCTCTCTTTGACCGTGCATCCCACCCGTCATTCTATTTTTCTTTCTTTTTTTTTCTGTCTCTCTTCCTTATCCGTTCCCACTTTACACATTCAGTTCTTTTCTCTTTTTCTTTTTCTAATCTTTAATTACCCCCACTCCCTGTAACAGTAAAGCAACTGTTTTATGTAAAAAAAATATTATATAGAACTATGAAATAATAAATCATTCTGCTATATAATTCTACACTCTACAGGCATATAAAAACACCTGGAAAGATGACAACAAACATGGACCCACTATGCTGGAACTGTGTACGAGGCGACTGGGAAGTGGTGCGAAGGTGAAGAAGGTGGGTTGGGAAGTTTAGAGTTGGGAGAATGAACATATAGCTGATGTGATGGGTTTGAATAGTTGGGCACTAATACTATATATGGGTTGCTGGGTTTGGATTGAACTAGTAGCATGCAAGGGTTAGAACTTAGTTGAAGAAGGATTGAGCTAGTAGCCATTGATTCTTTTTTAAACTTGATCAACGGCTCCCAACGAATAGAGCATCGATGCACCGAAGTCTTTCAGGTGCAAGTTAGACGGCACCTGCTACTTTAGAGGGGAAAAAATATGAATAGATCGATGGGCTTGTGACTACGAGTCATGGCAGAAGTACAGAGGGACATGCAAAAAAATCGGTTTGAAATTTGAAAGATTAAGCGCACGAGTATAAATGAAAATGAGATAGTATATGAGAGAAAGGAGTACCTTGAACGCTTTGAAATTTCACGATGAGCTTCTTCTCACCTTTGTTTCAACTATGCTCGAAGAAGAGGTTTTGTTCCATTATATAAAAGGAGCCATTCTCACCTCGGAAACAAAGTCAACACTCAATAGCCTGCCACACAAAAAAAAAACAGAAGGCAACACACAATATCTACTTGAAATTAAATAAACCAACCACCTGTGCCTAAATTAATAAACCAACAACCTCGCCTTTGTCTTACATATTTAAGATGCCCAGCTCTCATTCACGTTTTACTTCTCCATCTATCATAATCATTAAAATAATTCATTGAATATTTTTATAACATGATTATAATTTTTTATAAATATTTTAAAAAAAATTTCACTTTCAAAAATTTTAAAAGACTTAAAAAATTCAAAAAATACAAAGAGAATTAATTAATTTACCTTCTACTCTTATCCATTATCTTTCTTTTCATGTGTTTTTAACAAAAATATTATTCTTATATCTTATACTAAGATAAATTTAATTTCTTTTTAATTTTTTACTATAAAATATAAATTTGGAATAAAGTATAGGATTGAGACGTAAATATAACATAATTATTTTTTAAAATTTCTTTCTTTTTAAAATCACTGTTAGAATCATTCAAATATTTTATAGCAAATTATCACCCATTAGTTAAATTTAACAAATATAATGATATCATCTCGATTTAGGCTGACAGAACTAACCACGTGAGTTTTTATGATAATAAATTCACTAAATGCAAGAGATTAAAATTGTGTGAAGATATCATATTAGCATAATATCAGGTACTGTGTGTACATCCTTCTGGGACATGATGAGAGCCGCGGGGAATCAGTTGGGCCAATTCTTGGTGGTTCTGAATCAACTCGTCCAATGCAGGGTCTAATTGGCTTCGGTTTGGCCAATGCTTCATCAACGACTTCCTTGTAGCCACCCTCAATCGCTATGTACAATACTGATTTGTTTTCCTCGTTTGCCCAAAACAGTGCTGCTCGCTCAACCAATTCCTTGAAGCCAGGCTCAAACTGTAATTCATCAGAATCTAGAAAATTCATTACGTCTTCGTGACCATTCAATAAGGCCTCGTTAAAGAAAGTATTTCCCTACTTGTTTTTTACTAGGATTTTGTTCAGGGCCTCTTTGGGGCCATAGTATGATCATTCAAGCAGAAAATTGCGGAGCTGTGTGGCCAACAACTTCTTGAGAGAGTAGAGATATGACCAGCTCTTGCAGCAACATGCAGTGCTGTGTCACCGTCGGAATTTTTGGCGTTCAAAAGTTCGTTATGTGTAGGGCATGTTGAATTGCCTCCTCCACCTTGTTGTCATTTCCATACCTAGCTGCTATGTGTAGCACGGTGTTGCCCAGAGGGTTCACTTGCTGGAGAAATTCGTTCTCATTTTCTCTCCTTGCTGCTCCATGCAAACTCTCGTAAGCAGATTAATCACCTTTCATTGAATCATATGCTTGTTTTGCAATCCTAAATTCTTATTGTTTCCATGTTCTTGAACTCTCCCAGTAAGTAGTCCCCTGGCCTCTGACATTTCACTTCCCAAATCTCCATACCTCGAATATATCTCGTCACGACCCATTCTTATACCATCAAATTCAGGAAATTCAGCAAATCTATCCAGTCTTTTTTATCCGTCATTTTGTCACATGAATTAAAAAAATTATTTATAAAAAATATAAATAGTATTTAATTAAATTTTTGTTAAAATAATCAAATATAAATTCTTTTTTTATTTTATTAAGAAAAATATTAATTTAAAAAATAATAAATATTTAATTACTCTTTTAAAACATTAAATAAAATGAAATAAAATCTTTTTAAAACAAAAATAAAAAGAAAATATTTGATTTCCGCTTCAATGCATTCTGCGAGTTGGTAAAATCCTATACTGGTGAGGAGATGAAAATGCCCTTATTTATTAATTTTTATAAAAAATATTATTCTTATATTTCAATCCTATATCTCTCCTATATGACAAAAAGAAACTTAATTTCTTTTTACCATAAAAAGTAAGTATATGAAATGAGGTGTAAGATTGGTACATAAAAATAACATGATTGTAATTTTTATAAACATTTTAAAATTTTTTCACTTTAAAAGATTTTGAGAGATTTTAAAAAATTCAAAAAATAAAAGGAGAATTAATTAATTTATCTTCTATTCTTATCCATTCTCTTTCTCTTCATGTATTTTTAACCAAAATGTTATTCTTACATTCTACATTAAGATAAATTCAATTTCTTTTCACTTTTTTTCTTCTTTTTTACTATAAAAAATAAGTTTGGAATAAAGTATATGATTGAAATGTAAATATAACATAATTATTTTTTTAAATCTCTTTCTTTTTTAAAATCTCTTTATTTTTCCTGCCTTCCAAACTACATAACATAGCCTAAAAAACACATTGCCCACACATGTGGTAGCGAGGATTTTGGGACGGTGAACTCCAAACGGATGGGGGTGCGTTTCATAGGTGGACCATGGATTTTGTCGTGCGTTCGTGCAAGGCTTGCGTCTCTTGTAAGGTGGCTGTTGGAGCTTTTGGTGTCAAGATTGGTGCATGGATGCTTGGCTTGGGCTGTGGACGAGTGCGGTTAGTGTGGAACTCACGGTTGTTGCATGGCAGCGAGGATCGGAGTAGCGTAGGGCTTTGGGAAAACTTGAAGGGAGACTCTATGGATATGGTGCATGGTGACTTGAGTTTGAACTTTGAAGACTGTTGGGACTTTAGCACGGGTTGGTGTGCGCTTAGAGGTTTCAATTCAAGGGTATACGTTGGGTAAAGGTGTGCGTTTGATAATCTCCTCTATTCCCCGACCTCCCTTCTCTTTGCGCTTTTCACCAGAGAGAGCTTCTTCCCTTCTCTTATCTCCTTCCACAGTCATCATTCATCATGAACACTAGAAACTGTTCGAGACCATTTAGCAGCACCTTTTTTTTTCGGAGTAATATCTATACTCTTTTTTTTTTCTTTTTTTTGAGATTAATACTCCTTCAAGTATAATTGGAGCTATCTCTCAAATAAAATATCTTTTAATAAAATTTAAACTCTCAATATTATAAATAAAATTCATTATTAGAGTTTCAGTTAACTTACTTGACATTAAATCATATCTTTTAGTTGGTGACCATTTAGCAACAAAAACAATAAAAAATAGGACAACATTAACGTAAGGAGATTTGTGTTAGAACCAAGAAGGCTGAGTTAATTCTTGCAGAATGTTAGATTTAAGAAAATTTAAAGTCAATATTCAAGTTGAATTACAAATACAACGCAAACATATAACATAAAACAAATAAATCAACTAAAGAGTGAAGATAATAGAAGTTTACCTAAATAATTTATCCTGTTCACAACTGGTAACTTATGTTCATTTTTTATTTTATTTCATTTCTAATTCATTTTATTCAATATTTATTTCATTGTCATTTTATAAAATCTTCATTTTATATATCAACATTATGCAATAAATAGCATGCGATTTGAGAAAGCCAACAAAATCCATTGATTCCTAGCAGGCTTGGCAATATTCTCATTCGCTTTGCGTGTTTCCCAACTCATCACGCCTCATGCCTGCTGGAGTAGGGCAAGTTAGGGTTGCGGAGTGAAAGTAGATTGAGTAAAACGTCACTCTAAACTTTTGAGAAATTATTGTACACTCTCAAAATAATACACTTATTCAATAGATACGTGACATATAATTCTTGATAACTATTTAATCGTTGGATTAAATATATAATTTTATATAATAAAGTTAAGATTAAATCTCAACCTTTAAAATTTTTTTGAAAGTATTATACTTAGAATATATAAAAAAATTTCCAAACCTTCCAGCTGACAAGCTTAATTCTCAGGATGGTCTAGAGTTCATCCATTTCTCTTTTTTGTTTTTTTTTTTTCACTTCTATATGAGCTTGGACCACGTATCTGATGTTCTAACAAGCCCAATATTCAAGGACAGTAGAGTAATTAAAAATCCAACGGCCTCTGTTATTGACCCCAAATTACAATGTTCCTCCGCCCACAAATGAAACCAATTGACAAAAAAAAAAGAAAAAAATTACCAGGTGTATGTCAGGCTGAATGTGTTTTCAAAAAAGCTTTTTTTTTTCGGAAAAAAAAGACAATTTTAAGTAAGTACATTTTATTCATTTTTGCTGTCACATAAAAATACTTTTATACATTGTTCAAATAATTTAAAATATTCAAAGAAATATTCTTTTTAAGTAAAAAGCAGCTTTTGATTATATCATTTTCAAATTTTGTAATGGAAATTTGCCCGCATTATTGTAATGCTTATATTGGGTTTTGAGATTGTGATGGTCTTCCAGGCATGATGACGTTTCCGGTCCGACAATCCTCATATAAAATGTTGTACAAACCTAACCATATCCTTGTCAATAAGAGGAAATAATTTTTATAGGTGGATTTCGAGTAATCATTACAAAAAAAAATACACTTCCTTTACTACTAGGCAATCATCAAGTTGCAAAAGAAAAATTTCATTAAGTTCAATATCTCTATCTCTCACAATAAGTATCACTGTTTTGATACAATAGTGACATTGAGGTTTAAACTTATGATTTCTTTTAAATTATTCAAACCTTTACTATTAACTTATTTTTAATGTCTTGTCATTTACCACTTAATTACCAGTTTACGAGAATTTTTTTTTTTGCTGTTTTTATTCTTTTTTTGCTAGACATTTAATTTAATTTATTAAATTCATATCAATTTAATTTATGAAATTCATATTTGCATTTGCATCTTGTATACCTAATCTTCACAAATCATGATAGAATTTTTTTTTTCATCCCAATTGTAATGGAATTCGTAACAAAATTTTGTTTCAAATTAATTTTTTATAATTTTAAAAATATATTAAAAAAACTTAGCTATAGAATTTGTAATTTCGTCTCTATGTTTGGCAAGAATTCTTGCGTTCAATTATACGTTGAAAATAAAGTCAAATACAGTGACAGAATCACAATTTTAAATACTATTTTTGAAAAAGATTTCTTCATCTTTTTTTCAATTTTGTGACAAATTCCGACACAATTGCATTACAATATTAAATAATACCAGAATCTGCAAAAAGTGATAATTTAATATTATAATTCTAAATTATTAACCTTGTTTTTGAAATATTTTTATTTTTTAATTTCATTGCCATGTCAGTCTCATTAGCAATATGAGTTATATTATTATTAAAGAAATTTATTTTTTAATTACATCACAAATTCATAAAATTTTACAATAAAATATATATATTAAATTTTTTTATTAATAGTTATTAAAAAATCGTTTATCCTCTACGGGCCAAAACAAAGTTGTTTTGGAAGCCTACCTTATCCCCTATTAGAGTCCTAACCATTTCTTTTTGTTTTTTTTTTTCAATCACTGTACTACAATTATATCGAATAATAGATATTTTGAAACGACAAATTCAGAACAATATTTATTAAAATGAGAAATTAACATAAGATACATTATCATAATTGACAAAAAGAAATGAGACACTTTGGGTAATAGCAGACTAATACGATAAATGATCCCAATTAAGACACACAAAAAAGAAGATTTAATTAATGTTCAGTACCAACACCTCAAAAAATAAAAAATAAAAATAATAAAAGTAGCAGAAAGAAAGGATAACAATTCAAACCTCAGGTCAAGTACTAAGCAATATAATCTGAGTGGCTTCAATTGATTTCATCAAGTTCAGTCAGTGATGCCAGAAACAGAAAAGGATAGTAAGAAATGTATCGAATTATGGTGATGTTGGACGACGAAGGGAACCAGAGTAGAAGATTTAGTAGCAGAAGCATGAGAATGAAAATCCAATCCATCACAAGAAAAATAGTGTCCAAACAACTGAGATCACTTATAACCAACTGCACACCAGCCAAAAATGCCAGAGACACTGTTGCAAGAGCGATTCGCATAAGTGGCCTTGCAACTTTAAGGGCAAAACGTGCCACAGTTTGATCTTCTAAGAGGGCCCAAATGAGTATGACAGTAACACTACCGGCACCATACATGGATATTGTGATGCAGAATATGAATAGCGCAAACCATATGTAGTTGAGCATGGTGGCTGTGCCCTCCCCAGGCATCGTGAAACCAGCGGCGAATGTCAGCGCAATTATAAGGGTTGAAGCCAACAAAAGAGTGCTGAATTTGTCTTTGAACTGATCCATGTTTTGGTTCATTTGTTGCCCAAAAGCTTTTGTACTTTGGGTAGGGATCTTAATAGAGCAATGGCCACGGAGTTTATCGGCAGATTGAACGCCAGCAGATTTTAATGCAATCCATGTTAGTCGCTGCAAATACAAATTTATGTAAGTTACAAACCTAACAAATCAGAAAAATAAAGGAAGAAAACAAACTAAGAAACGTGCGTGTAACCGGAAAACATAGCATTGATGATTTAATGGCCACTAACCCACCTTTAGGACAAACGATTTTTACAAGGAATTTATCTATCTTTTTTTTTTTGGCAGAAATCAGGAATTGTATCTTAAATGGAGAAAAAGATCGTGAGAGTTTGATAAGAAAGAATATAAAAGGTTGTTCCGTGTTGATGCAGCCTGATTTTGTCAGTTAGGCCAACTTTGTCAGTAGTTTCATATATATATATATATATATATATATATATATATATATATATATATATATATATATATATTATATATATATATATATATACCTTAAAACAGATATGGGCACCACAAAACAACATACATTTACTTTTAAAAGATAAAAATAAATAGGTAAATATTTTTGTCAAATGCTATATATTACAGGAGGATAAATGTTTTGATCACCAAAGGTGGAAAAATGTTTTTAAAAAATTATAATTCAAATAATTATAAATTATAATTCAGTAACATTCAGTAACAACGGTATGATTACTGTGTTTTAATTAGAAATTAGTTATTTCACATAAAATTCTACTGTCCATTTTGTCTTGTTCATGACTGTTCAGTAACACATCGGAGAATGAACTTTTGATCATAGACCTGTGCAATCATTGATTTTATCAATTAACTAACTAAATCTTCAAAAGGCGGTTAATTTTATGCAAAATTTGGGCTAACCACACTTTTTTGTATGACATAGTTACTTTTTTATAATACAATAATAATCGCATATTTTATTGTATTTATTTTGTTATACGTTATGAATATCCCAAAAGATAATTTAACTTTTGTCAACAACAATCAAATCATAGTAATTGAATGAAAAATAATGCAAGACACACAAAAAAAAAAATATTCTCGTAATTATCATACTATGAGAATGAAAAATTAAATAATTTTTTTAGGGAAATATAGAGAATAAGAGATGGAGCTGGAGAATGGCTACATTCTCAATTCACTTTATTGTTAAGATTAATGGTAAACCAACATAAATATAGTTTATCTTTGTACCAAAAAATTATTAAATTGCTTATCTAAGGTACACACTATACTAATCAATCACTCCGATTTCTCTATAGTGGCCCTAACATTAATAGGTTCCTGCATGGCAATACTATCTATAGAGACCAATTTATATGAACAAAAAAAAATCTCAGTAAATAATGCTAGTCTCATGAAAACTATTATCTCCCAAAGTAAAATTTCTAAGCATCTATTTAATTTTAATTCAATATCAATATAATATTTTTTTACACTATCATCTAATCATATGTTATTATATCATTATAAATATTTTTTTTAAGTAATTGTCATATTAGTCAAACGCTTTTAATGATTTGCTAACACATGATTAATGGTAATATAAAACTTTTTAGATTGATAGTAGATCGAAATAAAAATTAAAGTCAAAAAATAAATTCTAAACCTGTATGAAATTTGACTGCAAACCTACGTAATTTGTTGGGTTATTTTAGGAGATAAAATACTACTTACCTCTGGAAGGGGTGAATTTTCTAGTCCAAATTTTTGACAAGCATCAAGAGCTGTTTGATTTTTCCGGTTAACCAAAGTGAGATCCACTCTTTTGTCCCACGTTAAGGCATGCACTATTTTGGGGTGGCAGCGCAAGGTGGCCAAATGCAAAGGAGTGTTTCCATGGGCATCCATGTCATTTATCATCTTTTCAAGCTCCTTATCCGCAGCTTGCAAGATGTCTTCCACTTTCAACTGCAATGTAGTGTCTCATGTTCTCCTTGTTCCTTTACTTGGATCTCGGACCGAAGCCACTTCTTCTCCTCCACTTCAAGATATTTCCATGGTGGTACTGGTGGACTCTAGCCCTGACTCAGCACCTTTACCGCTCCAGATCCTGCCTCCCGCTAGTCCGCCAGTTGTCATTCGCAAAGGTATTCGTTCTACTCGTAATTCTCATCCTATTTATATTTTTTTAAACTATCATCGTTTGTCCTCTCCATATTTTTCTTTTGTCACCTCCTTGTCCTCTGTTTCCGTTCCTAAGACTACAGGTGAGGCACTATCCCATCCGAAGTGGCGACAGGTTATGATCGATGAAATGCAAGCCTTACACTCTAGTGACACTTTTTATATATTATAATATATTGCTAGTCTAGCATAATTTAAATGGTAAAAATACCCTTAATTAACATTTAAGCTTTAGCTCTTGACTTGTCTTATTTAAGATTTTTTGTACATTAATAAGTTTCTTTCCAACTTTTGGCCTCGATCCCAGCTGAATCTATGACTAACGTATAATAAAGGTTTATTGTAAGATCACTCAAGTCATATAAATTTTAAATTTGTAATTCCAAACATATAATTTAGAATAGTCACTACAGGCTCTCATAAATACTTTATTGCAAAAAACTTATATTTTATAAATTTAAACTTAAAAAGTATCATATAAGTGAATTTCGATTACCAGCAGTACACTCAAACAAATGTTACAAATTGAATCTTTAATTAACAAGTATACTACTAACATGGATCCTAATTGTAGATATAATAAAACATATATAAGAGTATTAGCCATAAGGCTTTCAAATCCAAAATACATAGAACAAAACAAAATTTTAAACTTTTCCACATGAATGATGTGTTAGACTCACTAAAATAACTGAAGATTCCTTTAATCGGATCAGAGAAGTAAAACAAAAGTAATCCCGTTACCTGTATTTGAAAAATATGTAATTTAAAGTGAGTTTATAATTCAGTGAGAAGTTTATACCTACTATAATTAAAACAGGACAAGTAAGACATGACTTTTTTTTCATAAAAAAAAAGTTTAAAAATAAATACTGAATATTTACATATAAGAAAAATTAATTAAGAATTAATTAAACAATAAAATGACTTTAAAATAATATTTTATGTAATAAAACAGTTCAAAAATATGATCATAATAATTTCTGTTTGAAAGATTACACAAAACAGTAACTCAATATATCATTATTTTCAATCTAACAAAATCTAAAGTTACCAATTAAAGGAGAATTCACTAGGTAGAACCAAAACTAATAGGCACTCAACTTATAATCAAAATAATTTTATTTAACCTTGATCTTATAATAAATAAGAAATTTTATTTTATTTTATACGATTTTATACAAAAAATTAAATAAAATTATTTTAATAAAATAAATTATTATCTAATATTTTATCTAAATATAAATAATATTAATTATGCTAGGAATCAATTTCTAGTACATGTACCAAACGGATCAGTGAATCTTCCTCTCCAGTAATTTCCCTTCTCCTTCCCTCTTACTTCTTCCGTTCTCTCTTTAGAATCCTCCCCTTCCTCCCCTTGACCTCTGTGCTCTTTTTTTGTCCAGTAACCGCTTGACTTCACCTTTTTAGAAGAGAAGGAAAAATAATCCATAGGCCAAGAAACCACCCAATTGATGATTTTTTTTTTTTTTTAGTGTCAATCCAATAAGTGTGTGCTTGGATAGAATTTTCTTTTATTTTTATTTTTTGGTCTACTTGGATAGAATTTTTTTTTTTTGGTCTGGGGAGGTGGGGGGATTGCGGACGGGATAGGCATAGAATTTTCTTCTTTTTTTTTTGTTGAGGAATAGAATTTTCTTGAAGAAGACCATATGCGCCTCTTGTTAGGAATGTGCCGTAAGAGTTTTCGAATTGGGCTAATTGTCTTATGTTGATGATTGGCCCAATGTGGTATGATTTGGAAATTGAAGCACACCTTATAGAGATGAATGAAAAAAAAAGGCACACCTTCTTATTGTTTTTCTTTTCCATTTTTATTTTCTTCATTTCCTTTTTATTAATTTTAATTTCTGCACAATCTTTCTTTGTTATTTTTATTAATAGGGAAAACTTTTTTTATAACTTTTTTAGCTTTTTTTTTTATAAATTACAAACACAATAGGATATTCACACTCATGACAACTTTCAAACTCAATATAAAAAAATTAAATTCTACTGTGAAAGGTAACCACAACGTGAGGAAACTATTAAAAAAAAAATAGAGGCGACTTCTCTACCGTTTAAAACAATCAACCTCATCATACACATTGGATTCCTTGCACATAAAAATTGAACAATCACTATATAAGGAAAAAAAAACTATTTTAGACATTAAGTTAAAATTTTGACACAAACATTAGTTTGATCCTTAATTATTAAATTCTCTAAAAAAATTTCAATTTCAAATATTTGAAGTAACATAACTGATAATAGGAAAGAGCAATATTCGAAATACATTATCGCAATTGACATGCACACAAAGAAGATATATATTTAAAATAATATAATTGATGAGGAGTAGATTAATACTAAACATCACCCCAATTATATACACTCAAAAGAAAGATTTAATTAAGTTCAATGCCCCCATCTCCTAAAATATTCTAACCTCAGGTACTGAGTGTACAAGAATCTGTGTGGTACGTTATGTACCACCAGATTCGTCGCATTCAACCAACAATGCCAACGAAAGAAAGGGATAGTAGGAACTGTATCTGACTACTGCGATGCTTGACGACGAAGGGAACCAAAGGAGAGTATACAGTAATAGAAGCATGAGAATGAAAATCACACCCATCACTAGAAAAGTGGTGGCTAGCCAACTGAGATCACTTATAACTAGATGGACACCAGTCAAAAATGCCATAGAAAGCGTTGCAAGAGTGGCTCCCAAAAGAGATCTTGCTACCTTAAGGGCAAGAAACGCCAAAGTTATATTTGTTGGCTGGGCCCAAATGAGTATGACAGTAATACTAATGGCACCATACATATTGTGATGTAAAAAATATACAGCTTAAACCATATGTGATTTAGCATGATATCCATGCTCTGCTCTGGTTCGGAGGCGCTGTTAGTGCCACCGGGCATAGTGAAACCCGCGGCAAATGTTACCGTAATTATAAGGGTTAAAACCAACATAAGAGTGTTGATTATGTCTTTGTACTGATCCTTGACTGGAGCCTTTTGTTTCCAATAACTTTTTGTACTTTGGGGAAAGACCTTAATAGAGGATGGCAGTGGCTCTCCATATCGTACACCAGTAGATTTTAATGCACTCCATGTTAGCCAATGCAGATAAACGATCATATGTTACAAACCCAAAATGATCTAAAATAAAGAAAGGAGAGCATTGATGGCCGCTGATCCACCTTTAGTTATAGACCTATCATATCATAGTGCATGAATGAAAAAAAAATGCAACTTGTAACATTTAAAAAAACTCATATTCCCATGAAAAAAGGTCCTAAATATTATACAAATTTTAGAGAATACAGAGAACCAAAGATGAAGCTGGAGAATGGGTAAATTCTCACTTGACACTGGTATCAAGAATCATGTCAAATGTACACATAATCATTTTCTATCTAATACACACTATACTAACTAATCAATCACCCCATGAGTTCTATGTAGTAGCCCCCCAACATTAGTACGACGCTGTTGCTTGGCAATACTATATATAGAGAACAACTTATTTGGGAAAAAACAAAAAAGAACTCTCGGTAAATAATGGTAGTCTTATGAGAATCATTACCTCGCCAAAGAAAATTTCTAATCAACGCTGTATAAAATTTGAGTAGAAACTGACTTAATTTTATGAATTATTTAAGGAAACAGAGTACTACTTACCTTACGAAGGGACAAATTCTTTTGTGGAAATCGACCGCAAACATCAAGAGATGTTTGATTCTTTCTGTTGACTAAACTGAGTTGCACTCTTTCGTCCCATGTTAAGACATGCATTATTCTGGGATGGCAGTGCAAGGTAGCTAAATGCAAGGGAGTGTTTCCATAGGCATCTTTGTCATTTATTAGATCATCAAATTCCTCATCAGCAGCTTGCAAGATGTACCTTAGCACATTAAACTTTCCACTTTAACTGCAAACGTGAAGAATATTTCAAACAATATAGTCAAGTATCTCTCTGGGATCTGGACAGTATTCTCATTCTAGCAACTTCTTTACTACATCAACATGGCTTCCATTAGAAGTCAAATGAAGTGGTAAAAAGCCATTTTCTTCCCTTTCAATGGTGCAGGAAGCACATTTTCTAAGTAGATGCTGAACACCTTCTAGGCCACATAATGAAGAGGAGTCCTTCTTTTTTTATCCCTAAAATGAATCCATTCTGGCTTTCTTGTCAGTATGATATGTAAAATATCTGGCATATATGACAAATAACCAATTATGAGTATAGTCTCATTTGAGAATGATCCACAAATGAATTATCTAGTGGAGGGGATGAGAAAAAAAAATAGACAATAAAAAGAACAATATAATATTGTTGACAGCAAAACTTAAACCAAATCAGCTAAGAAAAGGTTAAGTGATGAGCAAAAGAATAGAATGACTATATCATTAGTCAAGGTAGAGCTGACAATCAAGTATACTAACCGAAAACATGGCTAATCGATGATGTGAAACCGAATAAAGGCCCCAGATGAGGTAATTATTTTGCTCGACTAAGTCATCACTAACTAAACAATTATTGTAGATAAGGGTTAACTTGATCAACGACGTGAGTTTATCCATTACTCCTGAAACGTTGCTCAACTGCTTTTAGTGAAGAATATGATGCATAATGGTTATGAAGAAAATGGGGTTTGGTTTGGAAGAAAGAAATGTCACATGGCCTAGCTGGTAACTGCATGTTTGAGCACTTTATAAAATAGATGGAACTGCATTACAAAGGAATCTCTCTACATACTCCGTCAAACCAGATTACTTGCAAGTATTCCAACACGGCAACACTTAATTTCTTTTTCAGATTACTTTGCTTTCCAACTGTTTACATAATTTTCCTTTAAATTTTTAGCCATTTAGTCTTATTTTAATTTTGTTGTGTATCCGAAATCCTTGTGAAATCCTATTTTAATTTAGATTCTTTTCCCTTTTTGGTGCTTAATAAAATCAAAAATTTCAAACAAATTCATGATGTAAACTCTTTACTTATGTGATGATGTGTTCTCTTACAGAGAGATTTGAGACCTCTTGCAAATTGCCCAAACCTCACCGCTACTAATTTGTTCTCTTACTAACATTTTTGCCTTTAGAACTCCTTAAAAGCACTGATTCACTCTACTTATCAATCGAGGTTTATCCTAGACTCCATATGATAGATACATGTACCAAAGGAAATTTAGAGGTATGTGACAACATATATACCTTGATCCCGTTTCATGATTGCCGCAAGAAGGGTTGATGTGACCATTGAGCAAGGCCTCGGGGACAAAAGTATTTCCTTTGTTGTTCTCTATTAGGATTTCATCCAGAGCCATTTCGAGGCGATGGCGATCATCATATTGAAGTTTTACCTTGCGGAGATGAGCGCACAACAACCTATTAAGAATAGAGATGTGGCCAGCTTTTGCAGCAACATGCAGTGTTGTGTCACCGTTGGAATTTTTTTCTGTCAAAAGATCGGGGACTTTTTGGGTTACCACATCCACCCACTCATCGTTTCCCTACCTGGCTGCTACACATGCTACGTGTAGCACCGTGTTGCCCTGTGGGATCTCTTGCTCGAAAAACTCATCCTCATTCTCCCTCCATTCTGGTGCAGGGAAATTACCTTTCCTTGAAAGACACGCTTCTTTCAGCCACTTGAAATTCTTAGTGTGTCTCACTTGCCACAGTTTCATTTTCTGTAGGCAACCCTTGAAGAAATCGTTCGTATCCATAGCTTCGAGCCATTTCCAGATCTCGCATTACAACTGCATAACCGTCTTCATAACTTTCCACATTTTGATTCCTGGAAATTATCTCCTCAGTCACTTTCATATTCTCAAGAGCTAAAATTTGGATCGACTGTTAAGCAGAATGCCGTGATACCATAGAGGAGAGTTATTGTGGGAACTGAGAATGAATGAACTTGTGTTATGGCGTGAGTTACAAGAAGAATGAAGTCCTACGATACATTAACTGATATCTAAGTCCAAGGAAGATAGTTACAACAATAAGATAAAGGGATAACACAGCAATATTTTACCTAGTGTTTGAACTAGTCTAAGGTTCCTTTACTGAGGTTCCACGATTACAAACGTTGAATTAATTTCTTCTATAGTGATAAGGATACCTATTATCAAGTTAATCTGTTAGAATACTTTTCATTTGTAATGCTTATCTTCTGGTTGTATCATTATCTCTTGTACTCTCTAATGTCTATCTTGTATTATATATACGGGTGATGCCCATGATTAAAGCAAGGTTTTTACACTTTCATATAGGTACATTTTAATTCCTTGGAATTATCTCCTCAGTCATTTTCATATCTCCAAGATACATAGATTTTGGAATCTCGGGAGATGCCATGGCTATTTCTTCTTCGGATTCCCTTAAGTCTTTTCTATATCTAGATCTCCGAACCAATTCCATTTCACTTTAATACTTATAAATATATCTAAGTAATATGACAAATTTTATAATTTGAAACAGAGTTTAATTTTAGTTTTCTATTAGTGTAAAGTTATTTTACAGTATCATCTACACATCTAATCATAAATTATCATATTATTAAAAGAGTTTAACTTTTAAAATAATTATTATCATACTTAATAAATAATAAATAAAAATTAAATCCATTCAAATAAAGCATACTTAATAATTATTTGTGGGTTAAATATTGTTACTTGACATTTTATAAGTGATGCCACTTTAGTGTGATACAAGAAACGGAGGATAAATACCCAATTAAAAAAGTGAATTTACTAAATAAAAGTTAAATGATAAACAATTCTTATTAGATTAAAAAAAAACTCGTTTCAATTTTTTTTTTTTCATTTTATAGCACATACTCTCTTGCCTCGGGTTTTAGAAATATAGAAGGGAAGATGGGCTTGTCCAAAAGCTTTTGATCTTGCAGAGATGTAGCTAAGTCTTATTAAGGTTGAGATTCAAAACTCATAATGTATGTCATTGGACCTGTAAGTTAAAACAAACTTAAATATAAATGCAACAGTACTGAGGAATCATCCTCACCCCGAAGCACATGAACAATGAGGTCAAAATCAACACTCAATATCTCACAAAAAGTTTTACGAACAACATGGTAACACTATCATTCTCAAGTCTCAACTCTGCATTGAAATTGAATATGAGGAATAAATTTTAAAACAAAAGTACAGAAAAACCTATAAAGTTAAGGGTTCCTCCTTCGTAAGTGCTTTGTACAAAATGCTCTCTTAAGAATCATCATTTCTCTACTTTTCTTTTAAAATTTTGAAATTTCAAGAACTAAAGAAGAATATAATTGAGGCATTACTCTAGTACTCTTTTTTTTAAGGTATACATGGATATTTTGATTACTTGCCAAATATTTATTACCGCAAATTACACTTTATAGGTTAAGCACCAATCTGCAATGGGTTAAGCACCAATCAGTAAAACTAAGATTCAAGCCAAATTTAAAAAAAAAAAATTGATATATGTTGACTTGATTTGTCATTTTTTTATTGGTGAGAAATAAGTAAATTTATTTTATATATGTTGACTTGATTCTTGTTTATTTTATTTTTTTGTCATTGAAATAGCCATAACTGATGACTTAAATTTGCACATCAATTTTATACATAGATATATATATGTATATATACACACACACACACACACCCACACCTACCTATTTGACGTTGAAGGCGACGCATCCAGATAGAGGTGCTCTGCAATGGGCTTGGGAACACATTTATTTTCTCTTTCAAGGTAATAAAACGAGTAGGGCATGAATGGACATGTATATTACCGGATCCAAACCAGAGATGATATTCATTCACAAGGCTGTCGATGAACAACCATGAAACTGAAACAACATTCTACTTACCGTGTAAGCAAAACAGAAACAGAGCAGAGAGACTACGTTCCGTGTACTTAATTGATAAATTATTTGATTTATTTAATGGGTTTAGGCCTTATCTCGATTCCTTGAACAAAAAGGCCACCCTTCCAGTTCAGCCTCTTGACCTCGTAGACACCCATCTCCAGCTCCTCGTCCTCTCCTCCTCCCTTGAAATACTCACCCAATTCTGTCTCCAACCACCCCGCTGCCCTCTCCTTTGGATGCAGATTCTCCCTAGTAGTGTGATCAGGATCAATCGGTGCTGCTTCTGCTTCTGCTTCTGCTTGCCATAAACCATCACCACGGGCATTCAAGTAGACTGTTCGCCTGCCAGTATCAACTCCAGCAATCCCAACGGATGCCTCAAATGGGCCGGCTCCGAACCCGTAGAAAAATTCAGGTCCTGGCTTAAACACGAGGTAGGCCCCATACAAGGTTTCTGGGGACAGCATGCCAGTGTTGATCCAACCCCGGATTTGCAGCCAACACACAAAAACATGTTCAGCCACCTCCGAAAACCTGCTATATATATATATATATATATATTTGTTAAACTTTGAATTATTCGGATTCGGATAATAAAAATAAAAATAACGGTAGTATAATTTATCAGCACAGAACCAATAAAACAAGTAAAGTAGTGACAAACACACTCACAGATAAGACAAGTCCACCGCCAATACCTGCTGTCATTTCCCCAATCTATCATGAGACTCCTCGCAGACAGCATGTAGCATGTTTTCCCGGACGCCTTATCCAGTTGAATGCTCTGATAGCATACCATTTGCATTTCGTAACACAACAAACTTGAACAAATTAACATTGCCGTGGTAGTGAATTAAAACATAATCATCAAATTAATCACCAGGATTTGAGATTTAAGCACAGATATATGAGGAAAGATTGCAGATTTCAGTCTATTTCTGAACAATTAAATAATCACCGGTACTAAATGTATTTCAGTCAATTTTGTGAAGGAAATTCACCTTTTTACTGCCGTCTATGAGGAGCGGGTTTTGGGAGAGAGAGAGATAGAGGTCCTTCTTGGAAGCCAAAGACTTAGACGAGGAGTACCGGGAAATTTCGCTCTGGAAATCGTAGGGCAGAAACCTGTCCCAGACGACGTCGGATCTGAAGGTGGAGGAAAGCAAGGAGAGACTGCACGCATCCCGAGGAGTGGTGAAGGAAATTATATTTGCTATGCAATCCTCGGGTAGATCGTTGAAGTCCACCGTCCCATGGCGAATTCCTCCTCCTCCTTCACCACCGCCAAGTTCTGCTTCCACCACTGTAGCCATAAGATGTCCTTGTGTGGCTTGGCTTCTCTGTTAAATGTTTGTACTCACGGTGGGAGGGAGGATGATACGGAGAGATTGGAAATTTAGCGGTCAAGTCTAGCCTTGGCTAAGTGTTTTTTTTTTTTTCTGAGCATAAATTCCTTTAAACAATAAATAAATAAAATAAAATAATCAAAAGACCTTTATAAGATATTTTCTTCATTTATTTTTATATATCATTTAAAATTTTTATATAAAAATTAAAAAAATTATTAAATAATTTTAATTATAAAAATATAAATTAAAATAATTTAATTATTTTTTATTTTTTAATTATTTTTTTATTTTATTTATTTCATTAATTTTTTGTATTAAAAATAAATATAAAGTTAAAAAATTAATTAATATTTTTTTAATATTATCAAATAATAAAATTTTTTAATTAAAAAATTCTCTTATATTACAAATAAAAATAGATATAAAAATACATTCCTTTTTTGGTTAATAGTATACTGTGAAGTATGAGATAAAGGAGGGAAGAACGAGTTCAAATGTTACTAAACAAGATTAAAATTATGATTTAGCACATTTGAGTTTATTTTTAATTTTATTTATGACATTTCAAATTTCTTATTTTAGTTTTTGATATTCATAAACTTATTTTAATTTTTAATTTAGAATCTCTATATGTGTCGATGATATATCATCATTAAGAATGATGTGATATTATTACTTTTTAATTGAATACTTAGAGCAATTTTAACATTTTAATTTGTTTATAAATTTGGTTTATGACATTTGAATTAACTTATATTTTTGTCTTTAATATTTAAATTAACTCACAAAATAAAGACATTTTTAAGAAAAATAATTCATGTATGTTTTTATCTAAGTATCATACTATAAGACAACATTGTAAGATTAACTACTGGATAGACCAAATTGAAGCGAGTAAAATTAATTACTTCTTTTATATACTTTTATTTCTTATGTAAGATAATTTTTTTTATTAAAAAATATTTATTATATGAAAATATTAAGAAAATATTAATTAATTATTTTTAACATTATCTTTATATTTTAATAGTGAGAGATTAGTAAAGGAAAGTAAAATTAGAGAATAAAAAAAATATTACTAAAATGAAAAAAATAATAATTTAATTATATTTAACTATATTTTTTTAATTAAAATTATTTAATAATTTTTTTAATTATTATGTAAAAATCTTAAATGATAAATAAAAATAAACAGATGGAGTAAAAATTATTATCATCATAATGTCCGATCTCTTTAAACCATGTCACATTTTTTAAATTTTCGTTTAGATCATTTGATAATTTTTATATTGATTTTATTTTTGGTTATTCAATCCATTGTGCTGCAATTAAGGGTGCGGGGTTGGAGCAGAAACTGGGTCGGACCCACCCAGCTGCTAAGGCTTGTTCTCGGTGTGTCCTAAAGTTCATCCATTTCTATTTTTCACTCGCTTCTATTTGGGCTTGGAACATGTACAAGATGTATTACTAGGCCCAATTTAATGATAATGTAGTAATTAATAACCCAACCATCTCTACTTTTATACATTGTTCAAATAATATAAAATATTTTGGTTCAAGCTTTGACTAAGTGATCATGTGGTAAAGCCTTAAAAGATAATTTTATATTTAAATTAATTTAATTTATATTAAAAATAATTTATAATTAAAATGTTTTTGATATAATTTCAAAAAAAAAATAAACTGAATCAAACATGTATTAATTCGATCTCTCCTCCTCTCTCGAAAAATCCCTCCTCCCTAGACTAAAAGAAAATTTAAAATATTAAAAGAAACACTCTTATCAAGTAAAAAGCAGCTTTTGATTATTCTAGTTTTAGACTTTGGAATGGAAATTTGCTCGCATAATGATGGGTCTTCCTGGCATAATGACATTTTTGGTACAACTATTTCATATAAAATGTTGTACAACTAACAACATTTTGTCATTTTAATGGAATTAATTCTTGTAGCTAGTAGCTCAAAGTTTGATTCTGAATAGTCAAAATAGAGAATACACTTTATTAACCATTAGACAACCAACTCTGGTTACAAAAGAGAATTGTTCAACAGCTCCATCAATATCAAAGAAAAGAAAGAAGTTCAGACCTAAGATACTGAGCATACATGTATGGGCATCATGTACTGCCAGTTTTATCAGGTTCAGCCAACCGCGCCAGAAACAGAAAGGGATAGTAGGAAAAATATCGAACTACTCGGACGCTTGATGACGAGGGGAACCAAAGGAGAATGTATAGTAGCAGAAGTATGACAATGAAAATCACACCCATGATTAGAGAAATAGTGGCCAGCAAACCGAGATCACTTATAACTAGGTGCACACCAACTAAAAATGCTAGAGATAATGTTCCAAGAGTGACTCCCAAAAGCGGCCTTGCCACATTAAAGGCAAGAAGTGCCAAAGTTATATCTCCTAGCTGGGCCCATATGAGTATGATAGTAACAGCAATGGCACCGTACATAGATATTGTGATGCAGAATATGAATAGCTTAAACCACATGTGATTTAGCATGAAAGCCATGCCGTGCCCTGGTTCAGAGCTGTTAGTGCCACCAGGCATGGTAAAAACCAGCAGCAAATGTTACCGTAGTTATAAGGGTTGAAACCAATATAAGAGTGTTGATTCTGTCTTTGTACTGATCCATTTTTACGTCCCTTCGTTGCCGAAAAGCTTTTGTACATTGGCTAGGGATCTTAACAGAGCAATGGCCGTAGAGTCCATCGGCAGTTCGTACGCCAGCAGATTTTAATGCAGTCCATGTTAGTCGCTGCAAATACAAATTTACGTATGTTATAAACCTAACAATTTAGAAAATAAAGGAAGAAAACAAGCTAAGAAACGGGCGTGTAACCAGAAAACATAACATTGACGATTTAATGGCCACTAACCCACCTTTAGGACAACGATTTTTACAAGGAATTTATCTATCATTTTTTGTTGTTGCAAAAGACAGGAATTGTGTCTTAAATGGAGAAAAGGATCGTGAGAGTTTGAGGAGAAAGAATATAAAAGGTTGTTCGTTGATGCAGCTTGATTTCGTCAGTTAGGCAAACTTCGTCAGTAGTTTCATATAAATATATATATAAACATATATATATATACCTTAAAACAGATATGGGCACCACAAAACCAGGTACATTTATTTTTAGAAGATAAAAATAAATAGAAAATTTTTTTTGTCAAATGCCATATATTATAGGAGGAAAAATGTTTTGATCACTAGAGGTGGAAAAATGTTTTTAAAAAATTATAATTCAAATAATTATAAATTATAATTCAGTAACATTCAACAACAAGTAACATTCAACAACAACGATATGATTACTGCAATTTAATTAAAAATTAGTTATTTCACAAAATTCTACTGTTGATTTTGTCTTGTTCATGAATGTTTGGTGACATAACGGGGAATGGACTTTTGATTGTGCGATCATTACTTTTATCAATTAACTCCACTTTTTTGTGTAATCACACTTTTTTCTGAGACATAGTTACTCTTTTATAATACAATAATAATCACATATTTTATTGTAGTTACTTTGTTATACGTTATGAATATCCAAAAAAATAATTTAACTTTGTCAACAACAATCAAATCATAGTAATTGAATGAAAAATAAATTGCAAGACGCACAATAAAAAAAGGATTCACGTAACTATAATATTCTGAGAATAAAAAATTAAATAAATTTTTTAGAAAAATATAGAGAATAAGAGATGGAGCTGGAGAATGTATACATTCACACTCCACGTTATTATCTCCCAAAATAAAATTTCTAAACATTTATTTAATTTTGATTCACTATCAGTATAATATTTTTTTCAATTATCATCTAATTATATATTATTATATTATTATAAATATTTAAATTTTTAAATAATTATTATATTAATCAAACTTTTTTAATAATTTATTAACACATAATAAAATAATAATATAAATTTTTTTTCACTTGATAATAGATCAAAATTAAAATTAAACTCAAAAAATAAATTCTAAACTTGTATGAAATTTGATTGCAAACCTAAGTAATTTGTTGGATTAGTTTAGGAGATAGAATACTACTTACCTGTCGAAGGGGTGGATTTTCTTTTCGAAAATTATGAAAAACATCAAGAGCTGTTTGATTTTTCCTGTTAACCAAAGTGAGATCCACTCTTTTGTCCCACGTTAAGGCATGCACTATTTTGGGGTGGCATGTTTCCATTGGCATCCATGTCATTTATCATCTTTTCAAGCTCCTCATCCGCAGCTTGCAAGATGTACCTTACCACATCATATCTTCCACTTTCAATTGCAATGTGAAGAATGTTTCGGCCACTATTGTCAAGCATCTCTCTGGAATCTGGACAGTATTCTAACAACTTCTGAACCACTTTAACATGACCTCCATAAGAAGCCAAATGAAGCGGAAAAAAGCCGTACCTGTCCCTTTTCATGGTACAGGAAATACACATTCCAAGCAAATACTGAACCCCTTGAAGATAACCTAAAGATGCCGCATAAATGAAGAGGAATTCTTTCTTCCCCATCCATTAAATGAATCCATTCTGGCTTTCTTGTCAGTATGATATGTAAAATATCTAAAACATATATTACAATTAAACAATTAGGAGTACAGTCGCATTCCATAAGGATCCACAAATGAATTATCTAGGCAAGGATTGACAATTGTTTTTTTAAATATTAGACAATGGAATAAACAAAATTTTGTCTAACAAAATGTACGTACGTACCTTGATCCCCTTTGGTGATCGCCGCGAGAAGGGGTGACTTTCCTGCTGGAACATAATCGGTGCCGCGCGGAATCAGTTCAGCCAATTCCTGGTGGTTCTGGATCAACTCGTCCAATGCACGGTCTTGGCTTGTGAGCTTGTCCAATGCAAGCTCAACAACTTCCTTGTAGCCACCCTCAATCGCCACGTACAGAACTGATTTCTCTTCGTTGTTCACCATCCCGATCAATGCAGCTCGCACAACCAATTCCTTGAAGCCACCAGCCTCAACGTGTTCCTCCTCAGAAACTAGGAAATTCACTACGCCTCTGTGACCATTCAGTAAGGCTTCGTGGAGGAAAGTGTTTCCTTGCCCGTTTTTCGTTAGGATCTCATTCAGAGCCTCCATGGGGTTTTCAGAATATGCAGCTGGTAAATTGCGGAGATGAGCTGCCAACAACCTCTTGAGAGTAGAGACATGGCCAGCTTTTGCAGCAACGTGTAGTGCTGTGTCACTACTGCAGTTTTTGGCATTCAAGAGATGGGCTGCTTTTTCAGCTACCTCCTCCACCCACTTGTCATTTCCATACCTTGCTGCTATGTGCAGCACGGTGTTGTCCAGAGGGCTCACTTGCTGCAAAAACTCATCATTCTCATTCATTGCTGCTCCACACAAACTCTCGTATGCAGAATGATCACCTTTCATGGATTTATATGCTTCTTTTAACAATCTTAAATTCTTGTCGTTGCCATGTTCTTGAACTCTCTCAGCGAGTCCCGTGGCCTCTGAAGGTGAAGGTGGCTGATCATCCTGCATTTCGTCCTCTGAAGGTGAAGGTGGCTGATCATCCTGCATTTCGTCCTGCTGTCCCTCCTGCGCTATTTCCATATCACACTCAGCGCTTAACACTTTACTATAAACAAAACCTTGGATATCAATTTGAAATATTCTGACTTCTTCTCCAGACATTCTCACCCTTTCCGTATCACTTTCCGTATCATTTTGAGCTCCAGACATTTCCGTATCATTTTGAGCTCCAGACATTCTCTCAAATAATATTCTGAGTTCTCCAGACATTCTCTCCCTTTCCGTATCACTTTCCGTATCATTTTGAGCTTTTCTGAGTTCAAACTCAGCGCTTAACACTTTACTAAAATGTTGAGGTTGGATGTCAATTTGAAATATTCTGAGTTCTCCAGACATTCTCACCCTTTCCGTATCACTTTCCGTATCATTTTGAGCTCCAGACATTCTCTCCCTTTGAGGTTGGATATCAAATAATATTCTGAGTTCTCCAGACATTCTCTCGATCTTTTATAATTATATCTGGGTTTTGTGACGTGAATTAAGAAAATTACTATTAAATAATATTATTTTTAAAAAATAAATAATAATTATTAAAAAAATATTTGCGAGTTAAGGAATTTTAATTAAAATAAAATTAAAAAATGAGAAAGACTTTATCTTACTTGAATAAAAAATATATTTGATTTGTGTACCCAACAAAAAAAATTGGTTTAATTCAGTGAACAAAAGATTAATAAATGCTAAACGGAATTGGACATGATACAAGTTATAAAAATAACCACTAAAATAAAATAATCACTAAAATAATTGAAAAAGTATGTCACTCCACATAACCGTTAAACAAAATATTTCAAAAAAAAATTATTTAATTTTGAAAATAATATAATTTATTTAAGCAAGTAAACACATATAATATATATAAATGAGATAGAATATAATATTAAACCGTAAAAGAATATTTATAATAGTCGAAAATATATGCGCCTTCACAATGCCGCTAAATGAAATTATTTAAACATGTTAAAACATAAGCAAAATTAAATATGGTACTACATCACAAAATAGTCTCAAAATATGTCATTTTCGTAACAATAAACACAAATTAAAAAATAATAATAACACAACAAAACAAAACATATGAATTTCAGTGTGCAATAAAATAATTAAATTAGATTAAAATCTATGTCACGATATTTAAAATAACTAAGAAAAGAATATTTTTATTAAAAAAAGCTTAATTTATTGTTTTCTTTTTCTTTTTCTCTTTTTTATTTATTTTTTTTACTTTTTCTCTTTTTTATTTATTTTTTACTTTTTTTTTTTCTTCATTTCTTCTTTTCTCTCATATTTTTATCTTATCTTTTCTCTTCCCCTTACTCTTACGCACAGTACTTCCTTCTCCAATCTTTATTATATTATTATTTTTCTTATTGTTTTTTCTCTTCCTTTTATCATTTTTAATTCCTTTACTCGTTTCTCTTCTTTCTCCTTTCCCTACTTAACCTATTTTTCTTTATACACAATTATCCCTTCTTTTCTTAATTTCTTCTTTTTTTTTCTTTCCTTTCTATTTTAATTTCCCCTAATTTTGGGTAATTCAATGTCAAACCTGCTGCAAATGTTACTCTCAACTCCCAAGTGTTTTTATATTAAAAAAGTAATACATATTACTTTAATATTATTTTTTGTATTATTACATTAGTTCATTTTACTTAGACATATCTATATACGAAAACATACAATCACTCCAAATTTTTCTTTATCTTGTTTCTTTTATCTAGAGGGGACAAATAAATTCATAAATTTATAATATACTCAAATTATTCATATTTAAATATAATTCAATTCATTCTATTTAATTATAATAATATAAATTTAATAAATTTAATTGTATTATTATTAGTTTTAGTAATGCTTAATAAATAAATTAATTAAAATATTTATTAAATTTAATAAATATTTATATAATTTAAAAAATAAAATATATATTTAGATATATAAAAAATCTATTATATTTAGTCAATAATAAATAAATCAAATATTTATTTATCAAAATTAATTAATAAATAAATTAAATATCTATTTGTTAAAATAAATCATAAATAAATTAGATAATCTTAATATTTTTTAATAAATTTAAATTAATTATTAATCTATTTTTTATTCAAATGATTCAATCTAAAAGTAAATCCTATTCATATCCAAGTGCCACGGCAAAAACCTTGTTCCCCTTTTTTTTATTTATTTCTTCTCTTTGCTCCTTTACCTCTCTTTGACCGTGCATCCCACCCGTCATTCTATTTTTCTTTTTTTTTTTCTGTCTCTCTTCCTTATCCGTTCCCGCTTTACACATTCAGTTCTTTTCTCTTTTTCTTTTTTCTAATCTTTAATTACCCCCACTCCCTGTAACAGTAAAGCAACTGTTTTATGTAAAAAAAATATTATATAGAGCTATAAAATAATAAATCATTCTGCTATATAATTCTACACTCTACAGGCCTATAAAAACACCTGTAAAGATGACAACAAACATGGACCCACTATGCTGGAACTGTGTAGGAGGCGACTGGGAAGTGGTGCGAAGGTGAAGAAGGTGGGTTGGGAAGTTCGGTGGAGTTGGGAGAATGAACATATAGCTGCTGTGATGGGTTTGAATAGTTGGGCACTAATACTATATCTGGGTTGCTGGGTTTGGATTGAGCTAGTAGCATGCATGGGTTAGAACTTGGTTGAAGAAGGATTGAGCTTGTAGCCATTGATTCTTTTTTAGACTTGATCAACGGCTCCCAACGAATAGAGCATCGATGCACCAAAGTCTTTCAGGTGCACGTTAGACGGCATCTGCTACTTCAGAGGGGAAAAAAGATGAATAGATCGATGGGCTTGTGACTACGAGTCATGGCAGAAGTACAGAGGGACAAGCAAAAAAATTGGTTTGAAATTTGAAATATTAAGTGAACGAGTATAAATGAAAATGAGATAGTATATGAGAGAAACGAGTACCTTGAACGCTTTGAAATTCCACGATGAGCTTCTTTCCACCTTTGTTTTCAACTATGCTCCAAGAAGAGGATTTTGTTCCGTTATATAAAAGGAGCCATCCTCTCAACCAAGCCAACTCTCTAGCCTACCAAAAAAACAGAAGGCGACACACAATAACTACTTGAAATTTAATAAACCAATAACCTGTACCAAAATTAATAAACGAACTACCTCACCTTTGTCCTACATATTTAAGATGCCTAGTTGTGATCCGCGTATTGCTTCACCATCCATCATAATCATTAAAATAATTTTTAAAAATAATAAATATAAAAAATAAATAAAAATTAAAAATGTTATTTATTATATAAAAATTAAAAATAATAATTTTATTTAAGAAACGCAAGTTTTGTTGTATTTTCTTAATTTATATTTCTCATAATTTTTTAATAATTAATAAAAATATTTAAAATGTTAAAATTTTAAAATTTTAAAATTTTTAATTTTTTACTTAATAATTAAAAAATAAATTATGAAAATATAAAACTATTAAGGAAACAATGAACCAAGAAGACAGGATATATAATTTGATGGGGACTCGGCCATTGGCGTCCACGCTTTCACACATAGCGTCTCCTTTGGGTAACCAGCAGTGGGGATGGCGCCGAAAGCAACTGCTAAGCGCGTGAAATTACTATAATTGGTTTTCCAACCCATGGCATTAAAATATCATTTGTATTATATCATTCATTAAAAAATAATAATAAAATAAAAAACATATATTTCAACACGTACTTTTTTGTCTTATTTTACACGTGATGATAGACAGGTAATAAAGCGGTAGCAAAAGCAAAGACCGAAAATGGGGACACGGCCATTGAAATCCACGCTTTCACACATAATCAATTATAACTTTTGACTGAATAGATATGATAAATCTTGTCAGACTTGTCCTTTTTTTTAATTTATTCTTTTTATAATTTTTTAATATTTAATAAAAAATTTAATATGTTAAAAATTTAAAAATTTTAATTTTTTATTTAATAATTCAATAATAAATTATGAAAATATAAAATTATTAAAGAAACAAATGAGCCAAGAAGACAGGATATGACAGATAATAAGGCAAAAGCAAAGACCCGTGATGGGGACGCGGCCATTGACGTCGACGGATTCGTTCAAGCGTCTCCTTTGGGTAACCAGAAGTGGGGGTGGCGCCGAAAGCACTGCTAAACGCGTGAATTACTTTAATTTTTAATTTAAGCATAGTTATTCAAAGGGATAAAATTATGATATAGTATTATGCATACATTCCACATTCTCTATCATAAGTACATTCCTTCATTAACCATAACTACTATATTTCTTCTCATAAAGATATTTTTTTCACAAATCACATTTAGAAGCGCTCTCTCTTTATTTGCCGACTTTCGTCCAACATAGTATCTCAATCTACCAATATATGAGAATAAATTACTCTAAGAAAGAATTTAAAAAATACAATATTATTATAAAAACATTATTTAGATAAAATATAGAAAAATGAAAGACAATTTTAAAAAACAACTAAAAAAATCATGAATTAACAAAGACAATATAAACATATTTCATTTATTTTCTTAAAATAAAATGAAAGTAATTATTTTAAAAGAATATTGATCCATTCAATATTACTGTATATAACTAAATATATGTAAGTTTAAAAAAATGCAGATTGACGAGCACATTGGTGCCCGACAATGCACTAATAATAATTATTTCACAATCAAACAATTTAGATAACTATTCGTCTCAATCACTAAAAGACTGCAACACCAATTCTCTTAACTCAAATCAATTTTTCATATTATACTTCAAAAAGAAATTTTATAGGCGTGCAACAGCTTATTAAGCTAGATTTAGTCAAATAAATTTTGTGAAACGTTTCAAAATATTTATAAAGAAGTAACAAATTACAGTTTCCCCCCAGAAAATATAATAAACTGGGGCTTATAATTTTCCACATTGTAACATTTTAATTTTCAGTTTTTAATTACTTTTTTTTTAAAATAGAAACCAAAGTTTTGAGATTTTTTTGGACTTAAAAGTTTTTGTAGGCATTTTATTATATTTTTCCCCTTTACTATAGAACCAACGTACAATAGGTACAGAGTTTTTTTTTTTGTGGATACTATTTTTTATTTCAATATTTTCACAAAATAATTAATATGAAAAGATTTTAGTGAAAGAAATTATTAAATTTCCATTCCTTTTGAAAACTAAGGTTTTGACCAACAGTTTGTAATTAATTTTACTCCTCTAATTTGATAAAGGAGTGTCTACAGTTATTTTAGAATGTATGCAAGTTTTTTCTGTTTTAATTTTAAACTTGACATTTAATTTAATTTATTAGTTTCATATCAATTTAATTTATAAAATTCATATTTACATCTTTTATACCTAATCTTCACGCTGGAAAGTTATTTACTTCAAATGTATCTCCTTCTCAATGTGCTTTGCACGCAAATTTTAGGTCCTGGGTAATACTCTATTTTTCTGTTTGATTTTCAACTAAAAGAAAATTTTAATAAATCGTGATAGATTTTTTTTTCATCTCAACTGCAATGGAATTCGTAAAAATTTTCGTCTCAAATTAACTTTTTTATAATTTTAAAAATATATTTTAAAAAAAAATAGCTATAGAATTTGTAGTTTTGTCTCTATTTTTGACAGGAGTTCTAGCGTTAAATTATATGTTGATAACAACGAAAGGTACAATGACAAATCACAATTTTAAATAATATTTTTTGAAAAAATTTTCTTCATCTTTTTTTTTTCAGTTTTGTGATGAATTTCGATGCAATTGCATTATAATCTTAAATAAAATGCAAATTCGCAAAAACTGAAAATTTAATATTATAATTCTAATTTAAGGGTGTACTCTAATTTCAAGGGTTAAATTTAGTTTGTCATGTTTGGATCGATATCACTGTGTGTACTCTATGATTTCAATTTTATCATTTGCTTCCCCATGTGATTAGTTCTGTGAGCACAAAACTTCCTTAGGGTTAAAGAGGTTGCAGGAACAAAAATGATTCTTCTTATTTTGTGTGAATAAGATTTACAATATATATAGACTGTTGTTGAAGGTTGTTCCTATGCTTACGTAAATAAAGGGTGCCACATTGATATAGACGCAAAATAGAGGGGGGCAAATGAATTGAAACAAAAAATAAACGTTGTTCATTCGGGTTGGTGGAATAACATTATTAAAATCATTCTTACATTAAAATTTTATTTGTGTAATTATTTTTTTTATTAAAATTTCAATTGCATATAGGAACACAATTAAATAATTAGTTCTATGAAAGTTTTTTTTGGTGCAAAGTTCTATGAAAGTTGAATAAGAGAAGTTTCGGAGAAATAGGTCAGACACAAATAAAGTCATAAATGTAAAAGTGTTTAATTCTGACTACACACTTTTAAAAAAAATGTTTTTTGCACATTATTTTGTTTAGCAAAGACATGAAGAATTGTGTGTACGTATATTACTCGGCATTTCACCGTTAGAATCATTCAAATATTTTACAGCAAATTGCCAGTCATTAGCTAAATTTAACAGATATAATGATATTATCTCGATTTAAGCTGACAGAACTAACCACGCGAGTTTTTATGATAACGAATTCGCTAAATGCAGGAGATCAAAATTGTGTGAAGATATCATATGAGCATAATATCAGCATCACATGAGAAACATAATTTTTGTGATTAATTTATATATATTTTAAGCATAATAGCTTTGCTGCTTCACGCAAACTCTCGTAAGCAGAATAATCACCTTTCATTGAAGCATATGCTTCTTTTAGCAATCCTAAATTCTTATTGTTTCCATGGTCTTGAACTCTCCCAGTGAGTAGTCCCCAGGCCTCTGACAGTTCACTTCCCAAATCTCCATACCTCGAATTCAGGAAATTCAGCAAATCTATCCAGTCTTTTTTATCCATCATTTTGTCAGATGAATTAAAAAAAATTATTAATAAAAAATATAAATAGTATTTAATTAATTTTTTTATTAAAATAAACAAATATAAATTATTTTTTATTTTATTAAGAAAAATATTAATTTAAAAAATAATTAATATTTAATTTACTCTTTTAAAACATTGAATAAAATGAAATAAATTCTTTTTAAAACAAAAATAAAAAGAAAATATTTGATTTCTGCTTCAATGCATTCTGCGAGGTGTCAAATCCAGATGCAGTACTGAAGGTGAAGGGAATTAGGTGGTTTTCCCATGGGTTGATCGCTGGTGGAGCGTTAGTGACCATGGAAGTGCAGGGAAGAGTGTGGTGGCGAAGGTTTCAAGATGATGCGCATTGAGCTGAGCTAGCTTGAGTTGAGTTTGAGACTTTCGACGACTAATGTAGGGGATTGTTGGTGGCTGTGGCTTTCACGGTTGTGGAGGAAAGCGGTTCATGTGAGTGTGGGTTTGCTCTGTCTTTTTTTTTTTTTTTCTTCTTTTTAATGAGGGAGAATAGGGACGATTTCAAGCAAGTCCCATCATTCTTCTATAAACCAAAGCAAACAAAGCAAATGAGACAAAAATGAAGATGAGAAGGATAAGGAACAGACTATTACCTGAGACTGAGAAGCTTGGAGTGGAGTTTGATAATCTCCTCTATTCCCCGACCTCCCTTCTCTTTGCGTTTTTCACCAGAGAGAGCTTCTTCCCTTCTCTTATCTCCTTCCACGGTCACACATCCTTTTATATTGGCAGAAAAAGCGGCAATATTCTTTTCTCAACATACACTTGTTTCAACATGAACATTTAGTGTAACAACAAGACTATAAAATATTGCATTTCGGCTTTTGCTTTTGGACGGCGCGGTGTGATTGGACGTTGGACAAAGGGAATCCATCTGCTTTTTTCATTTTTTATTATCAAATACCTGGATTAGCATCTCAGTCATCATTCATCATGAACACTAGAAACTGTTCGAGACCATTTAACAGCACCTTTTTTCTCGGAGTAATATCTGTACTCTTTTTTCTTTTTTTGAGATTAATACTCCTTCAAAGTATAATTGGAGCTATCTCTTAAATAAAATATCTTTTAATAAAATTTAAACTTTCAATATTATAAATAAAATTCATTATTAGAGTTTCAATTTAACTTACTTGCCACTAAATCATATCTTTTAGTTGGTGACCATTTAGCAACAGAAACAAGAACAAATAGGACAACATTAACTCAAGGGGATTTGTAACATGAACTTAAGGAGATTTGTGTTAGAACCAAGAAGGCTGAGTTAATTCTTGCAGAATGTTAGTTTTAAAAAAAATTTAAAGTCAATATTCAAGTTGAATTACAAATACGACGCAAACATATAACATAAAACAAATAAATCAACTAAAGAGTGAAAATAATAGAAACTTACCTAAATAGTTTATCCTGATTAATTTACCGCTGATAACTTACATTCATTTTCAATTCTATTTCATTCTAACTCGTTTTATTTAATTTTTATTCTATTCTCGTTTCATAAAATATTCATCCTATATATTAAACATTATGCAATAAATAGCATGCGATTTGAGAAAAGCCAACAAAATCCATTGATTCCTAGCAGGTTTGGCAATATTCTTATTCGCTTTGTGTGTTTCCCAACAACTCGTTACGCCTCATGCCTGCTGGAGTAGGGCAGGTTAGGATTGCAAGGTGGAAGTAGATTGAGCAAAACTTTACCCTGAACTTTTGAGAAATTATTGTACACTCTCAAAATAATACACTTATCTAATAGATATGTGACATATAATTCTTGATAACCATTAACTGTTAGATTAAATATATAATTTTATATAATAAAATTAAGATTAAATCCCAACCTTTAAAATCTTTTTGAAAATATTATACTCAAGAATATATAAAAAAATTTCCAAACCTTCCAGCTGACAAGCTTAATTCCCGGGGTGGTCTAGAGTTCATCCATTTCTCTGTTTTTTTTCTTCTCACTTCTATATGAGCTTGGACCACGTATCTGATGTTCTAACAAGCCCAATAGTCAAGGACAGTATAGTAATTAAAAATCCAACGGCCTCTGTTACTGACCCCAAATTGCAATGTTCCTCCGCAAATGAAACCAATTGACAAAAAAAAAAAAACCAGGTGTATGTCAGTCTGAATGTGTTTTTAAAAAAAGCTTTTTTTTTCAGAAAAAAAAAGACAATTTTAAGTAAGTACATTTTATTCATTTTTGCTGTCACATAAAAATACTTTTATACATTGTTCAAATAATTTAAAATATTCAAAGAAATATTCTTTTTAAGTAAAAAGCAGCTTTTGATTATATCATTTTCAAATTTTGTAATGGAAATTTGCCCGCATTATTGTAATGCTTATATTGGGTTTTGAGATTGTGATGGTCTTCCAGGCATGATGACGTTTCCGGTCCAACCATCCTCATATAAAATGTGGTAAAAAACTAACCATATCCTTGTCAATAAGAGGAAATAATTTTTATAGGTGGATTTGGAGTAATCATTACAAAAAAATACACTTCCTTTACTACTAGGCAATCATCAAGTTGCAAAAGAAAATTTCATTAAGTTCAATATCTCTATCTCCACAATAAGTATCACTGTTTTGAAACAATAGAGATATTGAGGTTTAAACTTATGATTTCTTCTAAATTATTCAAACCTTTTACTATTAACTTATTTTTAATGACTCGTCATTTACCACTTAATTACAAGTTTACGAGAATTTTTTTTTCTGCTTTTTTCTTTTTGCTAGATATTTAATTTAATTTATTAAATTCATATCAATTTAATTTATGAAATTCATATTTGCGTTTGCATCTTGTATACCTAATCTTCACAAATCATGATAGAATTTTTTTTTTCATCTCAATTGTAATGGAAATCGCAACAAAATTTTGTCTCAAATTAATTTTTTATAATTTTAAAAATATATTAAAAAAAACTTAGCTATGTTTGGCAAGAATTCTTGGGTTCAATTAAACGTGGAAAATAAGGTCAAATACAGTGACAGAATCACAATTTTAAATACTATTTTTGTAAAAAATTTCTTCATCTTTTTTTCAGTTTTGTGACAAATTCCGACACAATTGCATTACAATATTATACAATACTAGAATTTGCAAAAACTGATAATTTAATATTATAATTCTAAATTATTGACCTTGTTTTTGAAATTCTTTTATTTTTTATTTTTATTCCAATGTCAGTCTCATTAGCAACATAAATCGCCATAAAATATATGAGTTATATTATTATATTTTATTTAAAAAGAAATTTAGTTTTTAATTACATCACAAATTCATAAAATTTTAAAATTCATAAAATTTTACAATAAAATATTATTACATTTTTTTTTATTAATAGTTATTAAAAAATCGTTTATCCTCTACGGGCCAAAACAAAGTTGTTTTGGAAGTCTACCTTATCCCCTATTAGAGTCCTAAGCCATTTCCTTTTGTTTGTTTGTTTGTTTTTTTCAGGCACTGTACTACAATTATATTGAATAACAGATATTTTGAAACGACAAATTTAAGAACAATATTTATTAAAATGAGAAATTAACATAAGATACATTATCATAATTGACAAAAAGAAATGAGACACTTGGGTAATAGCAGACTAATACGATAAATCATCTCAATTAAGACGCACACAAAAGAAGATTTAATTAAGTTTAGTACCAACACCTCAAAAGAATAAAAAATAAAAACAATAAAAGTAGCAGAGAGAAAGGATAATAATTCAAACCTCAGGTCAAGTACTACTAAGCAGTATAATCTGAGTGGCTTCAATTGATTTCATCAAGTTCAGTCAGTGATGCCAGAAACAGAAAAGGATAGTAAGAAATGTATCGAATTATGGTGATGTTGGACGACGAAGGTAACCAGAGGAGAAGATATAGTAGCAGAAGCATGAGAATGAAAATCACACTCATCACCAGAAAAAAAGCAGCCAACCAACTGAGATCACTTATAACCAAGTGCACACCAGCCAAAAATGCCAGAGACAATGTTGCGAGAGTGATTCCCAGAAGTGGCCTTGCAACTTTAAGGGCAAAAAGTGCCAGAGTTAGATCTCCTAGTTGGGCCCAAATGAGTATGATAGTAACACTAATGGCACCGTACATGGATACTGTGATGCATAATATGAATAGCTTAAACATTATGTGGTTGAGCATGATGGCTGTGCCCTCCCTTGGCTCGGAATCAGAGCTGTTAGTGCCACCGGGCATGGTGAAACCAGCGGCGAATGTCACCGTAATTATAAGGGTTGAAACCAATATAAGAGTGTTGATTCTGTCTTTGTACTGATCCATGTTTCGGTTCATTTGTTGCCCAAAAGTTTCTGTACTTTGGGTAGGGATCTTAATAGAGCAATGGCCACGGAGTTGATCGGCAAATCGTACACCAGCAGATTTTAATGCAATCCATGTTAGTCGCTGCAAATACAAATTTATGTATGTTACAAACCTAACAAATCAGAAAATAAGGAAGAAAACAAACTAAGAAACGTGCATGTAACCGGAAACATAGCATTGATGATTTAATGGCCACTAACCCACTTTTAGGACAACGATTTTTACAAGGAATTTATCTATCATTTTTTTTTTTTTGCAAAAAACAGGAATTGTATCTTAAATGGAGAAAAAGATCGTGAGAGTTTGATGAGAAAGAATATAAAAGGTTGTTCGTGTTGATTGCAGCTTGATTTTGTCAGTTAGGCCAACTTCAGTAGTTTACATATATATATATACACCTTAAAACAGATATGGGCACCACAAAACAACATATATTTATTTTTTAAAAAGATAAAAATAAATAGGTAAATATTTTTGTCAAATGCTATATATTACAGGAGGAAAAATGTTTTGATCACCAAAGGTGGAAAAATGTTTTTAAAAAATTATAATTCAAATAATTATAAATTATAATTCAGTAACATTCAGTAGCAAGCGGTATGATTACTGTGTTTTAATTAGAAATTAGTTATTTCACACAAAATTCTACTGTCCATTTTGTCTTGTTCATGACTGTTCGATGACACAACCGGGTATGAACTTTCGATCATAGATCTGTGCGATCATTGATTTTATCAATTAACTAATTAAATCTTCAAAATGCAGTTAATTTTATGCAAAATTTGGGCCAACCACACTTTTTTTTATGACATAGTTACTCTTTTATAATACAATAATAATCGCAAACCTACGTAATTTGTTGGATTATTTTAGGAGATAGAATACTACTTACCTTTCGAAGGGGTGGATTTTCTAGTGGAAATATTTGACAAGCATCAAGAGCTGTATGATTATTTCCATTAACCAAAGTGAGATCCACTCTTTTATCCCACGTTAAGGCATGCACTATTTTGGGGTGGCAGCGCAAGGTGGCCAAATGCAAAGGAGTGTTTCCATTGGCATCCGTATCATTTATCATCTTTTCAAGCTCCTCATCCGCAGCTTGCAAGATGTACCTTACCACATTATATCTTCCACTTTCAACTGCAATGTGAAGAATGTTTCGGCCACCATTGTCAAGCATTCTCTCTGGGATCTGGATAGTATTCTAGCAACTTCTGAACCACTTCAACATGACCTCCATAAGAAGCCAAATGAAGTGGGAAAAAGCTGTACGTGTCCCTTTCCATGGCACAAGAAATACACATTCCAAGCAGATACTGAACCCCTTTAAGGTAACCTATAGACGTCGCATGATGAAGAGGAATCCTTTCTTCCTTATCCCTTAAATGGATCCATTATGACTTTCTTGTCAGTATGATGTTTAAAATATCTAAGACATATATTACAAATAAACAATTAGGAGTACAGTCGCATTCGAGAAAGATCCACAAATGAATTATCTAGGCAAGGATTGACAATTTTTTTTTTAAAAAAAAATATATTAGACAATGGAATAAACAAAATTTTGTCTAAAGAAAAAAAAGAAATAATGATTTATTAAATAAAATTATTTTTAAAAAATAAAATTTATGAGTTTTTATATTTACTAAAAATAGGTTTTATTATTTAAACTGATTATAAAAAGATAAAAGAATTATTGTGTTCAATTAAAAAGGCATAAAATACTAACTTACAGAAAGTAGGAAAAGCTTATCCTTTATTTCAAGTTCATAGAATTAAACATATTTTGGGATAAAATGGATCCTTAAAAGAGAGTAGGCAAAGCTTATTTAAGTTTCGTACTTCCGTTTTTTGTTTTTGTTTTTTTTTTAAATTTAAAATGAATATAATTGAATATCAACCACTTCCCCGATTGCAATTCCTGTCAAATTAAGGAAAAAAGAGTGTACCAAAATATGAGAGGGATATTTAGAGCTATCTAACAAAATGTACGTACGTACCTTGATCCCTTTCGGTGATCGCCGCGAGAAGGGGTGACTTTCCTGCTGGAACATAATCGGTGCCGTGCGGAATCAGTTCACCCAATTCCTGCTGGTTCTGAATCAACTCGTCCAATGCAGGATCTTGGCTTATGAGCTTGTCCAATGCAAGCTCAACAACTTCCTTGTAGCCACCCTCAATCGCCACGTACAGAACTGATTTCTCTTCGTTGTTCACCATCCCGATCAATGCAGCTCGCACAACCAATTCCTTTGAAGCCACCAGCCTCAACGTGTGCCTCCTCAGAAACTAGGAAATTCACTACGCCTCTGTGACCATTCAGTAAGGCCTCGTGGAGGAAAGTGTTTCCTTGCCCGTTCTTCGTTAGGATCTCATTCAGAGCCTCCATGGGGTTTTCAGAATATGCAGCTGGTAAATTGTGGAGATGAGCTGCCAACAACCTCTCGAGAGTAGAGACATGGCCAGCTTTTGCAGCAACGTGTAGTGCTGTGTCACCATTGCAGTTTTTGGCATTCAAGAGACGGGGTGCTTTCTGAGCTACCTCCTCCACCGACTCGTCATTTCCATACCTTGCTGCTATGTGCAGCACGGTGTTGTTCCAGAGGGCTCACTTGCTGCAAAAACTCATCATTCTCATTCACCCTCCTTGCTGCTCCACGCAAACTCTCGTAAGCAGAATGATCACCTTTCATTGACTCATATGCTTCTTTTAGCAATCTTAAATTCTTGTTGTTGCCATGTTCTTGAACTCTCTTAGCGAGTCCGGTGGCCTCTGCAGGCCGCAAACTCCCGTAAGCAGAATGATCACCTTTCGTTGATTCATATGCTTCTTTTAGCAATCTTAAAGTTGATTCATATGCTTCTTTTAGCAATCTTAAAGTCTCAGCGAGTCTCGCGGCCTCTGAAGGTGGCTGATCATTCTGTATCTCTTGTTCGTACCTGATCTGCCTCTCTTGGTCAATTTTCGCATCAATTGCACATAATTTGAATACTGGATCCATTCTCTTGATCTTTTGTACTTATATCTGGGTTTTGTGACGTGAATTAAGAAAATTATTATTAAATAATATTATTTTAAAAAATAAATCATAATTATTTTAAAAATATTTGTAAATTAGTGAATTTTAATTAAAACTAAAATAAAATTCAAAAAATGAGAAAGACTTTATATTATTTTGAAAAAAATATATATTTGATTTGTGTACCCAACAAAAATATTGATTTAATTCAGTGAACATAATATTAATAAATGCTAAATGGAATTGGACATGATAAAAGTTATAAAATAATCAATAAAATAATTAAAAAAGTATGTCACTCTACATAACCATTAAACAAAATATTTAAAAAAAAGTTTATTTGATTTTAAAAATAATATAATTTATTTAAGCAAGTAAACACATTATATAATAAATTTTAAATGAGATCGAAATATAGTATTAAACCGTAAAACAATATTTATAATAGTTGAGAAAATGTGTGACTTCACAATGCCGCGAAATGAAATTATTTAAACTTGTTAAAACATAAGTAAAATTAGATATGGCACTAAATCACAAAATAGTCTCAAAATATGTCATTTTTGTAACACTAAACACAAATTAAAAAATAATAGCAGCACAACAAAACAAAACATATGAATTTAAGAGTGTAATAAAATAATTAAATCAAATTAAAATCTATGTCTTGATATTTAAAAAAACACATGTAATAACTAAGTAAAAAAATATTTTTATTAAGACAACCATAATTTATTATTTACTTTTTCTTTTTCTCCTCTTTACTTATTTGTTTCTTTTTTTATTCTTTCTTTCTTTTTTTCTCTCTCTTACTATTTTATCTTCTCTCTTTTTTATCTTCCTCTTACTCTGACGCACAGTACTTCTTTCTCCAATCTTTATTATATTCTTATTTTTCTTATCGTTTTTTCTCTCCCATTTATCATTTTTAATTCCTTTATTCTTTTCTCTTCTTTCTCGTTTTCGTACATAAGCCAATTTTTCTTTACACCATTATCCCTTCTTTTTTTAATCTCTTCCTTTTTTTTCTTTTCTTTTTATTTTAATTTCCCCAAATTTTCGGGTAATTTAATGTAACCCCTGCTGCATATGTTACTGTCAACTCCCAAGTGTTTTTATATTAAAAAAGTAATATATATTACTTTAATTTTTTTTATATTATTACATTAGTTCATTTTACTTAGAAGTAGCATATCTATTTACGGTAACAAAGAATCACTCCAAATTTTTCTTTATCTTCTTTCTTTTATTTAAAGGGGACAATATAAATTCATAAATTTATGATATACTCAATTCATCCTAAATTTAAATATAATTTAATTTAATTTTTTTAATTATGTTAATGAATTTAAATGTATTATTATTAATTTTAGTTAATAAATAATTAATAAATTAATTAAAATATTTTACTAAATTTAATAAATATTTATATACTTTAAAAAATAAAATGTATATTTAGATATATAAATAATTTATTATATTTAGTTAATAATAAATAAATTGAATATTTATTTACTAAAATTAATTAATAAATAAATTTAATATTTATTTGTTAAAATAAATCTTAAGTAAATTAAATAATTTTTAATATTTTTTAATAAATTTATATAAATTATGTTAATCTGTTTTTTATTCAAATGATTCAATCTAAAAGTACATCCTATTCATATCCAAATGCCACGGCACAACCCCTGTTCCCATTTTTTTTTTTTTATTTCTTCTCTTTGCTCCTTTTTTGCTCTCTTTGACCGTGTATCACACCCGTCATTCTGTTTTCCTTTCTTTTTTTTGTTTTTTTTCTGTCTCTCTTCCTTATCCGTTCCCATTTTACACATTCATTTCTATTTCTCTTTTTCTTTTTCTAATCTTTAATTACTCCCACTCCCAGTAACAGTAAAGTAACTGTTTTATGTAAAAAAAACATATTATATAAAACTGTGAAATAATAAATCATTCTGCTATATAATTCTACACTCTACAGGCATATAAAAACACCTGACAAGATGACAACATAGACCCACTATGCTGGAACTGTGTAGGAGGCGACTGGGAAGTGGTGCGAAGGTGAAGAAGGTGGGTTGGGAAGTTTGGTGGAGTTGGGAGAATGAACATATAGCTGCTGTGATGGGTTTGAATAGTTGGGCACTAATAAATATAATGGGTTGCTGGGTTTGGATTGAGCTAGTAGCATGCAAGGGTTAGAACTTAGTATATATTGAAGATCCCTTCCCTTGTATTTGGTTTAGTAAACATGGTGATAACATTTATAGAAAAAGGGAGATAAGATGTAAGTCAGGTTCAGATGCTTACTTAGGGGTCGGAAGTGAACCAAAAACTGGACCACCGGAGAGAGAAGCTTCTCTTTCTTTAGAGTCCCCTGCCTTGGAGCTTTTTTATGTATTTCAGGCCTCACCAGAACTGCTCATCTCTTTGTGTGTTTTTGGAGAACTCTCCCTCTGTTTTCTCTCTTCTCTTCTTGCTAATTTGGATGCTCTCTTCCCTCTGGCTATTTTCTCTTCTCCTTCTTCTTCTTCTTCTTCTTCTTCTTCTTCTATGCGTTTCGTCCTCTCTCTCTTTCTTTCTCTATGCTTTTTGCTGGGATGCTCTTCTTCCTTCCCTATATATATATCCTCTTCGTCTATGCCTTTCGTCCTCTTTCTTCTATGCCTTTCGTCCTCGTTCTCTTTCTTTCTCTATTCTTTTTGCTTGGATGCTCTTCTTCCTTCCCTATATATATCCTCTTCGTCTATGCCTTTCGTCCTCTTTCTTCTATGCTCTCTTCCCTATATATATCCTCTTCTTCTATGCCTTTCGTCTTCTCTCTCTTTCTTTCTCTATTCTTGTTGCTTGGATGCTCTTCTTCCTTCCCGATATATATCCTCTATGTTTCTACTGATCTCCCCTCTTTCCCCTTTGCCCCAAGACAGCTGGCCCAACATATCTGTCTCCAAAATCGTTACAGCAAGCTACTGTAGATGGCAACATTTTGCGATCTTTTTTGCGAAAGGGTTGTGTTGGCCAAAAAGAAAAGTTACGAAAGTGAAAATTATAAGAAACTCTCTCTAAATTATGAATTATGTATAAAAAAATCTTTATACTTTAAAATTTACTAATACAATTCTTTAAATTTATTAAAATATATATATTAGTGCAAATTAAACTCTTTATACATGTACAAAAAATTCCTTGTAAGGAGTTAATATATAAAATTTAGTGAAATGAAGGAGTTGTATTGATCAGTTTCAAAACATAAAGAAATTTTCTGTATATAATCCATAGTTGAAGTGGATTTCTTATAATTTAATAAAAAATAATTCAATTCAATAGATTGTGATTGAATAAAAAATATTTTGTTTCAAACAGAAGTAATGCTACATCTTTTTAAACAATCTTTTTAACGATTCTCTTATTACCTAATAAAAAAAATCAAAAGAAAAAGCATATGTATTTAATATTTTGAAAACCTAATATGTATTTAATATTTTTTTTAATTTTTCGTAACTTTTGGTTCACATAATCATGATTCTATATAATAAAGAATGAAATAGAAATAAAATAAAATAAGTTAGAATGGAATGAAAAAAAATAAAATAAGTCATCACTGGTTCATAGTTTGGTAGCATTCAAATTGGCACACAAAATCAATATAAAATTAAATTAAAATTAATTTAAATGACATAAATATCTAAAAAAAAATTTTTAAAAATTTTCATGTATCTCTTATATATATAAAATAAATGTATATTCATAAAAGTAATGTTTAAATTTATTTTTTTTATAGCTAAATAATAATAAATATTGTTACTCAAGAAAAAAAAGAGTAAATATTTTTTTATTTGTGAAAAAAAAAGTTGAAATGTGTAGATTGTCATTTAAAATAAATATACAATATAATCATATAAGAAACTTTTAATTATTTTGCATTTTATTTAAATTTTTTTAGTGATGCCACCATCTATTGCCCATAATATTTAAGTGGATTAAATTTAACAAGGATAATAATTATCATTTTATAAAACTAATGAGGGTATATTAGGAAACGAATGGTTAAATTTCATTGTATGAAGTTTGAAAATCTCAATTCCACCTCTTTGTACATTGGCCTTAGAACCACAAAAAGCAGAAAAGAAATAATACTCATTAAGGAAATATGCCCGATCATAGGTTCATTTTATTTTCTTCTTAAGACCATAAAGTTGTAGTACATATAAATATTTTTGGTAAATAACATATATAATTATAGTAGTATATTCAAGTGTAACGCAAGTCATTTTTTTTTTTTTTGCCATTTAATGCAAGGGATTTACTTAGTGGTCGATGAGACCTTGACTATGTTGGTTCAAATTTTGGATCAATACTTAGGAAAATTAACTTTTCTAAATGCATCAAGTCAATATAAGAGATACACTTTAAGATCATTCAAAGAGATTTAATCTCACTTGACGTGAAAAGTAGTCTAAGATACCCTTATCATACAATTAATACCAAAATGCATCATAAGTGCTTATTATTGTAGATAAATGAGCCATAAAGACATATTAAAGTACTATGTTTAACCCCATTTATCACTTCAACGACATCAATTCTAGATATGGCATATGCAATATCATGTCTTAGCATGATATATTTAAAGTTTTTGAAATTATTAAAATATTCGTATATACTCGAGATACTTAGATGGGAAACAAAGTTTATCAGTAAGAAATTATAATGAAAGATGTAATTGAGTTTGTGTCTAGATATTGTTGCACCACCAAGTGAAAGCTAAGCAATAAAAGCTAGTAAACTTGTTGTAACAAAAAAATAAACTCGAACGGAGGCAAGAAAGAATTTCTATAGATTGTAACAAAGTTACCGATAACCTTATGACTCGTTTTGGGTGAATTGTAGAATGGTTAACAAAGTTTGCATATTTCTTGCCTTTGAAAAGCACCTAAACAATGACTTAGCATGTAAAGCTCTATTTGGACAAAATAGTATCTTTGCATTGTTTGCCAATATCTATCATTTCTAATTGGGACCTTCATTCATTGCTCATTGTTTTTAGATCATTACATATAGTCTTGGACACTTGTTTAGATTTGAGTACAACTTTTCATCTTCAGACTAATCATCAGACAAAAAGAACCATTCAAATCATGTAAAATATGATTTGTGCTTATGTTTTAGACCTTCCAAGGAGTAAAGACTAACATTTACCTTTGATAAAATTCGTCTATATATAATAATTTTCAATGTAGTATACATAACATTTACCTTTGATAACATTTACCACGTATCTGATGTTCTAGCAAGCCCAATATTCAAGGACAGTATAGTAATTAAAAATCCAACGGCCTCTGTTACTGATCCCAAATTGCAAAGTTCCTCTACCCACAAATGAAACCAACTGACAAGAACAAAAAATTTACCAGGTGTATGTCAGGCTGAATGTGTTTTCAAAAAAGCTTTTTTTTCAGAAAAAAAAAGACAATTTTAAGTAAGTAAATTTTATTCATTTTTACTGTCACATAAAAATACTTTTATACATTGTTCAAATAATTTAAAATATTCAAAGAAATATTCTTTTTTAACTAAAAAGCAGCTTTTGATTATATCATTTTCAAAATTTTATAATGGAAATTTGCCCGCATTATTGTAATGCTTATATTGGTTTTTGAGGTTGTGGATGGTCTTCCAGGCATGATGACGTTTCCGGTCCAACCATCCTCATAGAAAATGTTGTAAAAAACTAACCATATCCTTGTCAATAAGAGGAAATAATTATTATAGGTGGATTTCGAGTAATCATTACAAAAAAATACACTTCCTTTACTACTGGGGAATCATCAAGTTGCAAAAGAAAATTTCATTAAGTTCAATATCTCTATATCCACAATAAGTATCCCATTGTTTTGATAACAATAGTGATATTGAGGTTTAAATTTATGATTTCTTTTAAATTATTCAAACCTTTTACTATTAACTTATTTTTAATGACTCGTCATTTACCACTTAATTACAAGTTTAAGAGAATTTTTTTTTTTGCTGTTTTTGTTCTTTTTTGCTAGACATTTAATTTAATTTATTAAATTCATATCAATTTAATTTATGAAATTCATGTTTGCGTTTGCATCTTGTATACCTAATCTTCACAAATCATGATAGAATTTCTTTTTCCATCTCAATTGTAATGGAATTCGTAACAAAATTTTGTCTCAAATTAATGTTTTATAATTTTAAAAATATATTAAAAAAACTTAGCTATAGAATTTGTAATTTCGTCTCTATGTTTAGCAAGACTTCTTGCGTTCAATTATAAGTTGAAAATAAGGTCAAATACAGTGACAGAATCACAATTTTAAAATACTATTTTTGTAAAAAATTTCTTCATCTTTTTTCAGTTTTGTGACAAATTCCGACACAATTGCATTACAATATTAAATAATACCAGAATTTGCAAAAACTGATAATTTAATATTATAATTCTAAACTATTAACCTTGTTTTTTGAAATATTTTTATTTTTTATTTTCATTGCGATGTCAGTCTCATTAGCAACAGAAATTGCTATGAAATATATGAGTTCTATTATTATATTTTATTTAAAAAGAAATTTATTTTTCAATTACATCACAAATTCATAAAATTTTACAGTAAAATATATATTAAATTTTTTTTATTAATAATTATTAAAAAATCGTTTATCCTCTACGGGCCAAAAAAAAGTTGTTTTGGAAGTCTACCTTATCCCCTATTAGAGTCCTAGCCATTTCCTTTTGTTTGTTTGTTTGTTTTTTTCAGGCACTGTACTACAATTATACCGAATAACAGATATTTTGAAACGACAAATTTAAAACAATATTTATTAAAATGAGAAATTAACATAAGATACATTATCATAATTGACAAAAAGAAATGAGACACTTGGGTAATAGCAGACTAATACGATAAATCATCCCAATTAAGATGCACACAAAAGAAGATTTAATTAAGTTTAGTACCAATACCACAAAAAATAAAAAATAAAAATAATAAAAGTAGAAGAAAGAAAGGATAACAATTCAAACCTCAGGTCAAGTCCTAAGCAGTATAATCTGAGTGGCTTCAATTGATTTCATCAAGTTCAGTCAAGTGATGCCAGAAATAGAAAAGGATAGTAAGAAATGTATCGAATTACGGTGATGTTGGACGACGAAGGGAACCAGAGGAGAAGATATAGTAAGCAGAAGCATGAGAATAAAAATCACACTCATCACCAGGAAAATAGTGGCCAAGCCAACTAAGATCACTTATAACCAAGTGCACACCAGCCAAAAATGCCAAAGACAGTGTTGCAAGAGTGATTCCCATAAGTGGCCTTGCAACTTTAAGGGCAAAAAGTGCCAGAGTTAGATCTCCTAACTGGGCCCAAATGAGTATGATAGTAACACTAATGGCACCGTACATGGATATTGTGATGCATAATATGAATAGCTTAAACCATATGTGGTTGAGCATGACGGCTGTGCCCTCCCCTGGCTCGAGTCAGAGCTGTTAGTGCCACCGGGCATGGAAACCAGCGGCGAATGTCACCGTAATTATAAAGGGTTGAAACCAACATAAGAGTGTTGATTCTGTCTTTGTACTGATCCATGTTTCGGTTCATTTGTTGCCCAAAAGCTTTTGTACTTTGGGTAGGGATCTTAATAGAGCAATGGCCACGGAGTTGATCGGCAAATCGTACACCAGCAGATTTTAATGCAATCCATGTTAGTCGCTGCAAATAAAATTTATGTAAGTTACAAACCTAACAAATCAGAAAATAAAGGAAGAAAACAAACTAAGAAACGTGCATGTAACCGGAAAACATAGCATTGATGATTTAATGGCCACTAACCCACCTTTAGGACAACGATTTTTACAAGGAATTTATCTATCATTTTATTTTGGGGCTAAAAACAGGAATTGTCTCTTAAATGGAGAAAAAGATCGTGAGAGTTTGATGAGAAGAAATATAAAAGGTTGTTCGTGTTGATGCAGCTTGATTTTGTCAGCGAGGCCAACTTCGTCAGTAGTTTCATATACATATGTATATATATACACCTTAAAACAGACATGGGCACCAAAAACAACATACATTTATTTTTGAAAGATAAAAATAAATAGGTAAATATTTTTGTTAAAAGCTATATGTTACACGAGGAAAAATGTTTTGATCACCAAAGGTGGAAAAAATGTTTTTAAAAGATATGGGCTAACCACACTTTGTTGTATGACATAGTTACTCTTTTATAATACAATAATAATCCCATATTTTATTATAGTTATTTTGTTATACGTTATGAATATCCGAAAGATAATTTAACTTTGTCAACAACAATCAAATCATAGTAAATTGAATGAAAAATAAATGCAAGACACGCAAAAAAAAAAATTCTCGTAATTATTATATTCTGAGAATGAAAAATTAAATAAATTTTTTAGAGAAATATAGAGAATAAGAGATGGAGCTGGAGAATGGCTACATTCTCACTCCACGTTATTATTAAGATTAATGGTAAACCAAAATAAATATTATTTATCCTTGTACCAAAAAATTATTAATTGTTATCTAAGGTACACACTATACTAATCAATCACTCCGATTTCTCTACAGTGGCCCTACCATTAATAGGTTCCTGCATGGCAACACTATCTATAGAGACCAATTTATATGAAAGAAAAAAACTCTAAATAAATAATGCTAGTCCCACGAAAACTATTATCTCCCAAAGTAAAATTTCTAAGCATTTATTTAATTTTGATTCACTGGCGGTATAATTTTTTTATATTATTATTTAATTATATGTTACTAAATTATTATAAATATTTAACTCTTTAAGTAATTGTCATATTAGTCAAATTCTTTTAATAATTTACCAATACATTGTTAAATAATAATATAAAAATTTATTATACTAATAATAAATTAAAATAAACACAAAAAATAAATTTGACAGCAAACCTACGTAATTTGTTGGATTATTTTAGGAGACAGAATACTACTTACCTTTCGAAGGGGTGGATTGTCTAGTGGAAATTTTTGACAAGCATCAAGTGCTGTTTGATCATTCCCATTAACCAAAGTGAGATCCACTCTTTTGTCCCACGTTAAGGCATGCACTATTTTGGGGTGACAGCGCAAGGTGGCCAAATGCAAAGGAGTGTTTCCATTGGCATCCATGTCATTTATCATCTTTTGAAGCTCTTCATCCGCATGTTGCAAGATGTACCTTACCATATTATATTTTCCTACTTTCTCAACTGCAATGTGAAGAATGTTTCGACCACTATTGTCAAGCATCTCTCTAGGATCTGGACAGTATTCTAGTAACTTTCTGAACCACTTCAACATGACCTCCATTAGAAGCCAAATGAAGTGGGAAAAAAGCTGTACGTGTCCCTTTCCATGGTACAAGGAAATACACATTTCCAAGTAGATACTGAACCCCTTTAAGGTAACCTATAGATGCCTGCATAATGAAGAGGAATCCTTTTCTTCCTTGTCCCTTAAATGGATCCATTCTGGCTTTCTTGTCAGTATGATGTCTAAAATATCTAAGACATATATTACAAATAAACAATTAGGAGTACAGTCACATTCGAGAAGGATCCACAAATGAATTATCTAGGCACGAATTGACAATATTTTTTTAAAAAATATTAGACAATGGAATAAACAAAATTTTGTCTAAAGAAAAAAAAGAAATATGACTTATTAAATAAAATTACTATTTTTTAAAAAAATAAAATTTGTGAGTTTTGCAATTATTAAAATAGGTTTTATTATTTAAACTGATTAAAAAAAATAAAAAAATTATTGTGTCCAATTAAAAAGGTATACAAATACTAACTTAGAGAAAGTAGGAAAAGCTTATCCTTTATTTCAAGTTCATATAATTAAACATATTTTGGGATAAAATGGATCCTTAAAAGAGAGTGGGCAAAGCTTATTTAAGTTTCGTACTTTCGTGTTTTTTTTTTTTTTGTTGTTTAAATTTAAAATGAATATAATTGAATATTAATCACTTCCCCGATTGCAATTCCTATCAAATTAAGGGAAAAAAGAGTGTACCAAAATATGAGAGGGAAATTTTAGAGCTATCTAACAAAATGTACGTACGTACCTTGATCCCTTTTGGTGATCGCCGCGAGAAGGGGTGACTTTCCTGCTGGAACATAATCGGTGCCGTGCGGAATCAGTTCAGCCAATTCCTGGTGGTTCTGGATCAACTCGTCCAATGCAGGGTCTTGGCTTATGAGCTTGTCCAATGCAAGCTCAACAACTTCCTTGTAGCCACCCTCAATCGCCACGTACAGAACTGATTTCTTTTCCTCGTTCATCATCCCGAACAGTGCAGCTTGCACAACCAATTCCTTGAAGCCACCAGCCTCAACGTGTGCCTCCTCAGAAACTAGGAAATTCACTACGCCTCTGTGACCATTCAGTAAGGCCTCGTGGAGGAAAGTGTTTCCTTGCCCGTTTTTCGTTAGGATCTCATTCAGAGCCTCCATGGGGTTTTCAGAATATGCAGCTGGTAAATTGCGGAGATGAGCTGCCAACAACCTCTTGAGAGTAGAGACATGGCCAGCTTTTGCAGCAACGTGTAGTGCTGTGTCACCATTGCAGTTTTTGGCATTCAAGAGACGGGGTGCTTTTTGAGCTACCTCCTCCACCCACTCGTCATTTCCATACCTTGCTGCTATGTGCAGCACGGTGTTGTCCAGAGGGCTCACTTGCTGCAAAAACTCATCATTCTCATTCACCCTCCTTGCTGCTCCACGCAAACTCTCGTAAGCAGAATGATCACCTTTCATGGATTCATATGCTTCTTTTAACAATCTTAAATTCTTGTTTTTGCCATGTTCTTGAACTCTTTCAGCGAGTCCCGTGGCCTCTGAAGGTCGCTGATCATTCTGCATTTCATTGCCCAAATCTTCGTACCTTAACTGTCTCTCCTGCTCCATTTCCATATCATTTTGATATGTAGTGGGTTCTCCAAAGTATTCTCTCCATCTTTTATAATTATATCTGGGTTTTGTCACGTGAATTAAGAAAATTATTATTAAATAATATTATTTTAAAAAGTAAATTATAATTGTTAAAAAAATATTTGAGAATTAGTGGATTTTAATTAAAACTAAAATAAAATTAAAAAATGAGAAAGACTTTTATCTTATTTAAAAAAAATATATTTGATTTGTGTACCCAACAAAAAAAAAGTGATTTAATTCAGTGAACAAAAGATTAATAAATGCTAAACGGAAGTGGACATGATACAAGTTATAAAATAATCACTAAAATAATTGAAAAAGTATGTCACTTCACATAATCGTTAAAAAAAATATTTTAAAAAAAGTTTATTTAATTTTAAAAATAATATAATATATTTAAGCAAGTAAACACATTATATAATAAATCCTAAATGGGATCGAACATAATATTAAACCGTAAAACAATATTTATAATAGTCAAGAAAATATGTGACTTCACAATATCTCTAAATGAAATTATTTAAACATGTTAAAACATGAGCAAAATTAGATATGACACTAAATCACAAAATAGTCTCAAAATATGTAATTTTTGTAACGCTAAACACAAATTAAAAAATAATAGTAACACAAACATATAAATTTAAGAGTGCAATAAAATAATTAAATCAGATAAAATCTATGTCATGATATTTAAAAAAACATATGTAATAACTAAGTAAAAAAAAATATTTTTATTAAAAAAATCTTAATTTATTATTTACTTTTTTCTTTTTTCCTCTTTATTTTCTTTAGTCTTTCTTTCTTCTTTTCTCTCTCTTACTTTTTTATCTTCTCTCTTTTCTCTTCCTCTTACTCTTACGCACAGTACTTCCTTCTCCAATATTTATTATATTATTATTTTTCTTATCGTTTTTTCTCTTCCTTCAATCATTTTTTATTCCTTTACTCCTCTCTTCTTTCTCTTTTTCCTACCTAGCCAATTTTTCTTTACACCATTATCCCTTCTTTTTTTAATCTCTTCTTCTTTTTTTTTTTTCTTTCCTTTTTATTTTAATTTCCCCAAATTTCGGGTAATTCAATGTCACTCCTGCTGCATATGATACTCTCAACTTCCAAGTGATTTTATATTAAAAAAGTAATATATATTACTTTAATATTTTTTATATTATTACATTAATTCATTTTACTTAAAAGTTGCATATCTATTTACGGTAACATAGAATCGCTCCAAATTTTTCTTTATCTTCTTTCTTTTATTTAGAGGTGGTAAATAAATTCATAAATTTATGATATATTAATTTATTTATATTTAAATATAATTTAATTCATTTTTATTCAATTATAATAATATAAATTTAATAAATTTAAATATATTATTATTAATTTTAATTAAGAAATAATTAATAAATTAATTAAAATATTTATTAAATTTAATATATATATATATATATATTTTAAAAATAAAATATATATTTAGATATATAAGAATCTATTATATTCAATCAATGTAAATAGATCAAATATTTATTTATTAAAATAAATCTTAAATAAAATAGATAATTTTATTTTTTTTAATAAATTTAAAAAAATTCTTAATCTATTTTTTATTCAAATGATTCAATCTAAAAGTACATCCTATTCATATCCAAATGCCACGGCACAACCCTTGTTCCTCTTTTTTTTTTTTTTCTTCTCTTTGCTGCTTTTCCTCTCTTTGACCGTGCATCACACCCGTCAATCTGTTTTTTTTTTTTTTTGTGTCTCTCTTCCTTATCCGTTCCCACTTTACACATTCATTTCTTTTTTCATTTTCTTTTTCCAATCTTTAATTACTCCCACTCCCAGTAACAGTAAAGTAATTGTTTTATGTAAAAAAAATATTACATAAAACTATGAAATAATAAATCATTCTGCTATATAATTCTACACTCCACAGGCATATAAAAACACCTGAGAAGATGACAACAAACATGGACCCACTTTGTTGGAACTGTGTAGGAGGCGACTGGGAAGTGGTGCGAAGGTGAAGAAAGTGGGTTGGGAGAATGAACATATAGCTGCTGTGATGGGTTTGAATAGTTGGGCACTAATTCTATATATGGCTTGCTGGGTTTGGATTGAGCTAGTAGCATGCAAGGGTTAGAACTTAGTATTTATTGAAGATCCCTTCCCTTGTATTTGGTTTTAGCAAACATGGGTGATAACATTATAGAAAAGGGAGATAAGATGTAAGTCAGGTTCAGATGCTTACTTAGGGGTCGGAAGTGAACCACAAACTGGACCACCGGAGAGAGAAGCTTCTCTTTCTTTAGAGTCCCCTGCCTTGGAGCTTTTTTTGGTATTTCAGGCCTCACCAGCACTCCTCATCTCTTTCTGTGCTTTTGGAGCACTCTCCCTCTTCTTCTTCTTCTTCTTCTTCTTCTTCTTCTTCTTCTATGCCTTTCGTCCTCTCTCTCTTTCTTTCTCTATTCTTGTTGCTTGCATGCTCTTCTTCCTTCCCTATATATATCCTCTATGTTTCTACTGATCTCCCCTCTTTCCCCTTTGGCCTGTTGGCCAATGTTTCTACTGATCTCCCCTCCTGGCCTGTTGGCCAAGACAGCTGGCCCAACATATCTGCCTCCAAAACCGTTACAGCAAGCAACTGTAGATGGCTACATTTTACCATCTTTTTTAGCGAAAAAAGAAGGGTTGTGCTGGCCAAAAAGAAAAGGTACGAAAGTGTGCTGAGGGGGCTAGATGAATGGGAAAACAAAAGAAGTGAAGAATGGGTTTGGGTTTTTCAACTTGGAACACAGTCCAAAAGCAAGATTGAGTTGGGAGGATTTAATTTGGGTATTGAACTTTAGAATCTTTTATTATTAAAAAATTCTTATGCTTAACTTTATTTTTTTTATTTTAGTTTTGGATTACTTTTTTATTTCTAATTTTGAAATTTAATCTTATTGACCCCAGGTTAATTTATAATGCAATTAAAAAATAATGGCTAAATTACAAGAAACTTCCTCTAATTATGAGCTATGTGTAAAAAATTTCTTATACTTTAAAACTTACTAATACAACTTCTTAAACTTGTTAAAATGTGTATTTTAGTGTAAATTAAATATCCTATGCATGTCCAAAAAATCACTTGTAAAGAGTCAATATACATAATTTGATAAAATGAAAGAGTTGTGTTGATGAGTTTCAAAATATAAGGAAATTTTCTGCATATAATCTATAGTTGAAGTGAATTTCTTATAATTTAGTCAAAAATAATTTCAATTCAATAGATTGTAATTGAATAAAAAATATTTTGTTTCAAACAGGAGTAATGCTACATCTTTTTAAACAATCTTTTTAACGATTCTCTTAATACCTAATAAAAAAATATCAAAAGAAAAAACATATATGTATTTAATATTTTGAAAACCTAATATGCATTTAATATTTTTTAATTTTCATAACTTTTAGTTCACAAAATGATGATTTTATAGAATAAAAATGAAATAAAAATAAAATAGAATAAGTTGGAGTGGAATTCATCATCGGTTCATAGTTTGGCAGCATTCAAATTGGCACATGAAATCAATATAAAATTAAATTAAAATTGATTTAAATGACATAAATATCTAAGAAAAAAATTTAAATATTTTCATGTATCTCTTATATATATATAAAATAAATGTATATTCTTAAAATTAATGTTTAAATTTAATTTTTTTATAACTAAATAATAATAAATATTGTTCCTCAAGAAAAAAGAGCAAATATTATTTTATTTGTGAAAAAATAAAGTTGAAATGTGTACAGTGTCATTTAAAATAAATATACAATATAATCATATATGAAACTTTTTTATCATTTTACATTTTATTTAAATTTTTTTATTGATGCCACCATTTATTGTCCATAATATTTAAGTGAATTAAATTTAACAAGAATAATAATTATCATTTTATAAAACTAATGAGGGTATACCAGAAAACAAATGGTTAAATTTCATTGTATGAAGTTTGGAATCCCAATTCCACCTCTCTTAGAGAGAATGGATTTAATGTTTCATTTCTAATTTTGTGGAATGAGGAGGTTCATTCTATGCTTATGTTTGCTAACAAATATAGAAATCATCCATTCTATAAAATTGACATGGAATGAAATCACTATTCCCACATAGTTAGTAATTAAAAGAATTATTAAACTAATTTTTTAGAATGATATAGAATTTATTATTCTTCAAACAAATAGATATAACATTGTTGTAAAAAAACTTAACATTCAACTTGTAAATGTCATTAATTGAGTACATCTATTCCTTAGTAGTTATATTGCACATTGGCCTTAGAACCACAAAAAGCGGGAAAGAAATAATACTCATTAAGGAAATATGCCCAATCATCGGTTCATTTTATTTTCTTCTTAAGACCAGAAAGTTGTAGTATATATAAATATTTTTGGTAAATAGCATATATAATTGTAGTAGTATATTCAAGTGTAACGCAAGTGATTTGTTTTTTTTTTCTTTTTGCCATTTAATGGAAGGGATTTATTTAGTGGTCAACGAGACCTTGACTATGTTGGTTCAAATTTTGGATCAATACTTAGGAAAATTAACTTTTCTAAATGCATCAAGTCAATATAAGAGATACACTTTAAGATTATTCAATGAGATTTAATCTCACTTGACGCGAAAACTAGTCTAAGATACCCTTATCATACAATTAAAAGCCAATAAGCTTGTTGCAACAAAAAAAAAAATAAACTCAAACAAAAGTAAGAAAGAATTTCTATAGATTGTAACAGAGTTACTGATGAACTTATGACTCAATTTGGTTGAATTGTATAATGGTTAACAAAGTTTGCACATTTCTTGCCTATGAAAAGCACCTAAACAATGACTTAGTATGTAAAGCTCTATTTGGACAAAATAGTATCTTTGCATTGTTTGCCAATATCTATCATTTCTAATTGAGACCTTCATTCATTGCTCATTGTTTTTAGATCATTACATATAGTCTTGGATACTTGTATAGATTTGAGTACAACTTTTCATCTTCAGACTGATGATCAGACAAAGAGAACCATTCAGATCATGTAAGATATGATTCGTGCTTATGTTTTAGGCCTTCAAGGGAGTAAGACTAATATTTACCTTTGATAAAATTCATCTATATATGATAGTTTTCAATGTAGTATACATATGCACCTTTTGAAGCCTTATACGGGAAACAATGTAGATTACTGATTAGTTAGGTTGAGGTTGGCGATTCTAAACTTGTAGAGCCATATTTGAGTCAAGAAATTAATAAGAATGTTATATTGATTTGAGAATGTTTGGTAAGTGCTCGAAGTATACAGAAATCCTATTTAGATCAAAGACGTCATCCCATAGAATTTGTGATTGGGAAACCATGTGTTCTTATTGTTTCTCCAATGAAAAATATCTTGAAATTTGGTAAGAAAGATAAATTAAGTTCAAGGTTATAAAACTCTATGAGATTCTTAAAAGAGTCGAGCATGTGTCATACTGGTTAGCCCTTTCCACATGATCTTTTATGAATTCACCCAGTTTTATATGTTTCCCTAATAATAGTCCAAAACTCCAAATATTACATATTTTACCTTTGAAAAGTATTGTTTTTTTGCAAGTTAATTTTAATAATTTTATGCATTATTGACTATTTACTGAGAAGATTTAACTATTAAATTATTTGGTTTAATTGCATAACATTTACTGCTTTTGCTAAATCATATTGTGGAGCCTACTTACAAAGAAAAAAGAAAGAAAAAAAAAAAAGCGAAGTAAGAAGCAATTGGTTGCAATGCAAAAGACAAAAGCAACCCATGCTAAATTGGAGCAGAAACTTGAAAACAAAAGAAGGCACAAGGGCCCACGGTCCAATTAAAAATAAAACAATCGCTGCAATGGAGTAAAAGAGAGCTTATTCTCTAATTTGGAGCTGGCCCATAACTAAAACAAAAGTAAAAAATTACCGTTAACCATGCCAAGAATAGATTCTATGAGTGATCTGCTTCATGCATATGGGACACCTAGATGCTTTTGATCCACACCTGCAAAGTCTGCGACAAAATCACTTAACAATCCTCATGACACATAAATGAAGATAAGAGGAAAAAATTTCTTTCTTCTTAACCCAAAAAAAAAATCGTATTGGCAAGATTGAACCTCCACATATACCTGAATCTTTATCAAATCATGACCAAGATTTCATTCTTAAATGCTTACGAGTTAACTCAAATAAATGACCAACAATAGCTTTTTGACTATGTTAAAGCTGCTCTTATTAAAAAAAATATATTATATAGTCACAATTTTTTTTGTTAGAATTTGATAAAAAAAATTTGGCATTTTGTTGATTACTTAGGTGAGTGATTCTTACAACTAATTTTTATCCAATAACTTTTTTTAATTCTAACTGAATTATATCAAAATTTCTGTTTTTATTTTTATATTTTTTGATTGTGTAGTATTATTATATTGAAAAAGATGATAGAAGGAAAAAAGTATTTTTAACTTGCAATGTAAAGGGCTTGTTTCATTTTTTTCACATATTATTTTATGTTGTAATTTATAGATGATTTTTTTCTCACGTAAGAACAATGTTAATGTTAGTAAATGCTTTGTTTCAAAAATAATTACTTTGTTTTAACTAATAGAAGATTAAAATGTTTGATGTTGTTGATATTGATAGACATTGTAAATTTTTACATTTTTTATTTTCTTTAAATAGAGATCAAGTAATAGTTTGAACCACCGTCAAAAGAAAAAAAAATCCAATAAAAAATATAAACATTCTTCAATTGCTATAAGTAGTTGTGTACATGTCACTTGTTATTATATAATGGCGGTTTCCAGTAGCCTCAAAATATATAGAGTTTTTTTTTTATTATTTATATAAAACATTTTTTATAATATTTTAGATTACCAGCAGTGATTTTTTTTTTTACTTTTTTATATTATTAGTAGCGGTCGACGCTAATATGACTAGACTATAAATAGCAGTTACGTCAGTGGTTAGTAAACGCTGTAGCTAAATCATTTTGCGACTTCTTTATTCATGGCAATTTGGTAATCACCACGAATCATATTTAGCACAGTTATAAAGAGTAACTGTCACTTTCTTGTAGTGGTATATTTTAGATTTAAAATTTTGACATCAAATAAGCGTTATTTTTATATTATAAACATCACTAAAAACTATGTATTTATGCTTTTGATTTCTAATATTTCAAGTAGCAAAGTTGATAATAGCATAGAGCAACATACGAGATACAGCATCACAATTGACACCATCACAATTGCCACACACACAAAGCTGATATATATTTTGATGAGGAGTTGACGAATACAAAAGATCACCCCAATTATATATACTCATCGAAAGAAGATTTAACTATGTTCAATGCCCCCATCTCCTGAAATATTCAGACCTCAGGTAGTGAGTGTTTTTAAGAATCTATGTGGTACGTCATGTACCACTGGTTTCAAAAGATTCAACCAGCAATGCCAGCACAATGTCCTGAAATATCGGATTGCTGTGATGCTTCTCCGGATTACTGAGATGCTTAGTCTAGGAAGGGAACCAAAGGAGAGTGTACAGTAACAGAAGCATGACAATTAAAATCACACCCATCACCAAAGCAGTAGTGGTCAGCCAACTGAGATCACTTATGACTAGATGGACACCAGCCAAAAATGGGAAAGACGGTGTTGCAATAGTGACTCCCAAAAGAGGCCTTGCCATTTCAAGGGGCAAAAAATGCCAAAGTTATATATTTGAGTTGGGCCTAAATGAGTATGATAGTAACACTAGTGGCACCATATATTGATATTGTGATTCAAAAAATGAATAGCTTAAAGCATATGTGATTTAGTATGATGGCCATGCCCTGCCCTAGATTAGAGGCGCTGTTAGTGACACCAGGTATAGTGAAACCCGCAGCAAATGTTACCATAATTATAAGGGTTGAAACCAGCGTAAAAGTGTTGATTCTGTCTTTGTACTGATTCATCACTGGGGCCTTTTGTGTCCAATAACCTTCTGTACCTTGGGGAAGTACCTTGATAAAGGATGGCAGTGGCTCTCCATATGGTACGCCAACAGATTTTAATGCATTCCATGTTAGCCACTAAAAATACACGTTCATATGTTACAAACTCATTGATGGCCGCTAGCTGATCCATCTTTCGGACAACATTCTGCACCTATCAAATCATAGTAGTTGAATTAAAAAAAATGCAACTTGTTAGCTTTAGGGCCAAAAGCACACAAGGCTGAAGTTTGAACGAAAACTCGCATTGATGTGTGTAGGAGCTACAAGTGCATTAAATTCCAAAATTTTGTTATTCCTCCACTTATTTTATACACCAAAGTCATATACCTTCCACATTTGAGGGAAAAACAAGAGAAAAAGAGTTTGCATTGAAAAATATCTTCAACTTTTGAGAAGTGTGTTTTTTTCTTAACGAAAAAAATATAAGAATTTAATGTAAAAAGTAAGTATAAAAATAACAAAATTCTTAAATTCCATCATGTGGGACCTATTAACATTGTATTTGTTAGTACATTTCGGGCAACAAGTAATTCGGGCTATGTAGCATCACTAATATGATAAAGATTTTACAGAATACAAAGAATCAAGGATGGAGTTGGAGAATGGCTAAATTCTCACTTAATGTCGATATTAAGAATCATGTTAAATGTACATAATTGTTGTCTGTCTAATACACATTATATTAGTGTAGAAATGAGAAAAAAATGTTATTTTTACGCTTTAATCTTATACCTTTTTTCTATACATACTTATCCTGAATGATAATAAAGAACATAGATAAATTCAATTTCTTTTCATTTTTTTCTTTTTTTTCTGTTCTTTTTTATTACAAAAAGTAAGTATATGAGAAAAATATAAAAATAAGGTGTAGAAATAACATTATTGAAATGTAAAGTTACCTATTGTACAGCTGCTGTTAGTGTTGAATTGTGACTTATTGTACAGCCACACAATTGGCTAATCAGCCGTAAAGTCTCACACCTGTAATGCCTTTAATTTTGCACACATGACTATTGTTCTTTGTGTAGAAATGTATGACTGATAGTAATAATACAATAATCCATTCTCTTCAAAACTTAGCTTTTACAAGTTCTAAGTAGTGGCCCCAATATTAGTCCGCTCTTGCTTGGCAATACCATATATAGTGAACAACTTATTAAAAAAAAAAAAAGAACTTTTCGTAAATAATGATAGTCTTATGAAAATCATCAGCTCCCCAAGTAAAATTTCTAACTAAGCCCCTGCAAGAAATTTGAGTGCAAGCTGACTTAATTTTTTGAATTATTTAGGAAAACAGAGTACTACTAGCCTGCCAAAGGGACGGATTTTCTAGTGGAAATTGGCAACAAATATCAAGAGCTGTTTGATTCTTTCCGTTAACCAAAGTGAGTTTCACTCTTTTGTCCCATGTTAAGGCACGCACTATTTTGGGATAGCAGCGCAAGGTGGCCAAATGCAAGGGATTGTTTCCATTTGATCCTTGTCATTTAGCATCTTTTTAAGTCCCTCATCAGCAGCTTGCAAGATGTACCTTACCACATTTAATCTTCCACTTTCAACTGCAATATGAAGAATATTTCAGCCACTGTTGTCAAGTATCTCTCTAGAATCCGGACAGTATTCTACCTATAGCAATTCTAGAATTACTTCAACATGGCCTCTATTAGAAGCCAAATCAAGTGGGAAAAAGCTATATCTGTCCCTTTCCATGGTGCAGGAAGCACACTTTCCAAATAGATACTGAACACCATAAAGATAACCTATAGATACCGCGTAATGAAAAGGGATCATTCCTTCCGTATCTCTTAAACGAATCCATTCTGGCTTTCTTATTAATATGATATCTAAAATATCTGACATATATTACAAATAAAGTATTCAATTATGAGTGCAGTCTCGTTTGAGAAGGATCAACAAAAGTATTATCTAGGTGAGGGGTGAGAGCAAAAAAAAATTAGACAATAAATTACAAAATTATATAATATTGTTGACACGCAAAATAAACCAAATCAGCTATCAAAAGATTAAATATTTGAGTAAAAGAATACTCTCGTTAGTCAAGGTTGACTTGACAGTTGAATATACTAGCCGAAAACTTGGCTAGTCGATCACAGGCCATTGAATAAAGGCTCTAGGGGATGTATGCTCGACTAAGTCACAAACTAGACAATTAGAGTAGATGAGGCTTGACTTGATCAACTACACGTGGGTATATAAATTACTCCTGAAACGTTGCTCAACTGCTATTTTAATCAAGAAAATGATGCAGAATGGTTATGAAGAACATGGGGTTTGATATGGAACGAATACAAAATTGAGTCTAGAGAAATGTCACATTGCTCGGTATAGAATGTTAGAAACCTACATCAGAGAAGAAGTACGTTCTCCTTAACATCAATTGCGTGTATTATATGGGATAACAAAATGTTGTTAGTTTAGTAGTTATTTGCCCAGTTAAAAGCACTAACTCACTCTGCTACAGCAAGTTTATCCCGCTATCCTAGTCTTATCCGATAGATACACAAATAACAAAATTAATTAATACACGTATACATTATAATGTTGAGAAAAGTTAGAAGAATGGCATTTATTTAATTTAATGTAGCTGAACCTTCAATTCAAATGCTTGGGCTTTCAAATATTCAGCACCAAATGAATGTTTTCTTGACATTTTCTCGGGATTAGCTTTTGACCTTAAAATATTCATGAATTAACAGTTTAGTTAACTATTTCATTTAGTGTTGGCATAAAATGGATTCTTATGTGATTCTTCGGCCAAGTCTTCGCTTCGTTTTTGTCTTGATTTAACATGAATATTGTTCACTTCCCCGATTGCGTCCCTGTCAAATTAAGGAAAGAGAGAATGTGCCAAAAAAGATGAGAGGAAATTTAGAGGTCTCAAACAACATGTACCTTGTTCCCGTTTCATGATTGCCGCAAGAAGGGGAGATTTTCCTAGCTGGATCATCTTGGCCGTGCGGAATCAGTTGGTCCAATTCTGGGTACTTCTCAATCAATTTGTCCGATGCAGGACTGGTGCCGTCCAAATTGGCCAATGCTTGATCAGCAAATTCCCTGTAGCCACCCTTCAATCGCCACGTACAAAACTGGATTTGTTTTGGTTATTTGTCCGAAACAGTGCGGCTCGCGCAACCAATTCCCTGAAGCCACCAGAAGCCACAAACCGCTCTTCATCAGAAACTAGGAAATCCACTACACCTTCGTGACCGTTCAGTAAGGCCTCGGGGACCGAAAGTATTTCCTTGCTTGTTCTCTGTTAATATCTCTTCGAGGCATTCAGCATATTGGAAGTACTGTTGAATTGCGGAGATGAGCAGCCAACAACCTCTTGAGAGTAGAGATATGCCCAGCTTTTGCAGCAACATGTAGTTCTGTATCACCATTGGAATTTTTGGCATTCAAGAGATGGGGGGCTTTTCTAGCTGCCTCATCCCACTCATCATTTCCTTGCCTAGCTGCTATATGTAGCACGGTGTTCCCCAGAGGGCTCTTTTGCTGCAAAAACTCATTCTCATTCTCCCTCCTTGCTTGTGCAGGCAAATTACCTTCCACTGAAAGATATGCATCTTTTAGCAAATTTAAATTCTTTTTGTTTCCGTGTTCTTAAACTCTCTGAGTGAATCCCGAGGCTTGCATTTGATCACTTGCCACGGTTTCATTTTTTGAAGGCAACCCCTGAACCTCTATTTCACTTAAATCTTTTTTCTCTCTCTAACACTTCGAACCATTTTCATATCTTCTACGAACATGTCGTGCAAGTCAAAGGGTACATCAACATGTACAACAGGAGCCAAAGTCACTGTCGTTTCTTCTGCGGAGTACTCCTCCAGAGGTTCCATGATTTCTAACGTTGAACTCATTTCTTCTATAGGCACTTTTTCATTCCTAAAAGTCATCTCCCCCCGAGTCATTTTCATATCTACAAGATACATAGATTCCATTTCCATTTCTTCTACGGACTGCTGCTGAGGTTCCTTCATTACAAGCGATGAATTCATTTCTTCTATAGGTATACTTATCTCGACCATATTTCCTTCCATACTTTCTTCATGTCTTGAAGCCTGCACTCCAGCCTCCTGCTGCTGCTGATCACCGTCCATCCTGCTGCTCCATGAACCAAGTAACTTTCTTTCCATGAATCAGACCAATGTCCAAAAACTGGCTTGCAGATGTAATAAAAAAGTTGAAGAGTGTGAATCATTCAATTGAACAAAAAGAAGCCACCCTAACGTTTAATAAATGAATGAATATCCAAATAACAGCTCAATTTTTTTTTTTGTTTACAGCGATGGTCTAAAAATTTGTACATATAATCTCCTAAAAATTACTCAAATCTCTTACCACTAACTTGCTCTTTGCAACGTAATTTAAAATCCATGAAATTAGATAAATATCACTAAGTTATAGAGCAATGCTATTAACCACGAAAAAATTCCACGAAATTGTTTTATGAATGAGTTGGCATTCCTTTTTGCAGGTAAAAGATAATAAACACAAGTTTTCTTTTTTGAAATGAAAAAAGAAAATTATTCAATCATCTTTAGGCAATAACTCATTCGTACCATTTCACGGAAGCCTCTTGTGAGAAAGCAACATTTCCCCTAAGTAATAAAGAGTGTTTGAACACCAAGTTAAACCTTTAATAGCAACTATAGATTAAGATGGTTGCACATCATTTACTTTCTCAAAATAATAAATGAATTTATTTTTTGAAAAACAAGATAATAGAAAAGCTTACAAAATTATTATATCCAAAGCCGTCAAAAAAAATTATAACATACGAACTAACCTAACTCAACCTACTAAAATGGTGTGTTGAATTGCCTAAAATAAAACTCACGAAAGAGTGGGTTATTTTGACTTGACTCACTTAATATGTTGATTAAGTAATGGGCTGAGCTGGCTCGTAAGTTAAGTAAATTACTTAAAATGCAAATTTTTTATTATTTTTTTAATTAAATTGGAGATTTATAGATTATTACTTATATAAATTAATAATTATGACTTACTAATTATAATGTAACTTAAGTTTAATAACTATTATATGATTTTAGACATTTTATAACCTATGTATAATGATTATTTTATATTTTTTTAATTTATTTTAATGTGTTTTTAAAAAAAATTTGCTGGATTAACCCGTTTAATCCATTAATTCTAGTGAATTGAGTTAGATTGATTATTTTTTAACTTACTCTTAAAGTAAACTAACTTATCTCGAACCACTTAGTAAAAACCTTGAGTGGGTAGAGTTAATCTATTTTAACAACTCTAACTGTATCCAAGGTTAATTGTACAAATGTTTGACTCAACTCTCATAAATAACAAAAGGAATTGCATTTTTTTTATTTAGAAAATTGAACTTATAACTATATCTAAGCGATATGAGATGTTTTTTAAATAAATAATGCTATATAGTTATAAAAAATCGCTACAATTTTTTATAAAATTTAACTAAATTTAAGTGTGGTAGTTGAATTAAATGAATAGGTAAGGACCATTTCAAGAATTAACAAATATGTTAAATTATATTTGTCAAAAATTCTATAAAAAAAATTATGACCATGCAGCATTTAAAATTTAAATAACGCATACTTAATAATGTCAACATTTTTTGTCAACAATAATGAGTTAAATATTATTATTTAGATCCGCCAAAAAAATACTGTCATTCCACATTTTTGAGTTTTCATTTACTACTTAAGTTTTCAAGTGATGCCACTTTAGTGTGATAATACAAGAAATGGAGGATAAATACCCAATAAAACAAAAGTAAATTTACTAAATAAAAATTTAATGATAAACCATATCACAAAAAAATTAATGATAAACAGGTCTTATTAGTAAATAAAAAATAAAAAAAAGACTCGCTCGGATTTCTTTAATTTTATAGCATATTGTTGCCTAGAGTCTTAGAAATATAGAAGGGAAGATGAGCTTGTCCAAAAGCTTTTGACCTTGCAGAGATGCAGCCAAGTCTTAAGATTCAAATTCAATATCTAGTATCTATGTTTTTGCCGCTATTTCCTATACTTCTCATATGGACTTGTAAGTTTATTAAAAAGAAAATTAATTATAAAAAACTCAAATATCAAACCATTATTCATTATTTTTTTAATTTGAAGGTAAGTAACTAACCTCATCACTAATTAAGAATATGTGTCTTAAAATATTTAATACACTTTTAGTTTTTGATCAAAGTATTTTCGTAGACATTAATATGAGACTAATTCTTAAAACATGTCAAAATTACTTAATAGTTAGTTTAACATAATTTAAATAATAAAAATATCCTTAATTAACATTAAAGCTTAAGTTTTTTTTTATTTATTTGAGATTTTTTGTACATTAGTTATTTTCTTCAAATATTGGAATAACGATTTTTTATAATCCATTAATTTTGTAAATTTTTTAATAAACAAAAGTAGCCTTATCTCTTCATTTTTCTCTCTACTGAACCGTAGCCTTATCTCTCCCATTTTTCTTTTTTTTTTAATCTTTTTTTAATATTAACTACTTTCCTAGCAATTACCTGGCATCTTCCTCCCTAATTTTCTTTCTTTCGTATTAGACTGTGACTTCACCTCTCCCCATTTTTTTTTTCATATTTAACCAAGTAACTAAGTTTTCTTCTCCCTTCAACAACCCTTCTCTCCTCCTATATTTCTTTTCCTAATCCTTGACCGTGACTCTACCTCATCTCTTTTTCTTTTTTTTAATGTTTCTGATTTTCTCTCCTACCTCTCTTTCTCTGATATTCAAACTAAACAAATGTCATAACTGACGACTAAAATAAATAAAAGAAAAAAAGACACCGATCCCATTGAAAGTAAAAGAATTTGAGACGAGAAAGAACCCGAAATTCCAGAATAAAGGGGTGCAGCAACCAAGTTTCAAGAAAGTATGGGGAAGAGCAAGGCGGAGCAAAATCGAAGAAAATGGGAACCCTCCCTCATTTCCCCTCTCTTGGTTTTTCTCTCTTTAGGCCCCTAGTTGTAAACCCCACCCCTCTCTCTTTTACTCACTCTCAGCTGCCCCTCCGGGTGATCACATTTTTTTTTTTTTTGCCTTTTTGTCTTTTTTAGAGCATATGGTTTGGGCATGTTTCTTGTCTGTTTTTTTGCAAATTTTTAATAATTTATTTCATTAATTTTTATTTTATTTTTTTATTTTACTGACAGGAACAAAATGGGATATTTACATAATACATCCACCAAAGATAGAAATACAAGATGAACAATATTAAATTTAATCAATTAAAAAATCTACAAAACATAAGGACAAGATCTTAATTCTTTTCTTTTTGTAGAAAAAAAAATCCCACTAGCTTGCAGAACCAATCTGTACAGCCTCGTCCTTACTCCTAGGTCAAGCATGGAGGGTCAAAATTAATATGTCAAATAATTAAAGGAATTTTCTCAACCCAACTGGTCATATTGTGTGGGCTGGTGGGTTTAATTTGATGGGTTAAACTCATTTTGCTATGTTTACAATTGGTTATTATCATTTATAAATGTAATAGATGAGTAGATAATAATGTAAAAAAAATTATACTATAAATTAAAATTAAATCTACTTGTATAACACATACGTAATAATTTTTTAAATATTTTTTATTTAATAGTAACGTGTTAAGTACTGTTATTTGACATTTTATAAGTGATGCTACTTCAATATCGTACAAGAAATGGAGGACATATACCCAATAAAAAAAGTGAATTTACTAAATGAAAAATTAAATGATAAATAAGTCTTACGAGTTAAAAAAAAAAACAAGAAAAACCTCATTTGAATTTTTTTCAGTTTTTTTTTTGGTGAAGATTTTTTGTTTTTCATTTTATTGCACATACTCTATTGTCTTGAGTTTTTTTTTTTTAGTTCAAAGGAAAAGAGACAGAGGGAGAGGCCCTTAAAACGGAAACACCACAGTACGTAATAAGCACCCGGAAACTTAGCAAGAAAATCCACAGTATAATTTTCTTCTGAGAATATGAGACACATGAAACTCCCAATTCTGCTCAGGTAAACTAATAATGTCTGAGATGATTAGAAACATAGAAGGGAAGATGGGCTCGTCCAAAAGCTTTTGATGTTGCAGTGATTTAGCTAAGTCTTAAGGTTCAGATTTAAAACTTATTAATTACGTATGTCTTTGGACTTGTAAGTTAAAAATATACATATAAATGCAATGCTCTATCTTTTAGAGTGGAAGGAAAAAATGAATAGATGGGCTTATGACTAGGGGTAATATGGAAGAAGCAGAGAGGGAAAAGCAAAATAATTGGTTTGAAATTTGAGAAAGATTTCGAAACAAAAGTACAAGAGTATAAATGATAATGATAGTGTATGAGAGAAAGGAGTACCTTGAATGCTTTGAAATTGCCCGAGGAGCTTCTTTCCACCTTTGTTTCAACTATGCTCGAAGAAGAGCAAGCCCCCCTTATATCATATAAAAGGAATCATCCTCACCCGGAAGCACACGAACAATGAAACAAAGTTAACACTCAACACCGACTTGAAATTAAATAAACCAACTATGCCCAGCCATCACACGTTATACTTCTCCATCTAACCATAATTTAGGTGCCAAAGCATATTATATTATTTGTCAAATAGGCATTTTCTTATAAATCATAATGTAATTTTAATCATCAAAAGTATACATAGGAGCCAATGATGCAAGAATATTTAAAAATTCCACCCTTAAAAAGAACTGCCAAGTGATCATATGAATTCTATGGAACCATCAAAACTATAAACGGAAACAATATTACTCTCGAGGGTTAGTTTGGTATGGGCATCCCATAAAAATTTACCCCTATTTTTACCTTATACCAAATGTACACCAAGTCTTAACAACTCAAATCACTTTTTAAAATTAATTTTAATTGTTCACATTTATAGCTTTATAGTATATTACAATTTGATTGATATGAAAATAGTACTCGTAGACTTAACAAGTGAACCTAGTGATCAAGGAAATGTGCTCTATGTTTTAACTACTTAGGTCCAAACCTTAACTAGCATCTAAGCAAATTAATTTCCCTAAATGTAAGCAAGCCAATATGAGGGATGTGCCCTTAAGAATTCCCAAATCCTATAACAAAATAAAAAAAAAAAAAGTACTCATAGTATATCAGAATCTTCCATCATTTGTCATGCTATGTAGCGTTTTCTCTCGTTCATATTTTTAAGAACAGCTGTATTCTCCTGTATATTCCCCTTTAGTCAAGTGTTTCCTTTTTAAACTCAGGTCAACTCAAAGCACTTGTATTGTTAAGACTTTTGGCCTCCATTGAATAAATATATATATATATATATATATATATATATATATATATATTGCGTTTGGCAGGCCAGTTGCTAAGCACATGCAGCTTATAGGTTAGTCAGCTAATAACTAATCACTAGAAAGGAAAAAAGAAAAGAAGAAAAGAAGAATAAAGGATAATTTATATAAACAAATTTGATGAATGGAGGGTGAACTCACCATAGATCAACAAGATTGGAATTCTTGGAGCTCCAGTGCAGCAAGTATCAATTGAAGTGCAGTATTGCCTCTAGCCCTCTAATGAGTGTTTTTTCCAGCTCTGGAATCTTTTTCACTCCCAAAATTTCTGCTGCCACACCCACATGAAGCAATGAACTACCCAACAGCCTCAAGCAATTCAAAATTAATATACTTTGTTCAACTGAAAGAGCTACTATTGCATTTGATTTGTTTTTTCAGCTTGTGACTTCTTAAACTGTATGCATTCGCACATGATCCACGTTACAGTTGTAATGTTGACCTTCCAAGTATGTCTTTTGTTTTTTTGGGGTACAAATTATGTCTAAAAACTTCCTTGCCAGCTTGAGATAGTAACTTGCCATTAGAACTAGCGAGTCATCTTTCTACTCTCCGCTTGATTTCTTGGAATGTGACTTGCTTGCTCTTTCAGACCAGTTGGACCAAAGAAGGAAGTTTCAAGTATTTATCCTCAAGTTCAACATGTCTAACTCCAAGAGAATAGTGCAAATGGAGGAATTTTTGAAGGTAGAGAAAAATATTGAAAATAAAACATGGAGAAAATTTGAAAATAAAAGACGAAGTTGATTATAGTTTTTCTTCCGTGAGATTTGCCACTATACGTGACTTGCCACGACCGACAACAATGGTTCTTTTTCTCCTTCCTCCTCTTTTTCTTCGTAATTTCTACCATCAATATGTCATATAAGAACTCAGTATCTGACCAAATTTCTTCACTTTCTCTTTTTTCTTTTATTTGAGGATCAAAGTAGACAGTGCATGCCATAAAAAAAAATAACGGAAAAATGAAGCATAAACAATATGTATGTACAGACAAGACAGAAATAACTAAAAGCGCATCAACAGCAAGAAACAAATACTGGACACCTCAAAAACTTTCTGCAACTATTCTTTCCCTGCTTGCAAGTTAGCAATGATAATCTCTCACGGCCACAGAGATTCATTGCGGTAAAATCTCTATTGAAACCACACCTATTCACTGCAAAATTTGGTATCTTCATCATCTTAGAATTAGGAACACCGAATTTGGAGATAAATTTAAGAAATAAGAGTTTAGTTCTCCTTTTCTTGTCTCAATACTGATAGCTAACATTCCAGTGTAGCATATAACATTCTAATAATGCACTTAATGTGCTAGATCAACTCTACCTTTAAAGTTGATTTAACCACTTGGATGAAAAGATTAACTTGTTAAACGTTCCAAAAATTAAAGAAATAATTTGTGTAAAGCATTACTTTCAAAGATTAAAAGATGCATAAAGTGTATTTTTTAGGGGGAAAAATTATATTTACTCTAAAATGAAATTAGTGCTAATAGCAGATGAAAAAGAATTTCGAAAACATCAAATGTTTCTGACCACTGTTCTACGAGTCAACTTACTTTGTAGTTCTCATTTTCTTGTTTGCTTTTTTGTGGGGACCAAAGAATGTCTAAGTACTAATATCAATTTAAGCAGTAAATT